>QEOW01001442.1:46228-142037 GCA_003123825.1 Juglans hindsii
GCAGATCGAGCGGAAGAACGCCTTCAACCAGAACCATCTGCTACATTTCTTCCGCATGTTGCACCTTATTGTTGCAACAAATGTCGATCCTGTGGCTCATAAAACTACATTTAGTCGGCTTTGGGCACAATTTTTGATACAAGTGGCACGTGGAGATCCTATAGATTTTCCATTGCACATCTTTCAGAGGATCCGTTACGAGGCGAGTATCGTCTCCACGGATAATCTCCCATATGGTGTCCTCATCAGCCGACTATTACTTGCACAGGGAGTGCCGACCCAGCCAGAGGAGCGGGTCAAAGATCAGATGAGACCCCTCGACATGACCACGCATCGACGTAGCATTGGACAGGCGAGGGGACGTCAGCCACCCCTGTAGAGGATCTAGTTCCTCCGACGCAGCCTGAGCCAGGTCATGTCGGGAGTAGTAGTCAGCATACGCCGAGTACATCTGCAGGAGATGTGCGGCCTGCTTGGGTTGATGCGGTCATCTCACAGCTGACTGCGCATATCGATCATAAGATCGATCGATCGCTCGAGGCTATATCGGCGTCTGTTGCCGAACTCACCCATCGTGTAACTATCCTCAACGACAAGGTTGATACCTTGACTGAGGAGGTACGGAGTTCGACTTTTGTGGATAACGTTATCATCTGACTGTTGTTTACTACATTCTATCAAATTTTGTATTTTATTTTTAATATTTGTAACGAAAAATATTATTGAATATTTCTATCGTTTTTTAATTTCAATTTTTAATCTTCTTTGATGTTATATTTTTCAACTTTAATACTAAATCACTGCATTTCAAATATATATAAATCAATAATATATATTTATATATTACAAAGTGTGTATATATAAATATATACAATTCAATTTTTTAGACTTGTTCACAAATTATGCACAATAAAAACCACATATTTTTTAAATTAAAGTCATTTAATTTAAATTTACAATGAACGTTCGAATGTTATTACTTAACGTTCGAACATTGGTGCAAACATTTTACGTTCGAACGTAAAATTAATAACATTCGAACGGTTGCGCCAAAACATTTTACGTTCAAACGTAAACAGACATAATGTTCTAACGTATATGTAACGTTCGAACGCATATTTCCCATACGTTGGAACGTAAAAAAATCTCATTCTATCTTTAGTGACGGTTTCTAGAAACTGTCACAGAAAATGCCTTTTAGTGACGGTCTAGGGACTGCCACAATTTCCTAGCCGTCACTAAAAAGCAATTGTGTTGTAGTGTACATTGTTTGCTTCCATTTATACATATACTGACACCCTAACGGAATTACCCATACAGAAAATAATAAAACTAAACTAATAATAAATGACAAACCAAACTCACAAGCAAAATAACAACAAAAGACAAACTCAGGGTCATAGCTCTTAAAACGCTGCATTTCTTGTAAATGAAACACAATGTTTGGACAACACCGTCTCAGCTTTAGGACTCAAGCTCCAAAACGATGCGTTCTACCAAGCAACCAAAAATGACATCATCAAGGGTTATTCCACTTAGACTTCAGTTCGAACTCAAATCGAGTTGACTTCCATATTCTTCCTTCAGTTCTCATCTCAGATTCACTTAGGGTTTCCTTGCCACCCTCACTTGCTGTCGGTGAGGTTCCACCATAGATCCATGGTGCTTCCTACCCATGCTATCCTGCAAAATAACATGGACACGCGAGCGTATCCCAGTGCGATGCTCAAGTTAGTTTTCTTGCATTCAGAGAAAGATATTGTAATGCCGCCAAATGGACCTTAGGTTGGGAGAGTGATCTGACATCACATTCACTTTAAATTGTGAAAAGATATATATATATATATATATATATATCAATTATTGTACGAAATAAGATGAAGATAATTCTCTTTTTTTCCAAATAATATCATATGGAAATAGTTGGAAATAGTTATAAATTTTTTATGAATTACTGTAGGTAGATTGATGATTTTATGAATTATTGTGCATAGATTCTTTGTATTGAGGTGAGAAGAAGTATCTCACACAAGGGCGAGCACAATAAAAAACATCAGCGCTCTCCAACCTGAACGAACACAAGAAAAGTATGTAACAGTGCTCGCCAACTCAGCCAAGCACACAAAAAACACAAAATGTCAACCCAATCAAAGAGGGCTATTTTCATAATTCAACTAAAATTGTTTCATAGAAGAGGAAGTTCAAAAAGAGTCTGAAAGTCAATTTGAAATATTGACAAAAATTTTACATTAGAGAAAATATATAATACAACATTATTTAACTCACATTGTTGTAACTCATTCTTTCTCATACAACTACCGAACTATCTCATTGAGAATTCTATCACGGTCATATCCTGCCTTAGAATCATTCTCCTATTATTCTTCATAACTAGTGGTTGTTGATATTTATTCATAATAACAATATATTATATGCCTAGATAAATAAGTAATACATACATAAAATATGATAGTATATATCTATTCATATATAGTTTCCACATACTAGTATATGAAATTATTAAATCTTATCGACCAATTATTGTACATATTATAAAATATAGCTATGAAGCATATTCAATATATAGACATAGGTAATTAGGTTATAGATTATATATTTAATTATAAAAGTGTTATGCTTATATTATAAGATAATACATATATCTATATATACACAGAGGTGTATGTATATATTTCTCAATATATGAATGAGTTTTAATCGATTTGAGCTAACGAGTCAACTCGGGCATAAACGAGCGAGCTTTAACGAGTTTTAGGCAAGTCGAGTCAAGTTTAGTTGGGCATGTGTCCCTTCATGGTCGTGGTTTTCTTTTCATGAGTAAAATTTGATTCAAGTTTAACAGGGTGAGTACCGAGTGGACTATCAAACAGACTGGTTCATTTACTGCCTTAAGTGGCTATAGTTTGAAGAAATGAGCAGATATTAGTGCACAAGTAACATCCATAAGATAATAGTGAACAGATAATCATGAACGTGTAGCAATAAACAGATTGAAATTTAGTCTATAGCATGAACCTTCATCA
The DNA here is from genome assembly GCA_003123825.1 of Juglans hindsii. Classification (NCBI taxonomy): domain Eukaryota; kingdom Viridiplantae; phylum Streptophyta; class Magnoliopsida; order Fagales; family Juglandaceae; genus Juglans; species Juglans hindsii. The sequence goes on from QEOW01001442.1 coordinate 49,273, forward strand.
ATTAATGTGGATACCAACACATATAACAATTATCAGCAAATTCATTCTCCAATAGATGTATTCTACTGTCCCAAAATTAGATCAGCTACAAATCTCAGGATTGAAACTTCTTTAGTTTAGTCTATTAATATAAAAACTGACCAACACTAGCTCCATAATTCAATCATCTTGTCATGATCAGGACATGCTTAAAACAATGTCATTTATGTGAGCATGCGCAACTTAAGGAGTGACAGAAAAAGGACAAAAGTTCATCAATTTTAATTGTTTTGAATTAAATGAATAAATAGCAGATCACTGATTGGAATGATACGTAATAATTAATCAAACATAAGAGAGACAATACTAGTTAAGAATTAGTTTTGAATCCAAAACAAAATCAATATATAAATGGTTAGCCAGATCCATACTATGATAACTAATAATGAACAAATAATCCACAAGCTTATTCATAGGACTGACATAATTCCCATGTATCTTGATTAACAAATACATGTGGGTATTGAGTTTGTGGTCACCGTTAGGTTCTCCTCACTAGAAGTATCGGCCGGTGGTAAGTTTTCTCAGTCACTCTCTGTTTTACTCACGCACACTGTGAGGCTCTTACATCCCCTCTGTTTAAGCGCACACCCACTCAGATTTCTCTTCCTAAGATAATTATCTTGATCAATAAATTTTTTAATATCAAGTATGCGGTTATACTTTATTACAACCCTTCTCTTTTATACCTATAAAGTTTTTCGTTTCCTCTCCTCTCCATTGTTGAACCTACCTCCACTTCAATTTTTCTTTCCCTTCCTTTCCTCACCTACTAATTCACACCTTGACTCTTTACTCTCTCATTTTTCACTTTTCACTACCCGCAAATTACCCAATGGTCCCTCTATTTATAGCGCTAGGCACCTTACTGGTTAAATAAAAAAGTGTAAAGACAGTTAAGCAGGGCTTATCTATTGTCAGCCAATTGCCTAGTCCAAACACTCTTAAGTTTAGGCTGGCAGCATTTCTACCATCTGCCTTTTCTGTTGCTCTCTCCATACTCTCTCTCTCTCGTTGCCACTAATTATTTTAGTTTTTGAGCAAGTATTCTGGACAATTTCGAGCAATTTTTGAACTCTCGAGCCCGAGCTCCCAATGTGGCATTTTTCTTTTACATATACATACATACGTGTACACACACACACATATATATAATGAGATACATAAAGTTCAAAAATAAAAAAACACTAATTTCAGAAAACAAAAATTATAGAATAAACTGAATATATTATTATGTATATGTTATTGGCTTGAAACAATATTTAAAATGCAAATCCAGATTTTAATCAAGTTCAGTCGATCGGCACCTAATTACTAACTCATATTTATTAAGTTAGTGATTATTGTACTAGGTATTATAGATATTTTCAGATTAGATTTTACCCTGGCCGATTATTTTACTAGGTATATTTTACAGATATTTTCCTATGCTCTGCAAGCTTCTTTCCCATCGCATTTATTACTAGTCATTTTTCAAAATTTTCATGAGTGCAAGGATGCTGGAGTTGGTTTCGACGCCATATTGTTACTGATCCATGAGCAATGAGCTGCTGGAGTAGGCTCGTCGCTACAACGCTGCTAACCCTTTAGCATTAAGTGCTCCCTAATCTCCACTGGTCATGCTTCCCATCTCTAGTCATATATTGGGTGAACTTTTTACTTACACAAGATTGCCAATGTCTTGGTCGCACCCTTTACTTCCAAGCCTTGTTGCCTAGTGGACCTCTACTAGCTCGTACTACCTTGGATAAGATATCACCTATTGATGTTGTGTTTCACAGTCCAAGCACTTTCGCAATAACCAAATTCACGCTACCTGCAACTTAGAAGAAAGGGCTCCGGTGACGTTTGGGGTCACCTTGATGCCAAAGTCAGTGAACAATCATCTAGTGATAAGAACAACTCTAAAGAATAGTGAGAACAATCAAAATTCAGAGAGAGCCCTCCCATAGAAGGGATGATCGTTATTTATACCTGATCCGGGTTTCGCTGCAGGGGAGATCTTGGCATGCCAGGTGTTAGACTTCCTACCACTCATTTTCTGTCACCACAGTGTGTCAGTCAGCGGCTTAGGCAGCTGAAGGAGATCGTGGCGTGTTAGCCGTGCTAGGTCAGTCCTGTTGCCACCTTTTTGCCAGGGTTGGGTGTTAGGTCATGGGCGAGCCGTCCTTTGTACGTGGGGCGCACAGTTGCGTGCTGGGTGTCTTGACACATGCATTGAATGCGACATGCCTTGAGTCTGACGAGTCCGTGACCGGGCAAGTTCAGCCATCCGCGTGCAGCTGGGTGTCCTGTCTGGCACCCTACGGTAGTGAGACGATCTCATTAGCTCACGAGAGGGTTTCGTCTTTGGGCCTGGAGTTCCGTGGCTTGACCTCTTCGGGTCTGGGCCCTTTTGGGATGGGCCCCGCCCTCATAATACCTAGCGAATTCCTATCACGTGTGCGTGGTGGGAATTCATAATACTTCTAATTATGTTGCCGCCCGTTTGGCTTCTGTCGCTTCAAGTTCTTGAGGGCAACTACTGTTGAAGGGGCGCCTCTCCCGACGATCGATTCGACATGCTAGCCGCCCTTCCATTCATATGTTGGGACCTCATTGGTCCATGCCCCTCACTCTCTTGACACGACACCTTCCATTCATGTCGTCACTTCAGAGACCGTGCACTACGTGGCACTTGCTGGCGTCGCTACTGTCAAAGTCGCTTCATTTCCAGCCGTATTCTCCATCCTGCCTTCACTATATAAGGCCCACTCCCCTTCTTCTTCACCATTTCCTCCTGCCTCCATCTATTGTGTTCTTGTTGTTTCTCATTCTCTTTCTCTCCAAGCATCGTGTTCCCTTCCCTTTTTTTTCTCAGCCACTGCTTTCCTGTTGCTTCCCACCATTATGATGGCACCCAAAGTTGATCCCATTCCTCTGTATTTCGGGAGCAAATGCTGGGCTTCCTCTGTCTCCAGCGATGACCTCAGGGCATTCTTCTCCATGTGCAGGATTCCTCCTACTATGGTTTTAGAGATTCCCTGAGGCGAGCACGCGGTGAATCCTGACAGCATGACGACGAGGGTGGCTCTTTACCAGCTAATGTTCGCCAATGGTTTTCACCTCCCATTATGTTGTCCAGTTCGCGTGGTTCTAATTAACTCGGACTGGCCCTGTTACAGCTCCACCCTAATGCGTGGCGGCTCCTAATATCTATTTGCATCATCTTCCTGATGATACTCAATAAGACTACTAAAGAATACCCAGACCTAACGGCTTGGGAGTTCTTGTACATATATCGCCTTAACTTCTGACCGGGAGGCATCGTCAGTTTCCAGGCCCAGTCTTCGGGCCAAAAGATCGCCTAGCTTGAGCAGCGTCACTCGAGCATAAAGGAGTGGTCCAAAAAGTTTTTCTTCACGTTGGGCCCGGACTGGGAGTGTCCCGAGGGGGAGGCCACCCACAAGAAGTATCCTATTTAGGCGTGTTGGGGATTCCCCCCTTTGGCGAAGAGCCGAGAACTTACCCTCAATCGGAGGGAAGAGGCTTGGTTGGAGTTGGTGACATCTTGGGTGCGGGCCCACCTTGACGAGTCACAGATCGATTTGGTCCTTTCTAACGAGAACATCCGCAACTACATATCTATGCCCGACTGCTCGTATGTTATCGGGAGGAATTTCTTTGATAGCATCCCCACCCAGGCTCGACCCTCTCCCCGGAAGCAAGCCTTGAGTTCTTCTAGCAGCCAGGCAAAGCAACCAAGGGTACTCCATGATTCTCCCTCGCAGAGTGATGAGGCTGGGGCTCCTTCTCTTTCTGGCGATCGTGCTGGGGAACTGGGAAGCGGCCACAAATGCCTCGTGACCGAGGGTTTGTGCATGCAGAGATTCCGATTCCTTAGACATAGGGGAGCACAAAATCATTTCCTAGCGGTTCAGGCCCTACTACCGAGCCCTCTACTTTGATGAGCTCTCAACCAGCTCCTGCTTAACCTTTTCCAGACCCATTGCTTCCTTCCGTAGAAGAATTGGATGCTTGCGATCTTTAGTCAACAATTTTTGCTTCTCTAGCGTACTCCCCACCTCACGCGCCTAGCCTATTCAAGCCCTTCACTTCTTTTGAGGATACACATCGGAAGGAGATGGCCCGCGAGGTTTCCTAGGCAGTCTTGGCAGCCGGGCATGAGACATAGGGTAGACTTCTTCCTAGGATATGAGCCATGGAGGCGCTGATGAAGAAGAGACGGCCCCGAGGCCAAGGTTGCGGGGGGCAGAGTCAAGCCCCTCCCGTGCCTCAAGCCAAGAAGGGTTGAGGGCACAATTCGCTTATCAAGACAAGGAAGAAGAAGACGAAGAAGAAGAAGAAGAAGGAGTCAGTGGGGAAGGAGAAGGGCTGAGACCCGAAGCACCTCCTCCTGCAACTCGGAGCTCGGATGAGGCCACCAGACCTACCACTCCAAACGTGGGGGTTACACCCCCCCTTCGGGCCAAGCAGGACCAATCACGACCTAGATTTCCAAGAGCATTCGATTTTCAAAGATCTGAGTGACGACGATGACTCTGAGACTCTATCTACCATGGCGCCCGAGCCCTACAATGAGACCTGGGGGTCCATTCTGTATTTTTCTTGGCAGCTAAAGGTCGTTGGCCCCTCATTCTTCCTCCGAGGCAAAGGGGACGCAGGCCCCAACCTCGACCTTAGACGAGGCTCGCGCCGTTATCACCGNATATATATATATATTGTAGGTCGTAGACCAGTTGGTCACGACGATTGGTGGGGAATTGGAAGAGCTGGAGGAGGCCAACCGAGAGCTCAGGACCTTGTCGTGCTTTGGATATGTCAAGTTGAAGTAGGCAGCCTGAAGAATAAAGAGCCTCAAGGCTGAGTGGAAGGAGCTGATCAACGCGGTGGTATATGTGAAGGAACAAAACCAGCACCTGGAGGCGGTCGTAGCAAGGCGTAAAGAGAAGAAGAAGGCCCTTAAGGGTTTATTGTGCGATGCCGACCAGGACATCCTTGGTAGGAACCCATGTGTTGTGGCCCATGGCCAAGCCACCAGCCATGTCGAGACAAGGCTGGACAGCCCCAAAACAGCCCCACGGGCATGTCAGCCACATGCCAACAGCCATGCTAGCCATGCCCATGGCCCATGCCATGGGCTAGCCTAGCCCACCCATGGGCTCATGCATGCCATGGGGTCAACTTGGCCCATGCCAACTATGTTATTTTTTATTATTTATTTTTATTTAATTAATTATTTTCCAAGGGACCTATTGGGGGTTTCCAAGTTGTAATTCTTATAAATAGGACCCTTAGTCTTTGCATTTACATCTTTTGGCAAATTTCCTAGAGGAGGATTGTTTTGTTTAGTAGATCAATAATCGGTGCTAGGCACTTGGGTTTTCTGGGTGCAATTTGTGAATCCCAAAAAGAGGATCACACCTTGCAATTCGTGAATTGGTGTGAGTCATTTATTTTGTTCTTGCAACTTGGTGCAATTCATGAATCCAAGTTGTGTTATCTTTGTTTTTATCAAGTTATCAATTCATGAGGTTTATTTCAACTATTGTGCAATCCGTGAATCATTAGTTGATTTGTTACCTTTTGTTCATTCAAGTTCTTAAGTATTTTACTTTGTTCTTGAGTGTTCATCATTTTGTTCTTGGTGTTCATTTTTTCATTGCTCATTTGATCCATTCCATACCACATACTCGACCACCATCTTGTTTGTCATCCTTTCCATAAATTTGACACTTTCCATTAAGCCTTCCCATCATCCAACTTGCCCTAGCCGAAATACCTAGCCACCATCTTCCGTCAAACCCTAGCCATATTCCCCACTTACCATACTCGACCAACCCTAGTGTTGCCCTACTTTCCATAATAGTTCACATTCCCATAATTGCCCTTCATCTATCATCCATTGACCTAGCCATCCATCAAGAGTCCATCTTGAGTCAACTTCCTTAATTTTAGGAAAGTTGATTCATCCCAATCACATTCCTAAAATCTCTCCATCCTCTTACCAAATTCAAATTCAAATCCCTTAATTTAAGGAATTGCAAATCCTCTTCAATTCCTTAAATCACTCTTCCTACAATCTCTCTAAGTGAACTATTGACTTGTCATCTTAATTCAAATTCAAATTCCCCTCTTCACTCAAAGATTCCTTCCATCTTACAAACTTCCCATATCCACTCCTAAACTAACCAAATCTAGCCAATCTTCCTAAGACCAAGTCAATCCCAATCCGCCCACCTTAGCCTCCAAACCCTAGCCTCACTCTTCCATCTCATTCCCAAACCTTAGCATCATCCTAAACTCCAACCCTAAGCCAATTCTTCAAAATCTCGAAATCCATCCTAGCCACCTCACAAAACCTTAGTTATACTTCACCTTACCAACCCTAATCACCATCCAAGTGGCCCAAACATCAAGGGCAACCCCCAAGCCATCCCCATTGCATCAAACAACCCTAATCAACTTTTAGAACACTCCCACTCCATCAATTTGGCACCACTCTCCAAGAACAAACCCTAACCTCATCTCTTTCATTCAATCCTAGCCTTCATCATCTTGGCACCTCACTCAAGAACAAGTCTAGCCACCCACATTGATTTACCTTAGCCTAAACACTTAGTCTACCCAAGTGCATCATCTTCATCATTCCATTACTCAAACACCATTCCTTTGGTGAACGCCAAGCAAGATAGCAAGATTACTCAGTCATCATGTTCACCAAGGCAAGCTCGTGGACCATAGTGTTAGGGACAAGACCGGGGTCCCTAACAATCCTTCGATTGACGTCGACGAAGAAGCACATGGGAGAGGCTCGCCAAACTTCTGAACGAAGTTTGGTTTGTTGGGAAGCGGTGCTAGAGGCCACTCGGGAGCAGTTGGAGTCTACTCGGAAGGAGCTACGAGAGTTTAGGGAGGAGAAGGAGTCTGCCCAAAGGGAGTTAGAGGAAGCTAGATGGAATCGGGCTCTAGTTGTTGGACAACATTCACGGCTATTGGTCATGCATTTTAGGCATTCTCAGGAGGCTCAACACTTAAGAGAGCAACTGCGACAGGAGAAGGCAGCAATGACCTTCTATCCTACAACAATGAGATCGCCGGCCTGAAGTCTCATCTGAAGGACGTCGCCAAACTTTTCAGGGAGATCCGATCTCGGATCGCGAATGCAAATACCAATTGGGACACGGCCTGGTCTCATGGCTATCGAGATAGCCTCGATTGGATGCACAAACACTTGTTGCACAATCCCGAGCTAGACTTGCGCACTTTGTCTCTATCCTCCCAGTTTCGAGGTGCAAGCTTACGTTAATAACTTTGGGAAGCTAGGGTATCCCCCATTCCCCCCAGGCACTTCTCAGCCTCCTCCACCCAAGTGATGGGCTAGGTCCCTCCCCCTTCACTTTTCCCTCGGTTTTGTTAGATGAAGGGTTGGTACTCTATCCGAAGACTTGGAACCTTACCCCCCAGCGAGTCAAGGGACCCATCTTCTTGTGAGTGTAAGGACTTAGCTTTGTTGGATAAGGTGTCAGTTCACAGTTCGGAGAGTTAGGACCTTACCCCGCCGTGAGTCAAGGAACCCGCTTTCTTGCGAGTGTAAGGACTCGGCTTTGTTAGACGAGAGGTCGATTCACAATCTAGAGACTTGGGACCTTACCCAGTAGCGAGTCAAGGGACTTGTCTTCATACAAGTGTAAGGACTCAGCTTTGTTGGACGGGGGGTCAGTTCCCAGTCTAGAAACTTGAAACCTTACCCAATAGCGATTTAAGGGACTTGTCTTCTTGTGAGTGTAAGGACTCGGCTTAGCGAGTTAAGGCACCCATCTTCTTGCTAGTGTATGAACTCGGTTTTGTTGGACAGGGGGTCAGTACCCTATCCGGAGACTTGGGACCTTACCCTGTAACGAGTCAAGAGACTTGTCTTCTTGCAAGTGTGATGACTTTGCTTTGTTGGATGGGGGGTCTGTTCCCAATACGGAGACTTGGGACCTTACCCCGCAATTAGTTAAGGGACCCGTCTTCTGGTTAGTGTAAGGACTAGTGGGTCAAGGGACCCATCTTCTTGCGAGTGTGAGGACTTAGTTTTGTTGGACGGGGGGTCGGTACCCAGTCCGGAGACTTGGAACCTTATCCTGTAGTGAGTCAAGGGACTCGTCTTCTTGCGAGTGTAAGAACTCAGCTTTGTTGGACGAAGGGTCGGTTCCTAGTCTGGAGACTCGGGACCTTACCCCACAGGCTTATCATTATTATTATTATTTTTTTAGACAACAAGAGATTTGAGATGAACATCTAGGCATCCTCATTCATCCATAGTCGTTCGTACAAAGTCTTGCCTTATACCTCTACAAATAATACTTATTTAAGTGTTTGGCGTTCCACGAGTGGGGTAGCTTGTGTCCCTGGCTGTTTTTAGGCGATAGGAACCGGGTCGGTTGCTCGCAGTCACTACATAAGGGCCTTCCCATCGTGGTCCCAACTTCCTCTCTTCCGGGATAGTTATTCTAGTTTTTCGTAGCACTAGGCCGCCTATCTTGAAGGAGCCGGCCTGACCTGTCTATTGAAGTATTGCTCTGCCTTTCACTTGTTATTCGCCATCCAGATTGCTGCTTCTTCTCTTCTCTCCTCCAGGACATCCAATCTCTCGGCTAGCCTTTTGTTGTTAGCGTCCGGGTCGAAATGTTGGGCACAGAATGTGGGGAGTCCAACTTCCACGGTGATTACCGCTTCACTGACATAAGTGAGGCTAAAAGGTGTCTCCCAGGTAGGGGTTCGAACAGTGGCCCGGTATGCCCATAGCACGCTTGGGAGCTCTTCGACCCATGATCCACTGTAAGTCCTGATCTTTTTCTTGAGGGTGGAGAGGAGGGTTTTGTTGGTTGCTTTGGTCTGTCCGTTAGCTTGAGGGTGTCCTGGCGAGGAGTATCAATAGCTCTATGCACCATTCCCAGTAATGTGTGCAATCAAACTATCTTCTGTTGTCCAATATGAAGCTCTGAGGTATGTCGTATTGGCAGAGCACTGACTTCCATAGGAATTTCATGATGGTTCGATAGGTGATGCTGGCGAGAGCCTCCGCTTCAACCCATTTTGTGAAATAGTCGACCGCAACAATGACAAACTTGGCTCCTCCCCTTGCTGTTTGGAATGGGTCAATCAGGTTCAGGCCCCATTAGGGGAAGGGCCACGGGGCCCTGACTAATATCAGGTCCTCCACTGGGCAATGGGGAATCGGCCCGTGCTCTTGATGTTGGGCATTTCTTGGCAAAGTCTTCCTCATCCTTGAGGGAATAGGTCCAGTAATATCTGGCCCGAGTCATTATCGCAGCCAGAGCCCTCCCTCCTAAGTGGCTTCCACAAATCCCTTGGTGAATCTCTGCTAGCACATATTGGGCTTCATTCGGTGAGAGACATCTGAGGAGTGGCTCGGAAAAACCTCTATTGTACAGAACTCCTTCCAGCATGGTGAACTGAGCCGCCTTATTCCTAACCCTTCGTGCTTCTTCTAGGTCACTAGATAGCTCCTTTCCTGCAGGAATTTCTGGATACCTATTACCCACTCGAGAGGTGCTAGGGTCGTGATAGACACTTATGAAGGGGACGTCGACCATCCTAACTATGGTGTGTTCCGAAAGTGGGAGTTCTTTCTACCCGACGCAACCCTAGCCAGACGATCCGCCTTCTGGTTTTCTCTTATTGGCACCTGTTGGATGCTGAAGTAGTAAAAGCGGTTGCGCTCATTGCAGACCAACTGGAGATACTTTTTTAGCATTTCCCCTTTCATGGCAAATTGCCCCAGTACCTGGTTAACTACCACTTGGGTCCGCTCTCACTTCTATTTCTCCTACTCTTAGTAATTGTGTGACTGTCATTCCAGCCAAGAGCACTTCATACTCAACTTCATTGTTGGTCGTTTTGAATGCCAGCTTGACTGCATAGTTGTGTTTCCTTGGGGTGCGTTTGGAACTTTTCTTGGGGAATTGGTGAACTCAACAACGAAATCTGCCAGCACTTATCCTTTGATTGCGGCTTGAGGTTGATACCCCATGTCGAATTCACTGAGCTCGATTGCCCATTCTGCAAGCCACCTCGAGGTGTCTGGCTTCTGCAATACCTTCTTAAGGGGGAGATTAGTGAGTACTTTCATCAGGTGAGCCTGGAAATACGGCCTTAATCTCCTGGCCACGTTGACTAGGGTGAATATTAACATTTCCATCTGGGAGTACCTTGCCTTTGCTTCGCATAAGGCCCAGCTCATGTAGTAGACGGGCTGCTGCCCTTCTTCCACGTCCCGGACAAATACGACTAATACAGTGTGGGGTGATACTACTAGGTACATCGTCAGGGTCTCCCGGGTCTTGTTTGACAGAGCAGTGGGAGGCAACTCGGGTACAATTTCTAATCGATGAAGGCTTTTTCGTAGGTCTCATCCCATTTCTAGGCTTTCCTTAGGATTTTAAAGAAGGGTAAGCACCGGTTGGTTGATCGAGCGATCAAGCGATTCAGGGCTGCTACCCGCCCAGCCAACCTCTAGACTTCGTGAAGGTTCCGGGGGAGGGGGGGGGAGGCATTCCTATCACTGCTTCCACCTTTTCTGGGTTCGCCTCAATCCCTCTCTCGAAGACCATGAACCCTAGAAACTTACCCGTCTCCACTCTGAACGTGCACTTTAATGGGTTCAACTTCATCCGATATTGCCAAAGGACAAAAAATGCTTCTCACAAGTCTACCAAATGTCGTTCGGGCTCTTTGCACTTCACCAACAGGTCATCTATATACACCTCCATATTTCAGCAGATCTGTTATTTGAACATTCGGTTGACTAGCCGTTCATAGGAGGCCCTACATTCTTGAGGCTAAATGACATTGCTTTGTAGCAGTAGAGGCCTCAGTCCGTTAGGAATGCAATAGGGCGCACAATGCACATTGACTTATGGAACGCTCGGCAACCCAAGCAAGGTGTGACCAGTGGGGTATGGTAAACGAGTGGTAGGGCCTCGTTGCACATCCCTACCATGCTTCAAGTAGGCTAGACCCTAGTGCAACGAGCACCGTTGCCGCACTAATCAGAATGGCACAACCGGCTTGTGCCATACATGACACTGTCAGAAGCAACGACGTTTCCTTTAGTGGCCGTTGCACTATGACGATGGCCTAAAATTTTTCGTTCTCTACGATGAAAAGTTTTGTAACCGATGTTGGAGGAGGGTGAGTAGTTGCAAATTTTTGCTTAAGAGTTAGGGTTAAAAACTAGTATAGGCAAATTTTTGAAATAAGTTTTTTTGAAGAAAACGTTTTCTCATCAACCACTATTCACTAATGCACATCCCAAATCGTATGAAAGGCACTCTCACACCCTATGTAGAAAAAAAATAAATTTCCATGTCATGTGTGGGGAGTGTAATATGAACAGTTCTTGATTTGTAGCAAAACTCATTTTTGTAAATCTGACCATAATTTTTCTAAATTCAGTTCTGAATGAAAAATAAAAATAAAAAAGATGCCCCAAGAAAACTAGGTTGCTCTATAGTTGGGCACCTAGGATGGTGCTACTGAGTTGAGTAGGGTACAAGCCTTTAGATGAATGCAATGCATCAGCCACTATTCACTCTCTACAACCCCCACCTATAGCTTTTCCATAGGGTGTGGGGGTGTTTTCTATAGGATGTGAGAGTGTTTTTCATAAAGTGTAGGGTGTTGGGTGGTGAATAGTAGCTGGTGAGAAGAATTTTTCCAAGCCACCTTTAATTGTTTTTTTTTTTTTCAAGAAAAGGCTCAATCCTGATTTAAAGCCTAGAACATAGAGACCAATGCGATGATCTTATCTCTTGGACCACAACTCAAGTGTAACACCCCACTCCCCAATAAAAACATTTTTAGAATTTTTGGGAAGTCAGTGTGCTACTAAACTTTAATTTAAAAACTTTTTTTTTTTAACAACGCCCCAAATGTGAAAGATTACATAAATAAAACAAATTTTAATAAATACTTAAAATCTAAAATAGAGTCTGCGGAATCACTTATTTAAAAAAGAAAAGATGACAGTCGTATGTGCTTTTGAGAATAACTTATTTAAACCTTAAACCATAAAACTAATCATAGATAATCTGTCTAGGCCTCTGCCTCGCCTCCCAGGGTCAAGTTCTGTCTTGCAGTCTCATTCTCATAAATGTCATCACCTGGGATGGTTTAAAACATAAAAACATACAAAAATGAGATGAATACTCAATAAGCAACACATCATACAGTAAATATAATAAACATAAAATTTCTTGAAACATATGTATTCTCATAAATACATACGTAAATAACATGAAACATGAATATGAACTTATATTTCACTTATCATGCGCCAATACCCATTGTCGAATCTAGTGAGTTAGGGTTAGCGAATCTAAGTTGATTCCACCCGTGGCTACAGGTTGTGAAACCCATACGGAAGACATACTGGGTGCACTACTAGCATGTATGACTTGGCAATGAAATTTGCCCATAACATAGGTTCCGTTTTCATATCATAATATAGGCCGTCACATATCTTATCATTCATACTTTATCATAACCATACTTGCATACTTGTCATATCATAGATTTTGAAAGAAATCGCATGCATACTTGTCATATTATATCATAGATTTCAAATGAAATCGCATTCTTTCATAAATTTCCATGATACATGTTTCCTCACATAAAATCATGATTTTTCATAAATATTTTGATGACTTGGGTACATAAAAAGGGGCTTCTAATGAAGGGCATTCATGCATAATATTTTTATAAAAGACATGTCATTTACCATACATACGTGTAAGGGTATGATCATGCTGCTAACCATACAACGCTAATCCGCTATTTTCAGCACATAATCGGTCACCTATAAAAATAAATACATAATTTGCATAAATTTCTAAGTAAACATATGTTTTTATTTAAAATTTAAACTACTAAAATAACCTATATTTCCTAAACCTAAAATCTTCCTAACACCAAATTATTCTCAGCTGTAAATCCTAAAAAAAAGGGCATTTTTGTAATTTAACTAACCAATCTAAAATTTGTTCTACTGGTTTCATGCATTTTGGAATTGACTTACGCGAGATTCTGGCATGACTTACGCGAGAGGCTATGGCGTACCGTGAGCTACGCAGCGCTGGGTTGCACTCCACGATGGCAAGCGTGGTGGCGACTCTGGCAAGCTGGCTCATTGAGAAAGAGAAAGAGAAAGAGATGAGCGAGAGAGAGAGAGAACAGAGAGTGACAGAGATGAGATGAGCGAGAGGGAGAGGACTCGGCATGAGGGAGAGGAGGCAAATTACCGAGAGAGAGGGCGGTAGTATTTTTACCATGCATTCATGGGAGGTGCTACCATGCTTGGAGATGTTGATTGCTATGGTGGTGGAGGGTGGTTCACGATTGGGCAGCTTGCGAAGGGAAGAGTCATGCTCTGTTTTTGGATGCAAGAACAGACATCCATCGGTGAGTTTGAGGGTATTATTTTCTGACGTGGGTTCACGGTTAACTTTGGTGGTGAGGTCTGGGTGGTTGGCTGGGAGTCACAGTGGAGCAGCTAGAGGATCCTCTGAACTCGGTGGTGCGACACAAGGAGAGAGAGAGAGAGAGAGAGAGTTTACTATCAAGCCGTAAGCAACAGAGAGAGAGAGAAGAGTGGCAGACAGTCGTGGGCTTACCGGAATAGTGTGAGGTGGAGGGAGGTGCCTGGTAGGCTGGTTCTGTGGCTGCAGTGAGGTGATCCGACTCTTTTAGTGGTCGACTGAGGACTAAGTAGAAAACACAGCTATTTTTAGTATTCACTGTGGAGAGAGAATGACATAATAGTTTGGGAACGTGAGGGGTTGGTTTCGGCTTGAGGTTTCTTCACGCATGAGATCTAACCGTATGTATATATATATGATAGAGAACCAAAAAATAAAATAAACACTTGAGAAAGAGACGTGAATTGAGTTAACAGGCTAGACGTGCAAGCGGAGGATTAAACGTGCATGCAGAGGAAGCGGATGCGATGAAGCCGTGCACGCAATGAAAAAATAAGGGACATGATTCATGTAGAATGTGGAATCCGATACAAGATCTCACTTGCCCATTTCAGGATTCCATCCAAAACAAAAATATTTAATGATATTAACTAACATGGCAAGCCCAATAAAATTTCGCTATTTGGCAAAATAAAAATCTTAGGCTCGTAGTCTGTTCAAGAAATACTCGATCATTTCAATTGGGCTTCTATAATTATTCGCCCATTAACCTAATTTAGACCCAATGAAATTATCCACAATTTATCCCTAATAATATTGGATCGGGTTGTTACAATCTCCCCTCTATATAAAAATTTCGTCCTCGAAATTTGCTATACTTCAAGAAACCTAGATATGTATTCACCACATTATTTCAATGTCTTTATTCTAAATCCTTGATCAATTGGTTGAACCTATTATTTCCAAACTTTTAGTTCTTTGATATTTATTCTTAAAACTCGCATAATCCCCCTAAAAATGTAATCCTCGATAACGGGTTCGATTACAAACCTAATAATAATTTGACTAGACGATTATCTATATTCCACAGAAAGTAATTAAAACTCTCCGCATAGAATAATAAAACTCTCCACATGCAATGGTAACCTTAAATAAATCGAAACCTAAGACTCTCCAAAGTTCAGATCCTAACTCCTATAATTTATGCTGAGATAGAATTTCTTTACCTATAGCACATAAAATATTTCGAATAGTCATCATGAATACCACAACCTACATACCTAATATTCCAACAATAATCAATATTTCTAGTCGAGGAAAATAGTTACTTGTGTTCTCATTGACGGGCGCGTCCGTGTCACACAACTGTGCCAAGGAGAAAACTCGAGTTGGTGCCATATTCTTTTGTCCATCTCTTGTAGCTTGAGTAGTAGCTATGTTCTTCCTAGGACAATCTCGAAGATGATGTCCTTCCTTGCCACACTTGAAACATGTTACAGTCCCCATCAAACATTACTATGTATGCCTCTTACTACACTTATCACAAATGGGAAGCCATCCTGTCTCACCCTATCGTGGTCGTTGTCCATTATCCTGAAAAGGCCTTTTATCCCTATGTGATGCTGGTTGGAGTTGTTGCTGCTGCTGCCGCTTCCTTTGATTATTGTAATTGATACCTTCATGAATGTCTTCTTCAGCAATGGTAGCTCGAGTGACCAGCTCCGTGAAACATCAAATCCTGAGAGTACGTACATGCTCCCTAATCCTTCGATTTAGACCGCATTCAAATTTCTCAGCTTTCTTTTCCTCATCTGGAATTAAGTAATTGGCGAAACGGGGCAATTCAATGAAATTCGTAGCATATTGGTCTACCGTCATCGTACCATGAGTAAGATCTGCAAACTGACAGGCCCTAAACTCACGAAGAGTCTGAGGAAAGAAACGCTCCAAAAATGTCTTCTTAAAACACTCCCATGTGATAGGGACTCCATCTCCTAGTTCTATCTGCAAGAGTGCCCATGTTGACTTCCACCACTTGTTTGTCGTGTCTGTTAAGTTGAAAGCAGCATAAGTCACCTTCTGATCGTCCCTGCAATAAAGTGCCACAAAGATCTACTCCAATCATTCGATCCATCTCTCTGCATCCATGGCATTTGATAAGCCATCGAAAGTAGGGGGTGCTGGCGGGAGAATTGTTCTAATGTGCACCCTACTTGTGGGGTTCTACCTACCACCATATCACCATTGACCATCCTTTGAAAGAAACGTGTCATTGTAGCAACAAGTACTTCTAAATTCTCACCTTGTACGGTATTATTCTCAAAGTAGGGTGCGCGTGATTTTCTTTCACAGGGTGCCATTCTAATATGCATGTCTTAACAATGTCAATCAAAATGCATTGAATTACCAAAAGGAAAATTTATAAGATACTTACTACAGGGCAGAACTTGCCTTGGGGAGACCTAGGCTTAAACTTTCTTTTCCATCATTTTCTATTTTCCAAAACTTCTATGCTTTTTTAAAAGATTTCTTTGCAAAAGGTTTTCCTTCTCTTTTATTTTGAAAAGTCTGTAGAATCTTTCGACTTGGGTTCTGATACCAACTGTAACACCCCGCTCCCCAATAAAAATATTTTTAGAATTTTTGGGGAGCCAATGTGCCAGTAAACTTGAACTTAAAAACATTTCTTTCTAACAACGTGCTAGATGTGAAAGATTCCATATATAAAATAAAGTTAATAAATACTTAAAATTCAAAATAGAGTATGCAGAAGCACTTATTTAAAAAAAATATGAAAGTCTCATGTACTTATCAAAATAATTTATTTAAACCTTAAACCACAAAACTAATCGTAGCATAATCTGTCTAGGGCTCTGCCTCGCCTCCAGAGGTCAAGTCTTGTCCTGCAATCTCATCCTCATAAATGTCATCACTTAGGGTGGTTTAAAACATAAAAACATACACAAATGAGTCAAATACTCAATAAGCAACACATCATATAGTAAATATAATAAACATAAGATTTCTTGAAACATATTCATACTTATAAATACATACGGAAATAACATGAAACATGATTATGAACTTATCTTTCACTCATTATACGCTGATAACCACTATTGACCCCAATGAGTTAGGGTTAACGATCTAAGTAGATTCCGATTCCACTCATGGCTGCGAGTTCTAGAATCCATACAGAAGATATACTGGGTGCACTACCAGCAGCTACGACCTGGCAATACAATATGCTCATAACATAGGTACTGTCTTTATATCATAACATAGGTCATTATATATCTTATCATTTATACTTCATCATAATCATAATTGCATACTTGTCATATCACAAATTTCAAAAGAAATCGAATGCATACTTGTCATATCATATCATAGATTTTGAATGAATCGCATTCTTTCATAAACCTCCGTAATACATAGTTCTTTACATAAAATCATGATTTTTCATAAATATTTTGATGCATAAATCTTCACATAAAATCATGCATGGCTTTTCATAAATTATTTTAATGCATAAGACTCACATAAAATCATAACTTTTCATAAATAATTTTATGCATAACTCCTTTCATAAAATCATGAATTTTCATAATTTTATCATGACTTGGGTATGTAAAAAGAGGCTTTCAATGAAGGACATGCATGCATAATATTTTTATCAAATACATGTTGTTTACTGTTTATATGTGTAAACGTATGATCCTACTACTTACCCTGTGTAACACCCTGCTCATTCCTTCTAATGCAAGCAAGTTCTGAGGACGGAAAGTATGTTACAGTCTATCCCTTCTCTCTAGCAACTGTGAGCCTCGTTATGTGTGCCAAACCTCGATGGCGTGTTTCTGAATATATTATGTGATTTCTAAAGTATGCCCAATGTTTTAAATGCATTGAAAATATTTATATGGGGTATTTCCAGTGTTATTGAACTAAGCTTGATTTTAAATAAGATAATTATAATATTTTTGAAGAGCTCCAAAAATATTATAATTGTTGAAAATTATTTTAATACCATTTTATTAAAATGATTTCGGTTATTTAAAATATTATGGGATTTAAATTATGTTGAGAACTCTAACTAATTAAATTGTTTTATTCTTTTAAAGATATTAAATAAGACTTCATCATTTTATTAATGATGATAAAATATTATTTTATAAACTAAAGTAGCATGGAGTCTAGGTAAGTATTACGTTCATACTCTTCTAGAGTTTTCCAAAACTATACGAAATCAAAAACAAAATGCTTTTTCCTTACGATGTCTTACGAAACGACATGAAAGATGTTTTATGAAAGTGTGCTAAGTATAAGTGTTCAAAGGTATATGTATGTACGGCCCTCCTTGGTAGCCCCTTTTTTAGGCAACCAAAGTATTAATTATATGCATGTGAATGAATGACTATACGCAATATCTATTATATGTATTTTCCACGAAAAGAAATGTTAAGGCTTGTGCCTCGACCTTTGATTGACGCGAAGAAAGTGTTTTAAAAGGTCCCTATGAACTGATGCTTTAAGGATGCCATGAACTGGTGCTTTAAATGATGTTATGAAAGATGATGTTTAAGCCCATGCTCTTAAATGATGTTTCACCATGAATAAACTGTTAAAGGAAAAGGACTGAAAAGGAAAGGACAGGACTGAAAGAAATGACTGAATGTTTAATACATGAAAATACGTAACGACCACATGAATGAATGAAAAGTGTACTGAATGAATGGGTAGATTGCAAAGCTGGGTAAGTAGTACTGGTAGTGTACCCAGTACTGCCCCTAATACAAAAGGGATTCCCAACCCATGGCCACGAGCGGAGTCTAGGTTCAAAGGAAGACCACTAACCCAAACACATGGGGCGTAACAGTGTGTACCGGCCAATAAAAATGATAAGAAAGAATGTATGAATGCATTGCACTGTATAAGAAATGAAGGCACTAATGGGAGAAACGTTTTGTGAAAAGAAAGCCCATTTTTAAGGAAGAACCCCATCCAGTAATGTTTTCAAATGAATGCACGCATGCATGTACGTATAGTATGTATGGTATGATGAATGCATGAATGAAAACCTATGTTATTATATTTTAACTATATGAAGTAATGCTTATGAGTCATCGACTCATTTTAATTTTTATGCATGCCCCTCCCACCACAGGAACTAAATGAACAGTATGCTTCAAGACGGATAGGGCCCACGGGGAAGAGCACGAAAGTCTAGGTATTAGAGTTTTAACTGTATGAGAGGCATTTTTATCATAAGATTAATATTTTCCGCTGTAAACCCTTTTTATTCCCAAAGCATATTTTATTTTGTAACGTAAAGTCTTACACCCTAGGTATGGAAGAAAAAACATTTAAATCAAATTGTAATTCCCGTCATCTTTTCTAAAATCATTTTATAAAAAGTCCCATCACAAGGGCGAGCGTTACATAGTGGTATCAGAGCAAAGCCCAGGTTATACTATACTCTATAGCATTCTTTTCAAAATAAAAGGGAGAAAACCTTTTTCTACATAGAGAACTTTTTCCAAAGAATGAAAACTTTTGAAAAGAGAACTGCAAGTGAAGGAAAAAAAACTAGACTGACGTCTTCCCAAGGCATGTCTCATCCTGCAGTAAGTACAATAAAGTATTTATTCTAATGCTATGATTTTTTCAAAGTGTGACCTAATTAATGCATGCCTGTCAGACTGCCAACTAGAAAGAGGTAGTAATGCTAAGTGCATAGAATGCAAGAAGTATCAGAGACTGAACGTAGCTAGAGGGTAAGGAATGGACGATGGAACATTAGGACATGTAGAACCGGTTGCTTACTAATAGAGGAATGGATTAGAAAAGTTAGAAAGACTGTAATAGTTAAGAAACGCATGAACGACTACAAGCTAAGCTAGGACCTAATTGGAAAACGAGATGGCAACGTCAAGCCTTGTAGGCAAGAATCTTATTATGGAAGGTATGGGAGCTACATGATGGATGGGCTCAAGTGGTTCAAACTGACTTTAAGCATGTCAATGGAGGAGTGACAAGACGTGAGGGCAAAGTTATGTAAAAGAAGTGACTAAGATGCTAAACGTGCGCGGAGACGCATGAAGACAACACGAGGACTAGTATGAACGGGCCCATAGTAAGGGTAAGCAAATTCTTAGAACACTACACAAATTCCTAGAACGCTAAGCAAGATCCCTAGAACATCAAGCAAATTCCGAGGACGGAATTTATTTAAGGAGAGGAGAATGTAACACCCTGCTCCTTCCTTCTGACATAAGTTCTGGGGACGGAATGTATGTAACAGTCTGCCCCTTCTCTCTAACGACTGTGAGCCTCGTTGTACGTGTCAAACCTCAATGGCATGTTTTTAAAGATATTATGTGATTTCTAAAGTACGCCCAGTGTTTTAAATGCACTGAAAATATTTATAGGAGGTATTTCCAATGTTATTGAACTAAGTTTATTTTAAATAAGACAATTATAATATTTTTGAAGAGTTCCAAAAATATTTTAATTGTTGGAAATCATTTTAATATCATTTTATTAAAATGATTTCAGTTATTTAAAATATTATGGGATTTAAATTATGTTGAAAACTCTAATTAGTTAAATGGTTTTATTCTTTTAAAGATATTAAATAAGGCTTCATCCTTTTATTAATGATAAAGGAATAGTATTTTATAAACTAAAGTTTAGTTTAAATAATATTCTACCTTAATTCCTCTCAGTGTTTTTAAGTTAAATTGGTGTTTAATCTCTTACCGTTAGATGGTTGTGAGGATGCCAAGATGAAGGGCCTGGATTAAATACCCATGCCCCCTCTCTTTCTCCCTCACTTTTCCCTTCCTTCTCTCTCTCCTCTCTCTCCTTCACGCGTACACCTCCCCTTAGCCGAATTCCTCCTCCTCCAGCCTAGCTCCACCGCCAACCACCATTGGACACCACCTCACGCCACGCCACCACCGCAAATCCACCACCTCACCGGTGATCTCTAGCCACCGCCAGAGCCACCCACGACAGCCCTCTCCCTCTTCTTTGCACGGGGCAATGCACGGGTTTATCACCCTTGCGCTGCCGTACGCAGCCACCGTACCGCCACCAACGGCCTCCCCTCTCACCGGCAAACCCCCTCCACGGAACCCAAGCCAAGGCAACCTTTCGTTCTCTCCCTCTTGGCCCTTTCCTGAAATGGGTCTCACACTGTTTTACCACCACTGACGGCCCTAGTGGCGTTGTGCGTTAGTCCTAGCCCTACCAAGCACCTCCCCTGTCCACCATGACTCCTCCCCGACCTCCTCAAAGCCAACCAAGCCCTGCACCTCTCTCAGGCTCTCTCTCTCTCTCTTCCACAACTCCTCTCCACCTCACAGCTTAGATCTGCCATGGTAGAGCAGCCGCACCACCTTACCGATGCCACCACCACCTCACCAAGGTCCTCCCAAGCCCCTCCATGCTCAGCCCATTCTAGATCCGCACCTCTAGCCACCTCCAGTGGCCAAGACAACCACTGCACGTGGCTGACTGCCACCGTACGCGGTGGTACCTGCTACCCATGAACTCCCACCATGTCGGCCACCCTCGCATAGCCCACATCTACCCACCAAAATCCTAGATCTAGTCCCTGAGATGGTCCCGTTGTATGGTCACAATAGTGACCGCTACAGCCCAAGCTAGTGGCTTCCAGCGCCACTGGCCATGCCGGGCAATGAGTAACGCACAGGTTATCCCGTCAATAGTATAACACTCTATCCCTTATTATTTATTTAAATGTTAGTTGGTTGGTTAGATTGTGGACTGTGTTGTTACTATTGTAGAGTTCGCTATGTGGTGTGGTGATGTGATGTGCTATGTACGTGTAGTGCCAGGCATATCTGTGTAGTGTGCGTTGAAGTGTTGTGGACTGTGCTGTGAAGTGTGGGTGCGAAGTGTGTGCCATAGTGGTGATGCGGTGTAGCATGTGTGAAGGGAGTACACGTGGAGTGTACTCCATATGATGGAGTGATGCACCATATGGCATGCATGCCATAGTGGTGATGTGGTGTAGCGTGTGTGAAATGTGTATACGTAAAGTGTACTCCACGAGATGAAGCGATACACCTTGTGACATGTCGCAAAGACAAGAATGGTTGCTTAGTTGATGGGCATAGAGCATGGTGAGTAGTGTCGGGAGCTGTGGAACAGTAGCTTGAAGTAGCTGTGATGTGGCCTGTAGTCTGAGGTGACAAGTGTCACAATAATTGACTTATGGCTAGAAGTATGTATGAAGTGACAGAATAAGTGTATGAGTATGCAACGGAAGCATGATTGGAGAATGTCACGAAGTGACATAGTTTCTGGCGGTTGTGCTTGTGATAGGTGAGGCGTTAGTGTAGGAATGGCGTAGCAGGCACATGACAAGATGTCATGATGTGACAAGAGTATGTGAGGGACTATACTCACGATGAGTTAGGAGTTGGCGTAGAAATAATGTAGTAGGATGTAAGGTGACGTAACAAGGTCACGGTGTAGCTTGGGAGTACTCTCGAGCTATATGACGTGACATAAGGCGTAGTAGCGAATGAAGTCTTGTCGTGTTAAGTGATGGGATGAACTGTCAAAAGGGACTGGTAAGATCAAGATTCATGCTAGCCGGGTTAAGAAAAGGTTGGTATTGGAGTATGGTGCTTCTCCCTACAAGCATGTGATCAACGTGTTATATGTTGGTCTTAGGTGATAAAGGGGTAAGGTACATGTATAATTTGGTGAGACACACGTGCTGGATGGATTCACCATATATAATGGGTAATATGTCCTAAGCATGGTTACACGGTACTTAAGCCTCGGAGTTGGCATAGAGCCGTGTAGCGTATATGGATGGGAATGAGGATTAGTGTGAGCTAAGGTGCATGAAGGTAATGATGGATGTATTGTCTAGGATTAGGATGCGT
Organism: Juglans hindsii; assembly: GCA_003123825.1. Lineage (NCBI taxonomy): Eukaryota > Viridiplantae > Streptophyta > Magnoliopsida > Fagales > Juglandaceae > Juglans > Juglans hindsii. The sequence continues at coordinate 71,726 of QEOW01001442.1, forward strand.
GACTCCGTTGGTCAGAATCATGCGTCAAAATGTGGTCAATAAGAAGAGTAAGATAAAGGTCTTAGTATCTTAATTCTAAGGTGAATCGTGGGTTCACTTTAGTGGATGGGCACTCGAGATAAGACCTTGGGTTTGGAAGATGTAGTGACCTTAAGTGGATCCCAAAATTTTTAACATAGTAAAAGGCACGTAAGAGCATGTGATGGAAGGAGAGTGTTCCAAGTGAATTGTAGTTTATGTCTTTTAAGTTTAGTTGCTTATGCATTAGATAAAGAATGATGTCAAGGTTATGTGTATGCATGTAGGTTGCCATCTGACAAACACATGAATGGACTGCATGATATGAAAGTAGCATGGAGTCCAGGTAAGTATTACGTTCATACTCTTCTAGAGTTTTCCAAAATGATACAAACTGAAAAATGAAATGCTTTTTCCTTACGATGCCTTACGGAATGACACGAAAGATGGTTTATGAAATCGTGCTAAGTATAAGTGTTCAAAAGTATACGTATGTACAGTCCTCCTTGGCAGCCCCTTTTTACGCAACCAAAGTATTAATTGTACATATGTGAATGGATGACTACATGTAATATCTATTGTATGTATTTTCTACGAAAAGAAATGTTGAGGCTTGTGCCTCGAGCTTTGACTGACGTGAAGAAAGTGTTTTAAAAGGTCCCTATGAACTGATTTTTTAAGGATGCCATGAACTGATGCTTTAAATGATGCCATGAAAGATGATGTTTAAGCCCATGCTCTAAAATGTTGTTTCTCCATGAATGAACTGTTAAATGAAAAGGACTTAAAAGGAAAGGACTAAAAGGACTGAATTGAAAGAAATGACTGAATTTTTAATGCATGAAAATACGTAATGGCCACATGAATGAATGAAAGGAGTACCAAATGAATGGGCAGATTGCAATGCCGGGTAAGTAGTACTGGTAGTGCACCCAGTGCTGCCCCTTGACTGGAAAGAGATTCTCAACACGTGGCCAAGGGCGGAATCCAGGTCCAAAGGAAGACAGCTAACCCCAACACACGGGGTGTAACAGTGTGTACTGGCCAATGAAAGTGATAAGAAAGAATATATGAATGCATTAATGCATTGCACTCTTTAAGAAATGAAGGCACTGACGGGAGAAACGTTTTATGAAGAGAAAGCTCCTTTTTAAAAAAGAACCCCGTCCAGTGATATTTTCAAATGAATGCACACATGCATGTACATATAGTATGTATGGTATGATGAATGCTTGAATAAAAACCTATGTTATTATATTTTAACTGTATGAAGTAATTCTTACGAGTCATTGACTCATTTTAATTTTTATATTTGCCCCTCCCCCCACAGAAACTGAATGAGCCGTACACGTCAGGATGGACATGACCCAAGGGGAAGAGCACGAAAGTCTAGGAATGAGATTTTTAACTGTATGAGAGGCATTTTTATCTTCAGATTAATGTCTTCCGTGTAATCCTCTTTTATTCTCAAAGCACATTTTATTTTATAACGTAGAGTCTTGCACCCTGGGTATGAAAGTAAAAAGTTTTAAATCAAACTGTAATTCCCATCGTCTTTTCTAAAATCATTTTATAAAAAGTTCCACCACAAGGGTAGACATTACACCTTGCAGAGCTAATCCACTATTTTCGGCACGTAATCGGATGCCTATAAAAATAAACTCGTAATTTGCATAAATTTCTAATTAAACATGTGATTTTATTTAAAATCTAAACTACTAAAATGACCTAATACTAAATTATTCTCAACTGTAAATCCTAAAAAGAGAGGGCATTTTTATATTTTAACTAACCCACCTCAAATTTGTTCTACTGGGTTCATGCATTTTGGAATTGACTTACGTGAGAGGCAGTGGCATACCATGAGCTAGGCAGCGTTGGGTTGCACTCCACGGTGGCAAGCACGGTGGTGCCTTCGACAAGCTGTCTCATTGAGAAAGAGAAAGACATGAACGAGAGTGAGAGAGATGAGATGAACGTGAGGGAGAGGACATGGCAAAAGGGAGAGGAGGCAGGTTATCGAGGGAGTGTGGTGGTATTTTCACCGTGCGTTCTGGGAAGGTGCTGCCATGCTTGGAGATGTTGACTGCTATAATGGTGGAGGGTGGTTCACGGTTGGGCTGCGTGCGAAGGGAAAAGCTGTGCTCTCTTTTCAGATGCAAGAACAGAGGTGATTCGATAAGGTTGAGGGTGTTGTTTTTCGACTTGGGTTCACGATTGACTTTAGTGGTGAGGTTTGGGTGGTTGGCAAGGGAGTCATACTGGAGCAGCTAAAGGATCCTCTGAATACGGTGGTGCGACACAGGGGGGTGAGAGAGAGTTTTCTATCAAGCCGTAAGCAACATAGAGAGAGAAGAGTGGCGGGCAATCATGGGCTTACCGGAATAGTGCGAGGCAGAGGGAAGTGCCTGGTCGGTGGGTTTTGTGGCTACAGTAAGGTGATCCAACTCTTCTAGTGGTCGATGGAGGATTGAGTAGAAAGCACAGCTGTTTTTAGTATTCACAGTGGAAAGAGAATGAGGTGATAGTCCGGGGACGTGAGGGGTTGGTTTCGGCTTGAGGTTTCTTTATGAAGGAGATTTAACTATATGTGCGTGTGTATATATATATATATATATATATATATATATATATATATATATCTGATTGAGAACCAAAAAAAATAAACAGTTGAGAAAGAAACGTGTATCTAGTAAGAAGGCTAGACGTGCATGCAGAGGAACAATCGTACATGCAGAGGAAGTGGACGCGATGAAGCTGTGCACACTGTGAAAAAACAATGGACATAAATCGTGTAGAACGTGGAGTCCGATACAAGATCTCACAGGGTTGGGCTTTTTTGGCCCATTTCAAGATTCCATCCAAAAAAAAAAATTTAATAATATTAACTAACATGGCAAGCCCAATAAAAATTCACTATCCACCAAAATAAAAATCTTAGGTCCATAGTCTATTCAAAATATACTAAAACAATTCAATCGGGCTTCTATAATTATTGGCCGATTAATGTAATTTAGGCCTAATGAAATTATCTATAATTTATTCCTAATAATAATTGATCGGGTTGTTACATCAAGGCTACTGTAGTTGCTGAATTTTTACATTGCTTATTCATTAAATGGTTATACCACATATATTTTTTAGAGATGTAATATTTTGTATAATTATGGTTGTTGAATATATGTCATGATATTTTGAGGTCATCTTTACATATTTATTAGGTATTTTATTTTATGTTATAATTACCTAGATTATTACTTTTTCGTGAATAATAACTATTTGGACGAAATGTGATGTTTTTGTATATATATTGTGATTACGTGTAATTCATGTATGAGCTCTTTATCACTAGGCTAATTTCAGGAATTAGTCTTCAATTTATTTTTAAGATTTGATAAAATAGAGTATCGAGTAGCTTAAGTACTGTCCATGCGTTTGATTGGCCCAAATGGATTTCTTCAATCTAGGAAAGAATTGTTCTTGCATGTGACTAGCTCAATAGATTATTTTTATCCTAATGAGAATGTGGTTTAGATTGATTTGGAATTAATCTCCTACACAATATAAACTTGTGGCACAAGAGATGATTAGGAAGTGTAGTGAATTTTCGATCTTGCAAAGCATATTAATTATTTTTGTTCTAACTTAGATCGGTGTGACAAATTTCTTACATCCAATTAACTCTTATCACATTTTATTGGCCGGTACACATTGTTAAGCCCATGTGTTAAGGTTAGCAGTCTTTTGGATCTGGACTTTGCCAATGGCCACAGGTTGAAAATCCTTTTCTGTTAGGATGGAACCATTAGGTGCACTACCAATGGAACCAATCCGACATTACAATCTACCCCTTTTCTCTTGCTACTATCATTCATTTCCTCACAGCCGTTATATAGTTTCATACATTAAAACATTTATTTCCTTTCATTTATTCATTAGAAGTAGTCACGTCCTCCATACCATGATGCAACATGGGGCAACAAGCAACATCGGCACACACTAAAGCACAACTCACTACCACAATGCGAAGTGCACCTAGGCAGAACTCTAGCCTAGGTGGGACGTTGCGGTTTCTGCTTTAGGGGTGCTACCCACATGGTGCGGGCGGGGGTACCCCCTTCTCGCACCCCGCCCTTGGAATGGGTGCAGGGGAGGTTTTACCCACTGGACTCCGGCCTTGCACCCTGGGCCAATTTCCCTCATTTGCCCACCGCCCTCTGACGGCGAAAAAGCCCACAAATCCAAAACTAAAACTGGAAAAATAGCAAAAAAATTCAAAAACAAAACGAAAACAATAACAAATCCACCGATCCATCATCCAATAGTTACAAACACATAACAAAATATACTTTAAAAAATGGCAACTGCTACAAAAAGACCACAGTGTGGCAGTGGGTCTGAGCAAAGAACCATGACCATGAATGGTGGAGGGAGTGAAAGGATAGAGGAGACGAAGATTTTGGGTTTCATTTCAATTTATAGTACACAACTAAATTTCAAAACAACGTCGTATGAATAATGAAAATATTTGTTTTAAATATATATATAATGATCGGGGCCTAATGCGAGTGAGCTACTACCTAGCCCTGACCCCGTCCCTACTTGTGTGTTCGGGTGCAAGCGAAGGCCCACACTACACATTGACTACTGGAAATCCTGACAGCCCAAGTGAGGTGCAACCAGTGGAGTATGGGTGGACAAGTGGCGAGGCCTCGCTACCCACCCCTACTATACTTCAAGTACCGCTATACCATGCACAATGCATGAGAAATGCTACCATGCAAAGTGGCTCATGGTGCAACAAGCACCGATGCCGCACTGATCAGAATCGCATAGTGGGCTCGCGCTATCCATGACACTGTTAGAAGTAGCAATGTTTCCTTTAGTGGCCACCGCACTACAACAATGGCCTAAGAGTTTTGTTTCTTTACGATGAACAGTTTTGTAACCGATGTCTAGGAGGTAGGTGAGTAGTTGCAAATTTTTGGTTAAACGGGTTAGGGTTGAAAACTGGTATGAGCATATTTTCTAAAACCCAACCATATTTTTTTCTAAATCAAGCTTAGTAAATAAAAATAAAAAATAAAAAATAAAAAATAAAAAAAAGCCTCCAAGAAAAATCAGTTGTGAGCCTAACAAACATAAGCCTGCTCTAAAGCTGGGAGCCTAGGATGGCGCTGCCAAGTCGAGCAAGGTACAAGCCTTTAATAGTTTTTTTTCGAAGAAAAGGCTCGACCCTAATTTAAACCCTAGACCATAGAGACCAATGCAGTGATTTTATCTCTTGGACTATAGCTTAAAGCTACTGTAGTTGCTGAATTTGTACATTTCTTATTCATTAAATGGTTATGCCATTTATTTTTTTTATATGATTATGGTTGCTAAATATATGCATGTCATGATATTATGAGGTCATTTTTACATATTTATTAGGCATTTTATTTTATGTTATAATTACCTAGATTATTACCTTTTCATGAATAATAAATATTTGGGCGAAATGTGATTTTTGTATTTGTATTGTGATTACATGTAATTCATGTATGAGTCATTTTATCACTAGGCTAATTTTAGTCATTAGTCTTCAAATATTTTTTAGGATGTGATAAAATAGAGTTATCAAGTAGCTTAAGCTTGTATTGTCTATGCGTTTGATTGGCCCAAATGGATTTCTTCAAACTAGGAAGACTTTGTTCTTGAATGTGACTAGCTCAATAGCTACTTTTATCCTAATAAAAGTATGGTTGAGATTGATTTGGAATTAATCTCCTATAAAATATAAACTTGTGTGAAAATTAAGTTAAAAATTAATAATTAAACACTGTAGCACAAGAGATGATTAGGAAGTGTAGTGAATTTTCGATTTTACGAAGCATATTAATTATTTTTGTTCTAACCTAGATCGGCGTGACAAATTTCTTAAATATGTGTGCAACTAAATACGGGTAGGATAATAACTTTGAGATAACCGAGAAGAAAGCATAGTATGCATGTAATACTCCACTCCTTCCTTCTTACGTATGCTTCTTCTTTTTGACGTACGTTCCTTCTTTATGACGTAAGCAAATCCCGAGGGTAGAGATTATGTGATTTGTCTGCCCCTTCTATCTAGCGACTGCTAGCCTCGTCATGCATGCCGAACCATGATGGCGTGTTTTCAAAGATAGTATGTGACTTCTAGGGCACACCCAGTATTTTAAATATGCTGAAAATATTTATAAGGAGTATTTCCAGTGTTATTGAATTAAGTTTGATTTTTAATACGACAATTATAATATTCGTGAAGAGCTCCAAAAATAATATAATTGCTAGAAATCATTTTAATATCATTATTAAAATGATTTCAACTATTTAAGATATTATGAGATTTAAATTATGTTGAAAGTTTTAATTAATTTAATGGTTTTATTCTCTTAAATATGTTAAATAAGACTTCATCATTTTATTAATGATGAAGGAATATTATTTTATAAACTAAAGTTAGTTTAAATAATATTCTACCTTATTTCCTCTAAGTGCTTTTAATTAAGTTAATATTTATGCATTTTCAAATCAGTATTTTAATCCTCCATCATTAGATCATTTTAAGGATCCCCAGACGAAGAGACTGGATTAAATACCTAGACCCCCTCTCTTTCTCCCTCACTTTTCCCTCAACTCTCTCTTTCTCTCCTCCCTCTCCCTCAAGCGTATGTCATACGTAGTTCCTCTCTCGCCGAACTGCTCCACCCCTCAGCCCGATGCCACCGTGCGTCGACAAACCTCACCGCTACCACCACCAGCTCCACCTCCCTCCGACGAGCCTCCCCACACCAGTCTCTCTCTCCCACGCTCTTTCTTCCTCTCCCTCGGCAGTGCACAGCCAGAATGGGCTTGGTGCTCACCACACCGCCGTGCGCAGCCCAATGATGCCACCACCTCCACGACAACTTCCCCTCCTGCCATCCATCACCCTCCAGCGAGTTTGGCATCCACCTCATGGCCACCTTCCTCCCATGCACGTTCATGGCCTCCTCCATGCACGGGTTCACTGTGCACGCTCCTAGCTCCGCCATGCACGGCCACCTTGGCCACCGGACACCACCACGAGCTCCTCTTGGTCTTCCCCTTCCTCTTCCACATGACCAGAGGTCCATAGCCTCCCTCCACCGCACGAGCCTTTCCTTTCCTTCACGCATGGGTTTCTCACCCTCCAGCCTCCTCTAGCCACCACCGACCCATCCCAACTGCCCATAGCCCCGATCTGCCACCCATGCATGCACACTCTCTCTCACTCTCTTACGAGCTTTTCCCCCCTCACACACGACCATTCCTCCCTCCACCACCGTGGACAGCTGTACCACCACCACCGAACCTCCACAGCTCCACAAGAAACCTCCCTTAGCCGAACCTTAGGTCCAAACCACCATTTTATGAGGTGGGTAGCCACTGCACTTGATGGACAGCCATTGCGCATGGCTGACCGCCATTGTACATGGCTAGATCCGCCGTGTTACGCTCCTTGCTACCATCACAAAGCCACCACGAGCCATTCCAAGACCACACTTAGCTATCCAAACGCCCAAACAGTCACTGTACAAGGGTTAGCCGCTATGTACGACCCTTCCGGCATCATTGACTGTGACGATCAGCGAGTAACGCACTGGTTATCCCGTCGATGGTATAACCCTCTATCCCTCGTTAATTATGTTAGACGTTGATTAGTTGATTAGGTTGTGGACTGTGTTGTTGGTAATTGTGGAGTTCACTGTATTGAGATCTGCTGTGTAGTGAAGTGTTTGGCATATTTGTGTAGTGCGCTGTGAAGTGTGGAGTGTAGTTGGGAATTGTGCTGTGCAGTGTTGTGGACTATGCGATGTAGTGTGGTTGTGGAGTATGTGTTGTATTGGTATCGTGGCATGTGGAATGGGAACATTACATGTTAAGTGTACTCTATGTGTGTGGTGTAGTGTGGGATAAGGAGAGTATATGTAAAATATACCATCTTGGCATATTGTAGAATGGGAAGGGAGTACACATGAAGTGTACTCTATGTGGTGGAGGAATGCACCATATGGCGGGTATGCCATAGTGGTGATGTGTTGTAGTGGGTGTGAAGGGAGTGCATGCGGAGTGTACTACGTGTAGTAGAGTGATGCATCATATGGCGAGTATGCCATAATGGTGATGCGGCGTAGCGTGTGTGAAGAGAGTATACGCGGAGTGTACTTTGTGTAGTGGAGTGATGCACCATATGGCGGGTATGCCATAATGGTAATGGGGCATAGTGCGTGTGAAGGGAGTACACTATGCACCATATGGTGGGTATGCCATAATGGTGATGGGGCGTAGTGTGTGTGAAGAGAGTATAAGCGGAGTGTACTTCATGTAGTGGAGTGATGCACCATATGGCGAGCATGCCACGATGGTGATGGCGCGTAGTGTGTGTGAAGAGAGTATAAATGGAGTGTACTTCGTGTAGTGGAGTGATGCTCTTTATGGCGGGTATGCCATAATGGTGATGGGGCATAGTGCGTGTGAAGGGAGTACAAGCGGAGTGAACTCTATGTGGTGGAATGATGCACCATGTGGCGCATATGCCGTAATGGTGATGGGTCATAGCATGTGAAAAGGGAGCATATGTGGAGTGTACTCCACGAGACAGTGACACTTCTTGTGGCGTGTCACAGAGATAAGGATGGTTGTGAGATTGATGGGTGTGGAATGTGATGAGTAGTATCAGGAACTGTGGTGAGTAGTATCAGGAACTGTGGAATAGTGTCCCGAAGTAGTTATGGCGTAGCCTGAAGTCTGAGGCGACAAGTGTCACCGTGATGGACTTATGGCTAGGAGTATCCGTGAAGTAGCAAAACAAGTGTAAGAGTGCGCAGCGGAAGCATGACTGAGGAATGTCACGAAGTGACACAACCACTGGTAGTCGTGCTTATGATGGGCGAGGAATTAGTGTAGAAATGATGCAGCAGGAACGTGACGAGATGTCAAGATGTGACAGGAGTACGTGAAGAACTGAACTCGAGATGTGTTAGGAGTTGGAGTAGAAATGATGTAACGGGATGTCAGGTGACGTGACAAGGTCATGGTGTAGCTCGGGTGTAGTTCCGAGCTATCTGACATAACATAAGGCGTAGTGGTTAATGGAGTCTTGTCGTGTTAGGTGTTAAAATGAACTGTCAAAAGGGACGGGTAGCATGAAGAGTCATGCTATCCGGGTTAAGAAAAGGTTGGTATCGGAGTGTGGCCCTTGTCCCTACGAGCAGGTGATCAACATGTTATATGTTGGTCTTAGGTGATAAAGGGGTAAGGTACATGTATAATTTGGTGAGACACACGTGCCGGATGGATTCACCATTTGTAATGGGTAATCTGTCCTTAGCACAGTTACATTGTGCTTAAGCCTCAGAGTTGGCTTAGAACCGTGTGGCTTGTATGGATGGAAATGAGGATTTAGTATGGGCTAAGGTGCATGAAGGTAGTAATGGGTGTATTATCTAGGACTGGGAAGCGTGATTCCATAGGTCGGAATCATGCGTCGAATGTGGTTAGTAAGAAGTGTAAGACGAGTGTCTTAGTGTCTTAATCCTAAGGTGAATCACGGGTTCACTTTAGTGGATGAGCACTCGAGGCAAGACCTTGAGTTGGAAGATGTGGTGACCGTAAGTGGTCCCCGAAGGGTTTAACTATAATGCCCCGATCCCGAAGGTCCAGAGAGTTAACTATTAATACTTAAAATCAACTTAAATAACACAACTATAAAATCCAGAAAATCCCATAAAATATTAATCTATTTAATCAATCCAAATATCTGAGTTCCTCTATGAGGACAATAAAGAAAATCTCAATAAACATAAATTAAAAACTCTCCAAAACTCAAAATTATCCTTAACTCATCAAATCAAAATACCCGAAAAATAAAATCAGTTTACTAACTACGACTTTCAAATAAGCACTTGTACCCTCAGGCACTTATTCCATTTCGATCATCACACCTTACTAAAACTTCCTACTCTTGTTCTCCAGCTGAATCATCAAAATTATCTGAAAAATATATGGAGATAAGGGGTGAGTTATCAACAACTCAGTAAGTAGAGAACTTATACCAGTGTGTAAACATGAGCATTTACAGAATTCAGAATGCAAAAACAAAATATTTTCTTTCAGAATGTAGAATCAGAATAACATTTTCATAATTCAGCGTGAGAACATGCTATCAAAAATATCAGAGCGAAAGTTCAAAAATATTCATAATCAAAATCCCTTCGGCATAGCATAAACTGAAACATCACATTTTATCTTATCATATCAAAACAAATACATTGTTTAACCCCCGTGGTAAGGTTATGCAAACCCCGGTAGCTAATCGAGCAGAAACAGAATGTGAATCTTACCTTTAATCATTCTCAGAGCCTCGAGTGTGCACATAGGAAAGACAACGCAAAAAACCACTTTGTTTCCAAAGTGGGTGCACCAGAAACAGAAAATTTGGTACCAACCCGAACAGAGGCCACAGTTTTACACTCGTGGTGAGATCAGAATGGAATAGAAACAGAAACAGAATGTTATGCCAGATGTTTTTAGAAATCACATCAGGTCATATCAGAGTACAGAAAATCTTCAGAACAGAACAAAATCATATCACAACATAATTTATGCACAAAATTTCATATTCGCTCTCTTTTTCAAAGTTCAGAAATAGAATGTAAAAAATAAGCTCATGTCTACACCAGTCATGACAGAAAATAATTTCTTCTTAAACAGAATCTCATGAATAATGCAGAACAAATAACTGAGTTAGTTCAAATTTCTTTTCATAATCAAATATGTATATTTTCCAAAAATAACCTCAACTCATTTTATTTTAATGCAAAGTCAAGCAAAGGAACCCCGCTTACCTGAACTTCTTATCTTTTTCAGAATTTTTCTCAAAAAATGCCGAATGATAATTAAACGTCACCTATAAAATAACCATGTAATTATCATTAATTTTCAATTAATCTCGTATTTCGATATTTAATCCTAAGCTTCTAAAATAACCTATTTAGTTCCTCAAAACCTAGAATTCTCAAAATGCTCAAAATACCATCAATATCCACTTAATCGAATTCGTACCAAATAAGAATTTAATCGAGCAAGTATTAAGATAATTATAGAACTCAATAAAAATTAATATTCAAAATATTTAAAATACCAACAANTATATATATATATATATATATATACATACATAAATACACCTTAGGAAATAAAACTAGGGATGAATATAAACACAAGAATAATAGTAGTGTAGTGGCGGTAGGGACTCACCGAGTAGGTATCGTGCGACGGTGCAGTGCGTGATGGATGGTGGTGCACTCGGTGGGTATGCACTGGACAAGAAAGAGAGAGAGGGACAAAGTTATGATATATAGAGTGAAACACGGCGTGCACAGAGGTGTTACCGAGAGTGTTACGCGCGGCAATGGCCTGGGTGACTATTGAAGGTGGCACAACTAGGCGTGGCTGAGATGCTGGACTATGGGTTCCCCTTTACGCTACGGAGGAGACGTCCAAAAGGTTTGGTCAAAGTGCAAAACTTGCCGTGCTTGGAGGAGCAACCCATTGCTCTGTTTTCAAAAATTAAAACAGAGTATGCCGTGTGTGTTTCTCCTTCAACGATTGGGCCATGGTTGTTGGCTTTCTGTGGTGGTGAGGACGGCTAGAGGGTGGTGTGATGTTTGCACAGAGGAGTTGTTGTCCACGACTTCGACTGGCAAGGCAGCGGCGTCACGAGAAGGAAAGAAATAGTGTTGCGTTACGGCTTGGCCAGCGGTTGGGGTGCTGCACGGCTTGGGGTGGGTTTACATGACCAAGGTGGAGGAGTGTTTTGTAGTAGCTATCTTACGGTGTTGGTGGTTTGCAGTGGAGGCTTATGGTGGCAAGTTTGATGAGCATAGAGCCGAGAACGCGGAGAGGCAATGAACAAGAGGGAGTGAAGCGTGGGTTGCGTCGATTACGTAGGGGGTAGTGAACGTAACAGAGCAGTTTCTCTAAGCATGGCCAATGTGTGCGTATAAATATGATGTGAAAACCCTAGAGATAAGAGAGATGTGTGTGTGGAGAGAGCTGAAAATAGAGTCATGTGTGTGTATGCATGTCGTGGACGAAAGGAACACTTACGAGTGAAAAAGAAATATAGATGGAAAGAAAGAATAAAAAACATGCGTGAAAAGAAATTAACGTGTGAAGAAAATAAAATAATATAAAATGAAATAAAAATAAATAAATAAATAAATAAAAATTGAGCTTGATTGGGTCTAAGTGTTACATTCTCCCCCCTTAAATAAATTTCGTCCTCGAAATTTACCAGTAACACAAGCAAAGCCTAAATATTTATCCTCTACAAACGCTCCATGCGTACCCCAAAAGTCAATCATATTGTCGAACTTAATTAATATTCCGGAATTTTCGAACCTAATATTCCAAATTCTAACCCTCCAATATTATCGATCGTATTCTTCCATATTTTCCCTAGCCATACACGTTCGCACACACTGCTTTTTCAAGTCCAGAATATAAGCCTCCCTAATGCAATTAAAGACCAAAATAATAAATTCCAAAACCTCCACCTAATATAAAACCTCAAAAAAATAACGAAATAAACTCAAATTATCACTCACCAAAACCACGCTTCCTCTGCTCACTCTAACAACTTATAGTCCTAAAAATATTGAATCTCATACATCGAAAGAGAACTAACCCCCACATTTAACCAATCTGTACACATTTTTTTTTTTTTGTTACAACTAACTAGCAGAGAACTCTTAAAACAATATAGCAAAATCAAAAGTTCCAAGCTTAGGTCCTGACTAACCTCGATTCACAAATTTCAAATCCTTAAAAAATCTACTTTCAACCAAACTTCAATATTCTAAGCTACTCTATTAGAACAAATCCATACAAGCATAACTAATCTTGACTCAATTAAAAAAAGATTTCAAAGAGAAATATAGTGAGGTACCTGTGATCTCATTGTTGTTGTTCTCAACATCTTCAGATGCCAGTGCAAACACTCTGGCCGGTCCCATTCTACATTAACTATTTCCCTGATTCGCTTGATGGGAACTTGGATGTGGGTTAGCCTTCTTGTTGTCTGTCAACAGCAAAGGGCATTCCCTGATAAGATGTTCGGTCTTACCGCATCGAAAACACGCCCCCATTTCCCTTCTGCACTCTCCAGTATGTGCAGGATTACAAAACTTACAGAGGTTGTTCGATTGATTTCCATGCATTTGCTTTTGCCCCGAGCTGCTCCCATCATTTCTCTTTTTCCACGGCCCTTGATCCATCGCAGATTGAGACCCCTGTGGCGCAATCCTCTTCCTCTGATCCAGCAGTGTTGTGCTTCTTTGAAGGCTCCGCTCAAATACTGTGGCCTTATTCACCAACTCTGAAAAGTTTCAAATTTGAAAGCCCACAATTCATTCATAAATCTTTTCATTCAGCCCCTATTCAACTTACGAGCCTTCTTCTCCTCATCAAGGATCAAATATGCAGCAAAACGTGATAGCTCGATAAATCTAGCTGCGTACTGGTGTACTGTCATAGCTCCCTGTACCAAATTAGCGAACTCCATAGCCTTGTTGTCTCGGACTGAGGTTGGAAAAAAGCGTTCTAGAAAGATCTGCTTGAAGTGCATCCAATGGACTATTTTTGTCCCTTCCGCTTCTCTGATGGTTCTTTCAGAAATCCACCATCTTTTTGCTTCTCGCGTTAGTTTGAAAGCAGAGTATAGAACCTTATGTTCGTCCGTGCAATTTATAATGCGGAGTATCTCCTCAATATCTTGGATCCAGTCTTCTGCTAAGGTTGCGTCACCCCGACCATCGAAGGTGGGAGGATGCATTCAATTAAACTATTCTATGGTGCATCCCCATTCATCATTTGTCACATTCATACCTGACACACTTCTTTCCCGACGACGAGGTGACATCCTGACAACTTGGATTATTATTAAAAAAAATATATCATTACAAGAATAAAGGGTTCAAACAAAACAAGCAAATGGTGATAATAGTAAAACAAACATAAGTACATATAAAAAATTGTACAAGCAACAGTAGCAACTCTATACAACTCCAGACTCTAAACCTTCCATCCTGTCAAAAACCTTATATGCGGTCTACAAAACTGAACCGAACCTCCATCAACATGAACATCTCAGAATATCTATAAAAATTCCTACCCATCCAATTTCCATAAAATATCTTGTCTAACACCTGAGACTTCTAATACCCTAAATACCCATAAAAAAAAATCACCTCCTATAGCCCACAAATGTCTACACTACAACTCTGAAAATTACTTCCTCAACGTCATGATCCAGTGCCTACAAGAATTTTAAAACCTTAACTCTCATCAATCACCTCATTGTGGTATGCAGAATCTCTAACCTAGCTCTGATACCAACTACAACACCCTGATCCCAAAGGTCCGGAGAGTTAACTCTTAATACTTAAAATCAACTTAAATAACATAACTATAAAATCCAGAAAATCCCATAAAATATTAATCCATTTAATCAATCCAAATATCTAAGTTCCTCCATGGGGACAATAAAGAAAATCTCAATAACATAAATTAAAAACTCTCCAAAACTCGAAATTATCCTTAACTCATCAAATCAAAATACCTGAAAAATAAAATCAGTTTACTAACTACGACTCTCAAATAAACACTTGTACCCTTAGGTACTTATTCCATTTTGATCATCACAACTTGCTAAAACATCCTACTCTTGTTCTCAGCTGAACTATCAAAATTATCTAAAAAATATATGGAAATAAGGGATGGGTTATCAACAACACAGTAAGCAGAAAACATATACCAATATGTAAATTCAGAATGCAGAAACAAAATATTTTCTTTCAGAATGCAGAATCCGAATAACATTTTCAAAATGCAGCGTCAGAATATGTTATCAAAAATATCAGAGCAAAAGTTCAAAAATATTTATAATGAAAATCTCTTTGGCATAGCATAAACTGAAACATCACATCTTATCTTATCATATAAGAACAAATACCATGTTTAACCTTCGTGGTAGGGTTCTGCAATTCCCGGTAGCTAACCATGCAGAAACAAAATGTGAATCTTCTCCTTATTCATTCTCAGAGTCCCGAGTGTGCACATAGGAAAGACCACGCAGAAAACCACTTTGTTTCCAAAGTGGTGCACCAAAAACAGAAAACTTGGCACCAACCAGAACAAAGGCCACAGTTTTACACCCGTGGTGAGGTCAGAACGGAACAGAAATAGAAACAGAATGTTATGCCAGTGGTTTTTAGAAATCACAGCAGATCATATTAGAGTACAGAAAATCTTCAGAACAGAACAAAATCATATCACAACCTAATTTACGCACAAAATTTCATATTCACTCTCTTTTTCAAAGTTCAGAAACGGAATGTCAAAAATAAGCTCATGTCTACACCAGTCATGACAGAAAATAATTTCTTCTTAAACAGAATCTCATGAATAATGCGGAACAAATAACTGAGGTAGTTCAAATTTCTTTTCATAATCAAATATGTATATTTTCCAAAAATAACCTCAGCTCATTTTATTTTAATGCAAAGTCAAGCAAAGAAACCCCGCTTACCTGAACTTCTTATCTTTTTCAGAATTTTCCTCAAAAAATGTCGAATGATAATTAAACGTCACCTATAAAATAACCACGTAATTATCATTAATTTTCAATTAATATCGTATTTCGATATTTAATCCTAAGCTTCTAAAATAACCTATTTAATTCCTCAAAAGCTAGAATTCTCAAAATTCCCAAAATACCATCAATATCCACTTAATCGAATTCGTACCGAATAAGAATTTAATCGAGCAAGTATTAAGATAATTATAGAACTCAATAAAAATTAATATTCAAAATATTTAAAATACCAACAACATTTTATAAATAAGTAGAATATATTGTCTACTAAAATTTCCATAAAATAGGTCATGAAAAACTCATCTATTAAGGAAAATAGGTTTACTTCTATTAATTAGCAATATTATCAAAATACAATATAATACTTAATGAGACTTAAAGTAAAATCAATTTAAATATAAACCCAAAAAAAAAAAAAAACTTCTCACCCGAAAACATTAGGTTAAAACTAGTAAATACCCAAGTTAAAACTTTACTTATATATATACGTACATATATATACATAAATACATCTTAGGAAATAAAACTAGCGATGAATATAAACACAAGAATAATAGTAGTGTAGTAGCGGTAGGGACTCACTGAGTAGGTATCTTGCGATGGCGCAGTGTGCGATGGAAGGTGGTGCACTTGGTGGCTGTGCGTTGGACGAGAAAGAGAGAGAGAGATGCACGGTGAGAGAGGGAAAAAGTCATGAAATACAGAGTGAAACACGGTGTGCATGGAGGTGTTACCGAGTGTTACGCGCAGCAACTGCCTGGGTGGCTATCGACGATGGCACAGCTAGGTGTGGTTGAGATGCTGGACTATGGGTTCCCCTTTGCGCCGCGGAGGAGACGTCCGACAGGGTTGGTCAAAGTGCAAAACTTGTCGTGCTTGGAGGAGTAACCCATTACTCTGTTTTCGGAAGTTAAAACAAAGTATGCCGTGTGTGTTTCTCCTTCATCGGCTGGGCGACGGTTGTTGGCTTTCCATGATTGTGAGGACGGCTGGAGGGTGGTGCGCTGTTTGCACAGAGGAGTTGTTGTTCACGACTTCAAGTGGCTAGGCAGTGGCATCACGAGAAGGAAAGAAATAGTGTTGAGTTACGGCTTGGCCAGCGGTTGGGGTGCTGCACGGCTTGGGGGGGGGGGGGGTTTACGTGACCAAGGCGGAGGAGTGTTCTGTAGTGGCTATCTTACGGTGTTGGTGGTTTGCGGTGGAGGTTTATGGTGGCAAGGTTGATGAGCATGGAGCCGAGAGCGCGGAGAGGCAGTGAACGAGAGGGAGTGAAGCGTGGGTTGCGTCAATTACGTATGGGGGCAGTGAACGTAACAGAGCAGTTTCTCTAAGCATGGCCAATGTGTACGTATAAATATGATGCGAAAACCCTAGAGATAAGAGAGACGTGTGTGTGGAGAGAGCTGAAAATACAGTCATGTGTGTGTATGCATGTCGTGGACGAAAGGAACACTTACGGGTGAAAAAGAAATATAGACGAAAAAAAAAAGAAAAAAAAAACAAGCGGGAAAAAAAATTAAGGTGTGAAGAAAATAAAATAATATAAAATGAACTAAAAATAAATAAATAAATAAATAAATAAAATTGAGCTTGATTGGGTCCGAGTGTTACATTAACATAGTAAAGTACACATAAGAGCACGGGATAAAAATAGTATTCCGAGTAATGTGTAGCTCTATTTCTAGTTTAAGTTGTTTATGCATTAGATAGAGAATGACATTAAGGTTATGTGTATGCATGTAGGTTGCCATCTGACACGCACATGAATGGACTGCATGATATGCAAGTAGCATGGAGTCCAGGTAAGTGTTACGTTCATACTCTTCTAGAGTTTTCTAAAACATAAAGAAACGAAAACGAGACGCTTTTCCTCATGATGCTTTACGAAAAGACATGAAAGACATTTTATGAAAGAAAATGCTAAGTGTTCAAAGGTATAAGTATGTATGGCCCTCCTTGGCAGTCCCTTTTTATGCAATGAAAGTATTAGTTGTACGCATGTGAATGGATGACTATACGCTATATCTATTACATGTATTTTTTAAGAAAATTCATAAACTGATGAAAATGCATGAAAGACATGGAAACATACGCTTTTATGGATCCTACGAACCGACGCTTTCATGAGTGCCATGAGGTGATGCTCATGGAGGCCATGAAAGATGACGCTTATGGATACCATGAAAGCTGACGTTTAAGCTCATGTATGTTTTAAAATGACGTTTTCTACGAATGACTGTTAATCGAAGGATAGGGCTGAAATGAACTGAAAGTTTAAGCTCATGCCTTAAACGATGTTTTTTCCATGAACTGAGCTGTTAAAGGAACTGGAAGGACTGAATTGGAAGGGATTGAACGAATGAATGCTTTAATGTATGAAGATACGTAATAGCCACATGAATGAATGAAAAGGGTACCAATGAATAGGCAGATTACAATGCCGGGTAAGTAGTACTGGAAGTGCACCCAATGTTGCCCCCTGACTGAAAAGGGATTCCCAACCCGTGGCCACGGGCGGAGTCTGGGTCCAAAGGAAGACCGCTAACCCCAACACAAGGGGCGTGACAGTGTGTACTGGCCTATGAAAGTGATAAGAAAGAATGTATGGATGCACGAACGCACGAACTCTTAAGAAATGAAGGCATTGATGGGGACGCGTCTAACGAAAAGAAAGCCTCTTTTTAAAAGAAAATCCTGTCCAGTGATGTTTTCAAATGAACGCATGTATGCACGCACGCATGTGCATATGGTATGTATAAACGCATGAATGCATGAACGCACCGCATTCTTGAAGAAATGAAGACACTGACGGGTGACACGTTTTATGAAACGAAAGCCTCTTTTTAAAAGAAAAGCTCGTCCAGTGATGTTTTCAAATGAACGCACGTATGCATGCACGCATGTACGTATAGTATGTATGAATAATGAATGCATGAATAAAAACCTATGTTGTTATATTTTAACTGTATGAAATAATACTTACAAGTCATTGACTCATTTTATATTTTATGCATGTCCCTCCCCCTCATAAGAAATGAATGATCAGGACGGACACGGTCCATGGGGAAGAGCACGGAAGTCTATACATGAGTTTTAATTGTACGAGAGACCTTTTTATTATAAGATTAATATTTTCGTTGTAAACCTCTTTTATTCTCAAAGCACATTTTATTTTATAAACGTAGAGTCTTGCACCTTGGGTATGCAAGTAAAAAGTTTTAAATCGAACAGTAATTCCCGTCGTCTTTTATAAAAACATTTTATAAAAAGTCTCACCACAAGGACGGACGTTACAATGCACGTATAATCTATTCCGTTATTTTTTTCAGAATTTTTTCTACCAACCAAACTATGAAAATCGGGCTTCAAAGCAAACGTGCAAGACTGATTGTATTTAATTGTTGATGTAAAGATATTAGGCGAGTCCAAAGCTGTGTTTGAGTTTGAAATTTTATTCAAAGAGAAGAGTTTTCTCACTTATATATGTTAACTGTAATTATAACATCACCTCTAGTTGATCTCCCTATGCAAAGAGATAGTTCTGTTTCACTAATTGTGCTCACTAAGCAAAGAGATAATGTTAATTGTAATTAGAAATTTCTAAGCCGCCACTAGTCGGTATGAAACTACATAGATAAACCGTTTGGACAGAGAGCCATCCCAACAAAATTACCTTTCAAGACGGGATTTTCCAATCCAATAATGTATATTTCAACTGATCCGTAAAATCATTTTGGGACGAAAATGTTTTGTCCCCATTTTATCCCTAAAAGATCATACTTACCTTATGAAACTCTATATAAAATATCTTCTAAAGAAATAACTTCATTGGACCTTTATCTTCTAAATCTAAGTGACTGCTGTAATACCCGAACCCTACTATGTAGGTCCTTACATCATTTATTAATTTTTTTAAGCTAAATATTTTTAGATAAAGATTTTTATTATTTTATTATTTATTTTAATATGGGTGTGCTTTTATTTTTACTCGGGTTATTAATTAATTCAAGGTATGATTTTTAAGACCTTACAGTATTTTCTTTCAAGCCCTCTAATTTTATCTACTCAAGAAATGCCCGAAACTCTCTCTATCATTGGATGGGTAGGTAAAGAAAATATCTACTCACATTTAATTTCCACTATTCACCTCTCTAACTTATGGGATAAGTTTTGATTAAATCCATTGATTTTTCTCCCTTGAACCTGTAGCTTCCCAAGCAAGCCTTTTAATTTCCTTTCTTTCTCCTACACGTCGGCTTCCATTGCAAGCAAGTAGTTTCCTTTCTCTTTTTCCTTACACCCGTCGGTGCTAAGGCAAACAAAAAGAAAAAAACTTCTCAAGAGTTTCTTCCTTCACACGAGAGACCTCTCGGTTTCCTCTAGCCCGCACAACTTCTCTCTTCTCTTCAAGCAGATTCCTCCCACTTCCTAAGCTTAAGATCCCAACCGAAGTTCTTCAAGGAAAACGAATTTGTAAGTGAGTTTCTATGATTCTAGCTTCTAGTTTGGGGATCTTGGATCTATGGGTTTAACCTAGGGTTTTTTTTTAAGCAATTTCTTGCTTGTGTTCCAGCTTTGAGTCTCTAAATTTCCTCTTCATCTTCTCGTCTGCTGGTTGTTTCCATAGCTCGAATGGGAGCCAAGTCAGGTGATGCTCTTTCCTTAAGATTTCTTGCAATTGAAATCACGCTAAGCATACTTGTGCCGTGTGTTTGGGGGTTTTCGGATTTTCTGTACTAGCCGATTATTGTGTGGTAGTCTCTAGACTAATTTCTCAGTTGTTTCCTCTAATAGTTGTTCTGTTTGGGTGGTAACTGAGTAGATGACTGATTTCTCTATTTTTGGCCAAACCGAGTATGTTGAAACTATTTTGCCGTGTATTTCCTATCATTCGAAAATGGTATATTTTCCTATTTAACTTGGTTAGTCACAAGTGATGATTAGTTAATCTTTTGATATATATATGTATGATGATGCCGAGTGTGTTATGCCCTGTTTTATGTTCCAGCCGTGTGTTTTTACAAGGCATCTTGTTGTAGTCCTCTCTTGTATATTTCCTTGAGTTAAGCCATGGTTTTATTATGTTTAGTCTTGCCTATACGCGTTAAATTAATGGAGTTGAGGTTTCTAATTTTAGGCAATACTTTCCTCAAGTTTATGGCCTAAGTAAGCCACTAAGAATTTCTAGTTTAAACTAGCAAACTTGTTTTAGGAATTTTAAGTTGTCGAGTGTTGTACCCCTTTTATTTATGATATGTTTTCAGAAAATATATGAGGTTTTTCTTAAGTTTTCTACAGCTCTAATATTGTTCAATTATGTAGTTGGGATTTTGGTTAAGTGAGGGATGTTTAAGACCATAAATGTAGTAAGACTTGCTAGCTGTCCATGCACTGTAGAATTTCTGAAATATGTTCTGCTTTGAAGCCTAAACCAGACCATTTCATCCCTTGTTGAATTTCACTCTTTTTGTTTAACCAAAGATAAATTTTAGTATGAAAAACCATAGAAGAACAAGTGATAAAAATCAACCCTCTTGTGTGCATTGGCCCTTTTGTTGGACTTACCTTCCATATGACATTACAAAGCTATTAGATGCCCTCTTTGATGAAAATTTCAGATTTGTAGCACTTCTTTGTTCCCTTCCATTCTTAAAGTAAATCTCTACCATCTATACATTCCTAACCTATGATTTCCACCTATCCTTCATATGGAAAACAATGGCCTTTAAAAAGGGACAGCAAGCAAGTTATGTACTTTCATGAGTTTATTAAATATCGGAATGAGGATATTAATGCTTGAGTTAGTGCCATGTAAGAACACACTTTAATTCCAAATTGGAATTTAAGTGAGCATGTAGGGGTGTCAGATAGTAAGTTAATGTGTAATGAATATTAATATGGTTATCCGATTTCATTGAATTGGAGTTTATTTTCAAGATTCAAGGAACCTACTTGTAAAGCATGAGGGTAAGTAGCTATGACCATGCTCTAAGCTCTATTATGAAGGAATGTCTCTCTCTCTTTTCATATGTTATTCTAAAGAAAGAATAAATGTATATATAATATGTACAAGCCTTTCTTGATAGCCCCTGTTAAGCACCCTATTGATTATAATTGTGTGTATGTGTATAAGGTAATGCATCATAAAATTTTTATACATGCTCTCTTAAATAACTACACCTTATCTTTATGTAGCATGATATGAAACTCTTTTTCATAGAAACACATATGCATTTGGACTAAGGAAAGATAATGAAAACATTTGATTGCAAAGAAAGGAAAGAAAATGAATGAAAGCATGAAAGTACGTAACGGCCATATGATTGCAAGGGTACCAAAGAAATGGATAGATTGCAATGTCGGGTAAGTAGTACTAGTAGTGCACCCAGTGCTGCCCCCATAAAAGGGATTTCCAACCTGTAGCTGCGGGAGGAATTCGGGTTCAAAAGACCACTAACCTCAACACACGGGGCATAATAGTGTGTACCGGCCGAAGAAAGTGAAACTCAAAGTAAAGTCATTTCTTAAAAATGTTTATCCATGAAAGTATAGTTGTGCTTTAAGCAATTTATGCATGAAAGTTTAGTTATTCCTTAAACTGTTTATGCATGAAAGCATTGTCAAGAACTAGCAAATGTTTCTGTATGCATGTTTTCAAAAGAAAGATTATGTGATTAATAAGTTAACAGCGTGGTGTACTGCTTACTGAATATTAGACTCACTTTGTGTTTCTGTTTTAAACGTCTAGGTATGGATGAAGAGGATATGGAGCCAGGCACTATCGAGGAGGGAGGGGCCGATGCTTAGAGTTTCCCTGCCGGTTTGATTTTGATGATAATGGTTTATGTTTTTACGATGGGTCCCATGTTGGGACATTTTGTTGGCTTAATTTTAAGACAATATGTCTTTTGGGTATGTTGTAAATACTATGGTGGGGTGATGGTAACCCCACATACGATGGTTTAACACCTTTTTGTATATGTTGCAGGGACTGAGTCCCCTCTTATTTAGGACTAGTTATGTTGATGAATGGATGATGGATTCTGAGAGTCCTTTATTTAGAATATTGAGCAGATCGTCTATCAGGTGTTTTCTTTTAAACTAGAGATACAGAGTACATGCATGACATGTTCACGCATATCCCTTATCACCCTCGTAGAAAAGAAAATTACATAGTAATAATAATAATAATAATAAGGAAAGAACCGGTAAAGAGGCACGACCTTGTCCTAGGTTAGGGCGGGGTTGCGACAAATCTTGATATCAAAGCAAAGGTTAAGGAGTCCTGTAGACTTTAGGGGTAAACTAGGCTGAAGCCCCCTCTTGAAAGCATACCAAGCTCCGCAGCAAGTTCAAATGTTATTTTTACTGCATGTTATAAGTTTTGTAAAAAGATTGTCAATCATGTATGTTCATTTGGTGCGAGTTGTTGCTAATACTCGTGTCATACATATTCCAATATGGCAACGCAAAACAATAATAATAAGCGTCGAGGGTGGCCCAGTCCCTGTAATTTTGAGGACCAGCTAGAGGCCCCCAGAGATTCCGAAGACCTCGTCAACACAGTGACACGCCTTATTGAGGTCTTTACCAGCGTGCAAACCAGGACACAGGTACATGTCCCGCACTTGACTGCCTTCGACCGCTTTTGCAAACAGCACCCTCTACTGTTTGACGGCAAGGGTAAAGAACTAGATGCTAACAACTGGTTAGAGCGCCTAGAGAAAATCTTCAGTGTGGTTACTTGTACAGAAGAACAAAAAGTAGAATTTGCAGTGTACAACCTAGCTAATGTGGCCAACAGATGGTGGAAGGCCACTCATGGGCTTATTCAACAAGTGTTGGGCATAACCACTCCGATTTCCTAGAGCAAGTTTAAAGAGGTTTTTAACGATCGGTTCCTTCCCTTATCGGTTCGAGAGGCTAAGGCTAGAGAGTTCGCAGACTTGAAGTATGGATCAATGATGGTGAGGCAGTATACCTCTAAATTTGTGGAGTTATCAAGGTTTGCTCCGCATTTGGTCCTTACCGAGTCACTGAAGGCCGAAAAGTTTGAGCGAGGCTTGATCCTAGGATCATGGACTCCCTTCTTGCATTGAAAATTAGAAAGTTCGCTGAGCTTGAGGAGAATTTGCACGTCAAAGCGGGAGAGTTTAGTCAGAGAAAGAGGCAGTTTCAAGCTTTTGAGCAGAATAAAGGCAAGAGGCCAATGTACAACCATACACCCAAGCCTCTTCAAATGGTCAAATCTCCTCAACGCGGTACCATGGCTTATCGTCCTACGTGTTGAACCTGTGGCAAGCCTCATGCTAGGAAATGCTTGATGGGGACCAACACTGACGTATCATATTTACGTTCGAATGTTTATGCGTCCGAACTTTAATTACAATAAACGTTCAAATTTTCATTCGAACTTTAATAGAGCAATATTCAAACGTAACGGGTTTAACGTTCAGATGTTATTTTGAATGTAAACGAATGAGCGTTCGAATGCAAGTGGTATGTTCAGAGGTTTGTTCAAATGTTAATCGTTTAATCATTCGAACGTTTTGTTCATTTGAGGGTGAGTACGTTCGAATGTTACTATAGAATTTTGTGTTTTCACGTTCGAACGTTAGGTTGAATGTGAACCAATATTCGAACATTTTTAATTTACATTCGAACGTACAGATCAGAAATACTAATTTCATAAAATTTTAAAACATAACAATTATATCATATTACATACCATCAATTAACAACTAACAATGTCTTATAAAATTTTAAAATTAGATATACCCTGATAAAATTTATTTCTTCTTTTTTCCTCGTCCACCGCGATTCTGTTGCAATGACATAACAGGCTTCATTTGCACCATCATCTCCCGCTGCACTTGCTCTTGGATTTCACTGCGTATTATTTCCTCCTAGTCTCTTTGTTGGTCATGCAAACACGTCTCTAAATGAGACTGTCATTCTAAGAGAGACTCTAACTCTTGCTGTCTCGATCTCATATACTCATTCTCACGCCGTGCAGCTTCTAAATCTTTGATAAGATTATTAATTTGTGAAGTCAATGAGGTTGAGGATGAACATCTATGCTTAAAAGATCGTCCCACCAAACCTCTTGCCATACTAGATTGCAGCCCAAACAATTGTGTGAATATGTCTATGTCACTAGGAGAGGATTCCCCAGAAGCTAACTGCATCTCCATCATATTTTCCTGCAATTTAAAAGGTAATGATCGTTAATAAGTAACGTATTAAAAGAAATAGAAATAAAAAATAAATTATTCACATGTTGCATGATTTATTTAACAAAATTAATACTGCTTACATAATTATCTGCAGCGATAGGATCCATCCACTCACCACTTCATTAGTGTGAGTAGCAGCATTGACATAAATGAGAGAAAACTTTTCAGGATCATCACGTTTCTAACAAAACGACATTAGCAATTTTAAAAGGATAATATTAGTACTTAAATAAAAGAATATCAAAAAAATAAATGAATTCTATAATTTTTTAATTACCATTTTTCAGTAAGACGATGAAATGACCTTGAACCGGCATGATAGTGGACAGTCAAAGCGGATTTATTATGTGCATTTGTAGAACTCAACTGCTACAAAGTTAATTAAGAATGTTATTGTAATATATATATATACATATAATACATAAAACGAAAATGAATGTAAATAATTAAAAGATATAAATGTAAAATACCTGATAATCTGGAGATGTGAAAAGATCACAACACTTTCTTCAATCATCTAACTTCATCTGCTGGAAAGGGGACTGTGCAGCCTCTTCTAACGTTTGAAACTTCTTGAAGTGGTCATGACATCGTCCTTTGTGACGTCGGAATAGTGTAGTCATCAACTCATTCACGATTCTCAAATCCTCACTACAGCCAAAGTGGAGGTCGAATTCATCTTAATAAGTGAATCAGGTAAAAAATATGATATACTAATCTAGGTGAAAAAAAAAAGTACTCTAAAAGTAAACTCACCAGCACATGACTTTGAATGTACTCCTTAATCTCATTCGGAACATCTCGCCATGAGCACACATAAAATGGAGCATAAGCTCGAACTACTGTGCCAATATAGGAGGAAAGCGTTGCTGCACTATCATCCACTCCTCCAGTAGAATTATCAGAAATGGTGATCTTGAGTTTTCTGTGCCTTCTATCTTCCTCAAGAGAGATGCCACATGTATAGCTACAATCGCGACGTGCAGATACATCATGTATATGATAATAGTATAATTATAGTTATATAGTTATTGAAACAAAAGTATTAACTATATAATTAATTATCAACAACAATATTTCCTTACTGTTAGGTGTCGACTAGCTGTTTTTCTATTGCGTGTTAACTTGATATTCAGAAGCAGATTCCTCTAGTGGGGAGTCTTCAATAGGTTCGGGACTTGGACTTGGCAAAGGCACATTTCTTCGTTATCATTTTGGCGACATCCTTGAAAATGATTAATTATATCAAAGAAAATTAATTAGAAAAAATTATGAAAAGTATAATATTTTATAATCACCAATATGAATAAAATATTTAGTATTTTTATTCTTCATCTTCGGATGTATTTTCCATACTTGTTTCAGAATCTCCCTCAATAACATCATCATCATCATCATCATCAACCTCTTCTTCGTCCTCTTTATCCACCTCACGCATCTACCAATATTTGAAGCATAATCATCTGGCAACTTCACACCTTTTAACCATTTGCAGAAGTCCATCCTCTCCTACCTCGTCATGGTAAAACATGCATGCGACATGACCACCTTATTGCCTTCCACTCGCAAATGTAGATTATGTTTAATTCTCATTCTCTCAAGATCTTTTCTCATCTTGATCGTGTCCTTCGTCTTTTTGTTAATGCTCATTAATGTACCCAGTATATTATCACAGATATTCTTCTCTATGTGCATTACATCCAAACTATGTCGCAACATACTAAACGACCAATATGGCAAGTCAAAATGGGTTTAAAGTTATTTATGCAATGTCACACCATATCTATCATAAAACACTACAAACAATATTGACATATTGTATGTTATATTATTAAACTAGAGAGAGATGGAAGAATATGTTCACAAGTTTTCTATCATGAGTAGATAACGAGAGAGAATAATCTTGAAGAAATGACAATTAAATTTTAGGCTAATTACTTAACTGTCACAGACTCTCCGGCCTTGACAACTCTCAAGGTCGGAGAGACTATGACAGTTAAGCAATTAGACTAAAATTTAGTCAATCATTTACGATTATTATTCCTAAATTATAATTTTAATTGTTATTGTATAATTGTTATTATGTAAATAATTAAAGGTTTTTATATAATTTTAATTATTATCATTCCTAAATTATAATTTTAATTGTTATACTTAATTGAGTGAGTGATTTATTTATATAGACAATAAGTATATAATTTCTATATAAGCACTTATTTGATCCTTATTTATTTACTCTCTAGTTTATTCTAAATAAGTATATTTAATAAGTAATTATTAATTATAGTTATTATATGTATATTATACTTTATATATAGTAAAGTTATATACTTTTTTTTTCTTTTTTAAAAAAACTAAGTTTTATACTCTACTTATAATTTGAATAATAATCATATTCTAACTAAATTAGTATAAATACATTATATATACTTATTAAATATTAAATATTAATTCTCATATTAAATGTATTTAAATGTTTTTAATTTTTACTTAAATTAAGTTCCTAAAGTTATAATTTTCTTGTTAAAGAACAAATTCAAAAAAATAAAAAAATATTATATCAAAAAATTCACAAACTAAACACAATATATTTCTAACCATATAAACATATTCAATAAAAATTGACAAACAATAATCACAATATTTCAAATTCATATCACAACATATTCACAATATTCCCACTACACATATTAACTCACAAACTATTCACAAATTTTACAAATAATAATGATAATATTTCAAGAGTAAGCATAAAATCACAACATATATAAACATATTTCTAAAATTACAACAAAATGTATAAACATATTCGTTAAGTTTAGAAATATACATATCACTCACAATATTCTCTTACAAATCAAAAGCTTTCAACTTGCCAAAACAACCAATTCTTCAAAAAAATACAACACTAACTCATTAGAAGCATATATATAAAAAAAAAATACAAGACAAATATCATAAACTTGCAAAAAAATACAAAAGAAAAATAATTTTTCCTTACCAAAATCAATGGAACTAGAGTTTCAAAATATTAATTAACCCTCTCTCACTCTAACACTCTCTCACTCTAAGTCTCTCTCTCTAACCCTCAACCCTCAACCCTCTCTCTCAACTCTTTCTCACTCTAGCCCTCTCTCTCTCTAACCCCCAGCATTCTTACTCTCACCGTCCTCTCTGTGTATTTGTGCACGCACGGGAGAAGTAACAGAAATAGGTCTACTGCCTCCCCTACGTGTATTTATTCAAAAACTAAATCTTTAGATGTAACGTTAGAACGTTAAAATATCCCACCCAAATTTTAGATGACATTCGAATGTTAAAAAATTCAGGTAAATTTTCTACAGCTAATGTTCGGACATTGGTTATACACGTTCGAACGTATTGAGTTATGACAGAGCCCGAAATCTAGCGAAAAATTTCTCAAACTTTTATTTTCATGTTCGAACGTCAGGAAATTTGACATTCGAACGTTTATAAATTCGCAGTAAATTTCATCGACTAACGTTCGAACATAAAATTTTAACGTCCGAACATTTTAGATCATCACAAAGGTGCCGAAATTGAGCGGGAAATTTCTCGCATTTTTCTTCTCGTGTTCAAATATATTATAATTGTACATTCGAATGTAAATCGATTTCCTCTCATATATCTCCATTCACATTCGAACGTTAAATTGAAACGTTCGAACATGAAGAGATCATCACATATATGAGGAAATTGAGAGGGAATATATTATTAACGTTCGAATGTTACTTTAGCACTTTGTTCAATAGTTAGTATTTATTAATATAATAATTTTATATATATATATATATATATATATATATATATATTCTAGATGCTCATAATATTTCTCTTCAATATGATCTCTTTTTTTAAAAAAAAAAATTGAGAAAAATACTAACCTTTTGTGACTATTTTCTTCTTTCATATAATCTTGTTTGAGATATTCGTTGTTACTTTTAAATTCTTCAACACTCAAAGTGTATATTTGGGCATCATCTCCAATCACTTGTGAATATGTTGAAAAAAAATGTTCATTTTCAAAATTATGAGAGATGGATGCCAGGATGAGTAATCTTGAGAAGGAGATGCGACATTTGAAAGGTAATGATCCCACCAGCCNTATCTATATATATAGACAAAGTTCATTGTCCTTATTCTTCTCAAGAGAGAATATTTCTGACAACTTCTATTTATCATGCTGACTAACTGAGAAAGCAATAATTTTCTGGAATTACATCATCTGAGGGTTATAATTTGTTAATTCCAGATCGAACTGATCTTGGGAATCCATTAGAGGTACTGGATTAATTATTTCTTTGATTGAATTTAATGGCTACAAAAGAAGGATATTCTTCATAAACAATTTGATTATTTTCATCTTTAATCCATTGATTAGTAGTCCTATTTATAATTAATAATTGATTTGATTTATAAATTTCAAACCATATAAAGAAAGGTATATTAATATGTATTCCTTCTAAGCACTCGTAATATTTTTCTTGAATATAATATCTTTCTATTTTTGTAGAAGTCGAGAAAAATATTAATCTTTTGTGACTATTTTCTTCTTTTATATAATCTTGTTTAAGATATTCTTTGTTAATTTTAAATTACTCTTTACTTAAGGTGTATATTTGGGAATCATCTCTATATCACTTGTGAATATGTTAGAGAAGAAGATTCATTTTCAGGATTATGAGATGTGAATGCCTTATCCGGATGATTAACAGTATATACTAGTGTATCAATACTATTTTCAGAAATAATTTTTCGAATTTGTGTGTTTGGATTCTGGGATTTGTTGTCAAAATTTTGAGATTTATTTCGAGAAATTGATGTAATAACAAATCATCTGGGTGTACGATAACTAGAATGTGCTGGAGAAAAATAATGTGATAAAGATCTTCAAGGTTGAAAGGCAATTTGGACTATTACGTCCGTTTTTTTATCTATATATTCAAGATCATCTTTAGAACTATTTTATATCTTAGGTAATGGAGTAATATTTTCTAATTGCCATTCATTAGGGAGAGTAATTTGATTCCAATTAATCTGTTTAGGAATTTGTACACTAGAACTTTGTGCACTAGATTCTAATAATAAAGTATATCCTTTTGGGTAGTAATAAGAGCTTGTGAATCTAATGTTATTTTCATTAGTTTATAATAGATCCTATATATAGTATATATTATATATTATATTATAATTTATAATATAATATTAGATATATATTGTACTCTATATAGTATAGTATATATATAATATACTATATAATACATTATATATAATGTATATATATAATGTATATAAATACTATAATATACTATATATATTATATATATATATACTATAATATACTAAATATATTATAATCTAATACTAGATATAATATTCTATATGTTATAGTATACATTATAATATATAACATATATTAATAATATAATATATTATAGTCAATATTTTGAAAAATTAATCGACAAACATTCGAACGTATTAAGAATTACTTTTGAACGTTTCATGTATATAAGCCCAAAACCAAACGATGAAACATAATTTTCACCGTTTTGTACTCATTCCCATTTGCACGCCGTCACTCCTCTGCTGCCATTATCGTTAAACCCCACCACAACCATCACTAAAAGGTATGCATCCATCTTTTAACCTTTAATATGTATTTTCTTTTTAGATTTGGGTTCGGTTTTGTTTAAAACGGGCCAAGTCGTGGCCAGATTTTTAACTCCATTTTTCGGCCAACTCGGGTTGCCATTGGTCAAATAGTCACCATAGAAAAGTTTCTTGAAGTGTATACTTCATTTCTAAGGTAGCATTTCGACATTTAGAACCTTGTAACTTGATTTTTGAGATTTCAATAATGGCATAACGTTCGAACGTTTCACCAAGACGTTCGAAGGTACGACATTTCAATTACAAAGTCGTTATGTCTGATACGTTCGAACGTATATTTTTTTACATTCGAACTTTACTTTTCGTAACATTTACATCCAAATGTTTAATTCTAACGTCCAAATGTACTACTTTTTAAATTTATTTATGCTTCAACAATCGGGTGTGTATCATTTACGCTCGCACGTAAAACCCTTACGTTTGAACGTATAACATAAACGTCCGAACATATGTTATTTAAATTTATTTACTACCTACGTTCGAATGTGTATGTTATACGTTCGCATGTGTGTGTTTTACGTGCGAAAGTAAAGGATACACGTCTGAACATTTTATCTGAACGTTTGACCATTTGTGTTACTATGTTCAAACGTTAATGCAGAGCAGTTTAAAATTAACACGAAAAATGCATCAATATAAATAATTTTTTTTCCTTTTCTATTTTCAGGATATGGCTATCCTTTGCATACCAGGAAACGAAGGAGGGAAGGAGCCACTCAGGACACTGCTCGTATCAGGACTTGTACTATTATGGTGGAGCGAGAGGTCCTAATCAATGAGCTCAACGAACTCAAATGGGAGCAAACAAACCTCAGAGATGTCTTCGTTAGTAGATGCCTGGGAAAAATCTGCACAATGAGGGGGAAGGTATACCCCACAATGGTTCAAGAGTTCTATATGGGGATGTGTGACATGCCTCAAGACGCATCTTCTCACTCCGTGACTATATGCGGTGTTTTCATTGAGATTTCACTAGAGGTCATCGCCGAGCAATAATTATGAAAGTTATGAACAACTTTAATACTCTTCCTTGATGTATTTTTCAGAAACATCAAGCATCATTTGAAGAAATTGAAACTTGACTCTAGGAAGTGCTTTAGTAAATATATCAGCCATCTGATCTTCACTAGTACAATATTTCAGATTAACTTCACAGTTTGCTTCAACTTCCCTCAAAAAACAATACTTGATTGAAATGTGCTTTGTTCGACTATGATAAACAGGATTCTTAATCATAGCTATGATTGACTTCTTGTCACAAAATACATCAACTGGTCTTGGTTGTTTCTCACCCATGTCCTCCAGAATTTTCCTTAGCCAAATAACTTGACTAACAGCCCCTGCAGCAGCCACATACTCAGCTTCAACTGTTGATTGAGCAACTATTGGTTGCTTCCTTGAACTCCATGAAGAAACTCCTGTTCCCAGATGGAAACAAAAGCCTGAGGTGCTTTTCATGTCATCAAGTGATCCTGCCCAATCACTATTTGTAAAACTTGTTAACTTGGGCTGTGAGCATAGCTTGTACCATATTCCCAAGTCCATGGTTCCTTGCACATATCTAAGAACCCTCTTAGCTACTCCAAGATGAATTTGACTTGGACTTTGCATAAACCTGGACAGTAAACTAGAAGCAAACATCAAATCTGGTCGAGTAGCACTTAGATACAACAAACTGCTAATTAGACTTCTATAAGTGCCTGCATCAACCTTCTTTGCTCCATCTTCCTTTTTGAGTTTCTCATTAGCAATAAGAGGTGTAGCCACAGGTTTGCATCCAAACATTTGAAACTTTTTCAACATATCGTCAGAATAATTTTTCTATGAAATAAAAATTCCACCTTCTTGATGAACTTCCATTCCATGAAAATAGTGCATAAGTCCCAAGTCACTCATCTCAAAAGTGCTCATCATATCTCTTTTGAATTCTTCCATCACCTCTATATTATTTCCAATAAAAATTAAATCGTCAACATATAGAGAGACAAGCAAAATACCTCCACTTTTGGCTTTGACATAGAGTGTAGGCTCACACTTACTTTTGGTGAATTCTTTTTCTATAAAATAACTGTCAATTTTGTCATATGCCCTTGGAGCTTGTTTAAGCCGATATAGAGCTTTCTTTAATCGAAGCACTTTGCCTTCTTTTATGAGGCCTTCTGGCTAAGCAACATATATTTCTTCCTCTAAAACTCCATTCAAGAAGGCTGATTTGACATCAAGTTGAATAATCGTCCAACTATTTTGATCTGTAAGTGCACAAATGGTTCGAATGGTATCCAACCTTGCAACTGGTGCAAAGGTCTCATTATAGTCAATACTAGGCTGCTATGAATAGCCTTTAGCCACAAGTCTTGCCTTGCATTTCTTCAAAGAACCATCAGAGTTAAGCTTCCTTTTGTAGATCGACTTAACCCCAATAATGTTTTTTTTGCCAGGAAAGTCCACCAACTCCCATGTTTTGTTCTTTTCAATCATTCTAATATCCTCCTCCATTGCATCAATCCATACTTTGTCTTTCACAGCTTCATCAAAACTTTGAGGCTCAACTGAAGCAAAGTTGCATGATTCATAAATTTTAGCCAAAGGTCTTAACCTCCTTGGTGGGGATTCAGGTGAGGACATTGCAATTGAAGTTGATACTGGTTCAACTCTTGGTGTTACTAGCGGACTGGCATTTTCTTCATCTTCTATTGCTTCTCTTCATCCATTATGATCTTCAGAATTTAATGGCATTGTTTCCAACACTTCTGGTATAGAAACAAATTCAATATTTATCTTTTCTTTATCCCAGTTCCAGCTAACATTTTTACTGAATTCAACATCTCGACTGGTTACAAGTTGCTTTGAATCCAAATTATAGATTCTATATCCCTTGGACTGAGAACTGTAACCCATAAAGACTCTTTTTTCAGATTTCTCTTCAAGCTTGTGCCTCTTCTGTGGTGGTACATGAATATAACACACACCCAAAAATCTTTTAGTAACCTGCAGTAGGTTTTTGACCACTCCAAGCTTCTATTGGAATTTGATTTGGCACAGCCTTTGTTGGACATCTATTGAGCAAATAAACTGATGTGTTAACAGCCTCTGCCCAAAATCTTTTTGGAAGTCCCTTCTCAAGCATCATGGATCTTGCCATTTCCATCACAGTCCTATTCTTTCTTTCTGAGACTCCATTCTGCTGAGGAGTATAGGCAACTGTAAGCTGATGTTCAAGCCCTTCTTCTTCACAAAACTCATCAAACTTCTTTGAGTTGAATTATGTTCCTCTGTCACTCTTCAATTTTGTTAAAGAAGTAAACCCATGTCATTCTTGAGAAATCATCAATTAACAGTATAAAGTAACTGTTTTGAGTCTAAGAAAGAGTTCTCATTGGACCACACACATCAGTGTGAACAAGTTCCAATACCTTTTTAGCTCTTCATGCTTCACCTTTAGGAAAAGGTTGTCTGTGTTGCTTCCCTAACATGCAACCCTCACATACAGACATATTAGAATCAAGTAGCGACAGATTACTGATCATATTCTTTTGATTCAAAACTCTCAAGGCATTAAGGTTATAGTGACCAAACCTTCGATGCCAAAGAGTTGTATCATCAAGCTTAGTAGCCATAGCTTTTTTATACTACCATTGTACGGGAAAATTCCTACAATTTCCCATTTTAATTTCTGCCACAACCTACTTATGATGTTTTAAATTACAAATTGTACACACTTCTTTCTCAAATAGTAAAGAGTATCCATTTTGCATCATTTGACCAACACTCAATAAACTTTGATCAAGACTTGGAACTAAAAGAACATCATTAATAAATCTGGTTCATTTCTTAGTTTCCAAGTTGATTGTGCCTTTTCCTTTTGATTCTACTAAATCACCATTTCCAAGCTTCACTTTTACTTTGACAGATCTATCAATCTTTGAAAACATACCTTCATTTAGAGTCATGTGATTGCTGTTGCCACCACCCCGCCCCGGGAAGGGCGGGATAGCGACGTACGTACTTGTCCTTTTCTTTCATTTTTTTTCATCATTTTCTTTTTCGGATAACACGCAATCGACATGGACATGACACACGTGCACTCTAAATTTTTCATTTAATAAAAGGAACACCTAATGGACATTCTATTCGAACATTCATCTATAGGAGACTCTCAGAGTCCATCCTAACATGGAACGTCTATACATAAACATAACCTATCATCCGTAACATAACTGTTCTAGTTAGGGAAGGTCCTAAGCGTCTGTCTCTCTCTCTCTGCAGTAATGCGTTGCTCCCAAGCCTTTTCATCATTACCTGGACGTTTAAAACATTTAAAACAAAAGTGAGTCGAATACTCAGTAAGTAGTACACCATGCAGTGAACATACTAGGCATCTCTTCTTTTCTTTTGAAACATGCATACATAAACATTTTTGCTAATTCTTGACAATGCTTTCATGTATAACAGTTTAAGAAATAAGTCATACTTTCATGCATAACACTTCTTTGCTTTCATACATAAACATTTCTTAGCTTTTATGCATAAACATTTCTTAGAAATAACTTTACTTTACGTTTCACTTTCTTTGGCCGGTAGACACTATTACGTCCCGTGTGTTAGGGTTAGCGGTCTTCCTTTGGACCTGGATTCCGCCCGTGGCCATAGGTTAGGAATCCATTTTTAGTCAGGGGCAGCACTGAGTGTATTACCAGTAATACTTACCCGGCATTGCAATCTGCCCATTCCTTTAGCACCCTTTTCCTTCATTTATATGGTCATTACATATTTTCATACATTAAGCATTCATTCATTCATTCATGTCAGTCCTTTCAGTCCATTACATCATTTAACAGTTCATTCAAAGAAAACGTCATTTAAAAGCATGAACTTAAACATCATCTTTTCATTTACCTCTGCATTCATTCTAGAAACATCATTTTCAAAGCATGAGCTTAAACATCATTATTCATGGCAACCATAAAGCATCAATTCATAGGGACAATTTAACATCAGTTCATAGGGACATCTTAAAATGTTCCTTCGCGTTATTTAAAGCAATAGTTCATAGGGGCATTTTAAAACTCATTTAAAGCATCACTTGAAGCATAAGACATGAGACATTCATTTTCTTTCCTTTGAAATCAAAACATTTTCATCACCTTTCTTACGTCGATGCACATGCATTTTTATGAAAAAGATACATTTTCATACTATACTACATATAGGAATGATCAATAAGTTTATTGAGATATTATGTATGGAAACCTCATAACTTAGAACCTACGTGCATGCATTACCTTATACACATACACACAATTATAATCGAAAGGATGCTTAACAGGGGCTATCAAGGAAGGGCTTGTACATACTATATTTATTTACTCTTTTCTTTAGAATAATATTTGCAATAGAGAGAGAGACATTCTTTCATAAAGAGAACTTGGTGTAAGAAGTATGGTCATAGCTACTTACCTCGATGCTTTACAAGTAGGTTCCTTGAATCTTGAAAATAAACTCCTATTCAATAAAATGAAATAAACGTATTAAAATTCATTTCACATTAAGCCTTACTATCCGACATCCTTATGTGCTCACTTAAATTCCACATCGGAATTAAAGTGTTTTCCTTAACCCCTTAGCTACATACATGGCACTAAGTCAACATTAATAACCTCATTCCGACATTTAAAGAAACCCTTGAAAATACGTAACTCACTTGCTGCCCCTCTTTAAAAGCTATTATTTTCTATACATGGGGTAGGTAGAAATCATAAGTTAAAATGTATAGTATGGTAGGATTTTATTTAAGCATGGTAAGGAACAAGGAAGTGCTACAAAAACTGAAAATGTCAGCAAAGGGGCATTTTGACATCTTTGTAAATTCATGTGGAAGTAAATCTAACAAAAGGCCAACGCCCACAAGAGGGTTGGTTTTTGACACTTATTCTTCAAGGGCTTTCCATGCTAAAATTCATCATTGATTAAACAAAAAAGTGAAGTTGAGCATGAGATGGAATGGGCTGACTTAGGCTCCCAAAACAGAATATATTTCAGAATTTTGCAATGCATGGGCAGCTAGCAAGTTCTAGTATATTCATGGTCTTAAACATCTCTCACTTAGCCAAATCTCAACCATACAATTAAATAATACAAGAGTGGTAGGAAATGTAAGAAAACCTCGTATATTTTCTAAAATCATAGCATAGATAAAAAGATACAACTCTTGACAAATTAAAATTCCTAAAGTAAGCTTACTAGTTCAATCTAGAAATTTTTAGTGGCATACTTAGGCCATAAACTTGAGGAAAGAAATGTTTAAAATTGTAAACCTTAACTTCATTAATTTAACACATAAAAAGCATAATTAAAAACATGGCTTAACTTAAGGAAACACAAGGAAATGACTACAAATTTCCCTTGCAACACACGACTGGAACACTCCAGAACAGGGCATAACTCACGGCTTCTACATGTACATATATACACAATAGATAAAATAATCATCACTTGTGACTAACAAACTTAAACTAGAAAATATGTCATCTCAAATTATAAGAAACACACGGCAAAGCCACCTCAAGACACTCGGTCTGCCCAGAAAATAGGGCATTTTGGTTACTACTCCACTAGAACAACCACTAAAGAAAGCAACGAGAAACTGGTCTAGAACTCTCACAATTAGTCGGCTAACACAGAAATCGAACCCTCAATTACTAGGCACAACTTGCTTAGAAAAACCCCAAATTACAAGAAAACTCACGGAAGGATTATTACCTGGATTGGTCCCCTTTCAAGCCATGGAAATACACAAAAAATGAGATGTGAAAAAAGAAATCCGAAATCTCAAAGCTGGAACACAAACAGAAAATTTCTTAAACAAAACCCTAGGTTAAACCCATAAATCTAAGATTTCAAACTAGAGATTAGAGCCATAGAACTCACTTACAAGGTCGATTTCCTTGAAGGTTTACGATGGAGATCTTAGGTTTAAGAAATGAGAGAGATCTGTTTGAAGAAATGAGAGAGGACTCATGGACTAGAGGAAAACCAAGAAGTGAAGAAAAGAACACTTGAGAAAATTTTCTCTTTTGTTTGCTTTAGAGCCGACGGTGTAGGGAAATGAGGAGAGGAACTTACTTGCCTTGCCTTGGAAGCCGTCGTGTAGGAGAAGGGAAGGAATTCACTTGGCTTCTTGAGGAAGCTTATGGTAAGGAGATTTAGGCTTCGTTTGGAACCTTAACCTATCTCAACTCATTGCATCTCATCATTACAAATTTTTCAAATCCCAATACAAAATATAATAAACAATTCAACTTTTTCAAATTTCAAAATAATAATAATATTCTAACAATATTTTATCATCTCAACTCAACTCAGTTCAACATCCAAACGCACTCTTACTTAGCTTCTTGAGGAAGCTTTGGTTTCAAGGGGGAAGAAAAGTCAAAGGAATTTAATCAAACTTGTCCATAAAAGTAGAGAATGAATGGTAGAGATCAAATGTGGGGAGATATTTCTTTTACCCACCAATCCACTGGTAAAAGGAGTTTGGGCCATTTCTTAAATAAATAAAATTAAAAGGCTATTTCAAAATCTTAAAAATAGTAACCTTGATTTATTTTAACAAACCATACTCATTTTAAAATAAAACATAGTCATCTTAAAATAAAATAATTGGAAATAATAAAAATATTTTTATCTCAAAGTATTGAACTTAAGGAATTAATAAAAATGACGTAAGGACTTACGTAGTAGGATTCGAGTATTACAGCTGCAGCCACTATCAAGGAACCATTCTTCACTTTTCTGGTCAACAATGGCTTGACATGCATAGAACAATTGCTCCTCCTTTTCTTTTGTGTACTTGGCTTGTTGATTTTTATTCTTGAATCTACAATCTTTTTCAACATGACCAAACTTCTTGCAATTAGTGCATTGAGGCTTTCCTTGATGATAACAATCATTTTCAAGGTGATTGTTCTTTTTACAAATACCACAAGGAGGAAAATCTCCTTTCGAGTTTCCTTTTCTTTGAGAACTTTTCCTCCTTTTGTTCCACTTTTGTACTTCTTTTTAAAATCTCTTGGTTTCTGATTTTTCAATTTAACCTTAGACTAAAATGCATTCTCTAAGGAACCTTCACCTCTTCTATCAATTCTTTGTTCATGGGCATATAAGGATCCCATTAATTCAGTAACAGAAAGAGTAGAAAGGTCTTTAGTCTCTTCAATAGCAACAACCATATGGTCATATTTCTCTGTGAGACTAATAAGAATTTTTTGAACTATTCTTGCATCTGTTATTTCTTCTCCATTTATGATCTCAATAAGCCTAGAACAATAGTCTTTTACATTTTCAGATTCTTGAGTTCTCTTCTTAAACCTTAAAGCTTAATGGTTTTAACTTTGAGATTACCTTGAAACTCTTGTTGCAAGATCTCCTAGGCTTGCGTTGAAGTCGTGGCCCTCATCAATCTTGGAAAGATAGCTTCACTGGCAGCTTGCTATAGAGTAAACAAAGCTTTAGCATCTCTTTGTTTGTCTTTCTTGTTTTGGTTTGTTTCGGAGGTTCCTTCTGTAGTAACAGTGACCCCATTTTCTACCATATTCCAAAGATCAAGTGACATAAAGAGAGGCCTCATTTTGATACTCCAATAGTCATAGTTTTCTCCACTAAATATTGGAACAGTAGGAGAAGAACTAGGTGCTGCCATATCGCCCTTTCAAACCAAACAAGCTCTGATGCCAATTGTTGGAGTTAAAATGAAAATAAAGAGCAAAAACAGAGAAAATGAAGAGAAAACTCAATCCTAAATCTGTAGGATTGATTTTGGAAATTTCCTTGTCCTTTAAACTTCTTGGTTACAGACTATTTAGTCACACAGATACACACAAGGCATTAAACTTCCTGGAGATTTTTAATTACTAAGTGTTGCATCCTGATTAATCTTTAATAATTCACCAATAGGAGGTTCCCTGCATGCACCTACTCATCAAATTCTCTGTATCTGTTGTTATTATCTTGCCTGAATTTGTATGAGCTTCCTTATAATCAACAAGTTGCTGCTTTGACTGCTGCATCACCTAATTTGGATCAGAAAAATTTCTGTTGAAAATAACATCACTCCAATGCCAGAGTCTACTTGCTGTCACAACTATTTCTTCCCTATGTTCTTCATCAGCAATACCATACCTTGCAACTAATAAACCCTTCAAACAAGCTGCGACGACACCACACATCCTTTGCTGCTATACACTCCCAAATTAGAACATGTATTGTACTTTCTTCTTCTTCTAAGCACAGTGGACAGTTTGGTGATAGTAGCACAAGGTATGTCATACATATACATACATTTATAATTCATAGGATGCTTAACATGGACTACTAAGAAGGCTTACACATTATATACGCACTTTCGTCACCAAGCTTAATAGTTTATGCTGCGAACTAAAAAAAATTGATATTTTGATGGTTTCAAAATGTAATTTTTCCTGTATTTCTTCTCAAAAAGAAATTTGAGTTTTGTTCAACATGGTCCAGTTCTAATATTGTGTTTTGTTATGCACGTGCGAATAATCATGTCAACAGCTCTAGATGTTTAGAAAGTTAACAACACAACAGTGTGTACAACTATGATTTTCTTTTACTACTTTAATTAATATAGTCACATGCATGTTTGGAAAGGAGCATTAATATTAAATTGTAGATTAATAGAGATATTTTAGAGTTCATATATATTTGAATTAGAATGTTTTTATGAGGAGAAAAATACTAAAAATAATGTGAGTTATAAATATTCAAATTATTTATATCATTTTGATCTAGATTATAAATTAACTGATCACTTACCTTTAGTTCTTTTCTCCATGTGCCGCAGCTAAGTATACTAGATTGTCATGGCTCAACGGTAAGAATTTGTATCTGTCTGATCTATTTCATGTCTTCTTTCATCTTTAAACCGTTCATTCCTTGAGCAATAAAACATGAAAATAGTTTCAACTTGTAGATAAGATCAGATATATTAATTACGTACACATGCATATATATATATATATATATACACACATGCACACACACATATATACATATAATATGCCAAAAATTATATGACGACATAAGATGTGCGCGCATGGCCCACGCAATATTTTTAGAAAAAAAAAGTTGACTCTACCTTTAAAAAGTGACTTTCCCATGGCATGCCCAGTTTTTTTTTTTTTTTTTTTTTTAATTGATTGCCCCGAAACAGCTTCAACAGTCTAGCATTACTTATATATAAACAAATATTATATATATACGTAATATTTATATTATATATATATATATATGGGTTGAGGTGTTATACATCTCCAGTCCAGCTAACATATATATCACATAATTTTAAGTGTCTTTTCACTTTGATGAGATTCTATGAAGTCACTTAAAACAAGAGATCACAACAGATATGTGATTGAGAATAATAAAATACAATATAAGAAGTAAAATTGCTAAAAAAATATAGAAATACTAACAAAAGTAAAATTTTTGAATTCGAAGTCTAATTCTATATTTTATCTAATAAATTAAATATTTTACGTATTAGACCTATTTATTAAAGAAGAATTTGGCTTCAGGTAAGAGGAGTGTTAAAATAAATATAAATAATTAAATCTATATATTCTCATAATGCTATAAACCAATATATTAGAGGTAAAAATATTAATGGCCGTAATCATGTTACTTACAAATCCAAACTATATTAATAAACCTTTTATGTCCGGCGTTGGACGAGCTAGTACGTAGCATCGATCGATCTCTCATACTTAGCTAATTCGACATGATCATGATCAGTCTTACTTTTGATACTGAATTCAGATGCTGACGTGAAACTTTTTTTTTTAATTTTATTTTATTTATTTTTTATATAATTTTGTCAAACCATGCAGGCCGATTAACCAAACTACGAGTCATTACTACAGTGTATTATGCATGGAGTATTTATGAGGATGCTATCGAATATCCCAGTACGTAATTGTGTATTTTCCTGTTGGATTAATATTATATCTTTTTTAGATCTCACTAGCGATGAATCCATTCTATGCATCATACATATTAATTATTTTACATCAATTCTTAGCTAACTTTTAATGGAGATTATTTATTTATTTATTTATTAATCATTAACAGATTTGGTAGCTTTATTAATTGGATTACTACTCGGTAAGAATATGTACTATCTCTCTCTTTTTATCTTTCTTAAATGTTTTAGTAAATTAATCATTCTTTAAACTACGAAACAAGAAATAGTTAGAAATCATATTAAATTAACATTAAAAATAAACATTGCGCCAAATCACAAGAATTTTGAAAGGGAGTAATTGGTAGTGCAACAACATGATCACTCACTTTCTTATAATTACTTTTGCGATTTCATTTCCAGAATGGCGTCTGTCAATCAGTGTATTAGGCGCTCCATTTGTGACTGCATTCTTGATATATAAATGGCGAAGGAGGCGCTTATCCACGTATGACGATGTTGAAGAATTTCTACAAGGCCAAAATAACTTCATGCCAATAAGGTACTCTTTCTCAGAAATTAAGAAAATGACCAAAGGTCTTAGGGAAAGATTGGGTGAAGGAGGATATGGCACAGTATTTAAAGGAACACTTCGAAGTGGATGTCTTGTAGCAGTAAAGATGTTAAGTCAATCCAAAGCAAATGGGCAAGATTTTATCAATGAAACAGCAACCATTGGAAGGATCCCTCATGTGAATATAGTGCAACTCATTGGTTTTTGTGTTCATGGTTCAAAGCGTGCACTTATATATGAGTTCATGCCAAATAGACCTCTAAACAAACACATTTTTTCATCAAAGGCAAATATCCTCAACTACGAGAAAACATATGATATTGCTTTAGGAGTGGCTCGCGGGATTGAGTATTTACATCAAGGATGTGACATGCAAATTTTACATTTCGACATTAAGCCTCACAACAGTCTTCTTGACGAGAATTTGAAACCCAAACTTTCAGATTTTAGCTTAGCGAAATTGTACTTGGTGGAAGGTAGTATTGTTCCTTTGACTCGTCCAAGAGGAATGTTTCGATACATGGCGCGCTCCTGAAATGCTTCACAAAAATATTGGAGGTATTTCATACAAAGCTGATGTCTATAGCTTTGGAATGTTGTTGATAGAAATGGTGAGCAGAAGAAAGAACTTGAATACATCTACAGAACATTTAAGCCAAATTTACTTCCTCACTTGGATATATGATCAATTCCATGATGGAAAGAATATAGAAATTCAAGATGCTACTGAAGATGAAAGAAAACTATGTAAGAAGATGATGATAGTTGCATTATGGTGCATACAATTGAACCCTAGCGATCGTCCATCAATGAACAAAGTCGTCAAAATGCTTGAAGGAGATGTTGAATGCTTACAAGTTCATCTGAAGCCTCTCCAACCATCACCAAAGAGAGAGATAAAGGGTACTAGAGATAATTCAAATCAAGCTTCATCATCAATTCAATAAGATGAATCAAGCTTATTTAATTTGTATTGTTTATATTTCTAAAATTGAACTATCTCTTTCTATCCTTGTTTAAGAGAAGTTTGCTTCAAGCCCACGAAAAAAGAGAAGATTGACAATATAAGGTCATAATCTTTCTACGCTTGTCGTAGTATATATACTTCGCAGTGCCCTAAACATAGTATCAATCTAAATATAACTTGATGCTACTCATCCACGTATAAATTTTTTACACATCTCTCTCTCTCTTTATTATTTCTTTTTCTCACTTCTTTCATCTATCTATTTTTATTATTTTCTATCTACTTTTTCATTTATTTAAATTTTAAATTAAATATATAAAAAATTTAGATAAGTTGTTGAATCATGAATGGTACTCTTAAAAAATAGTTAGTTAAAATAGGAAAACTAGTAGGATGTAATGAGTTTTTCAGATAAAAAAATATATATATATTAACCATTGGAAGTGCTCTTACAATATGTAACAGCAAGTCATGTTTGATCTCCATCTGTGATAGCATCAATATTATTTTATTCAGAAGTGATCATATTAATATAATTGGTAGTAATAAATAACCATAGCATGCAGTAGATAATACATGACTTTTTACAATTTTTTTCTTTTCTTGTATTTTTTTAATGAAAGTGATGTATAGACGAGAATGTCACGTGGATATAAGTACAATTAGCATTGCCCTAAATAATCAATAGGAGTAGTTCAGAAAATAAAACGTAATTAATGCTACTATAATTCAACTTTAGTGCCTCAAAATTAATACAAGTTCACCAATAATAATCAGCATTCTAAACTAACGACTATATTATTTTTATATGCTTACTAGCTGTGGTTGTTCATATAACTCCCCGACGTGAAATTTAATTGGGCCTAAAATTATGTTTAATAAGCAATGTTGGGTACGTGAGTCTATGATTTAATATTTATTGGGGTTGGTTTGAAATTTAGTGGATGATTTTGGATCTTATTAATAGGCTAAAATGAGAAAAGTCCAATTGAGATTTATTGCATTTTTCATGAATAGGTTATGGGTCTAAATATTTTATTTGATGGATTATGAAATTCGGAAATTTCTTGATTTTAATTGAGGTACTCAGGATTATAATTAGGTAAAAGGAATTACATCATAGGTTTTGTTACAAATTTTAAAAATTTAGGTGTAATAATTATATTTTTGACTTTTAGATGTCAAGTAGACCAATAATAGAATATCATGTGTCACCATAGCGTATCTCAATATTAGCCTGTAGGACCTTCATATATATTAGGTAAGTTGGATAACACACATTTGTGAAATAGCTTTCTGTTACTTTATTTATTGTAGTACCAAATATTTAGGGTTTGTTTGGGATTGCAGTAAAAGTCTTAAAAACTATTTAAATAACCTTAAAATTAGATCTGTAATAGAAAAATTGAGTTTTTGGGTGTTATATATTAAATAATTTTTAATCTCAAATAAGATAAAAAATACGTTTAATCTCAAACGTGCATTTTCGAATAATGTGAAACGTAATTTGAATTTTTAAAAAAAATCAATGGACGCAAATACCCATACGACTTTAAGATAATTACAACTTTCAAACTTTCAAAGATATGGTCTAATCTTTCAAAATTCAAATAATCATCATTTTTATCTTAGAAAGTTTT
This sequence comes from Juglans hindsii, assembly GCA_003123825.1. NCBI lineage: Eukaryota > Viridiplantae > Streptophyta > Magnoliopsida > Fagales > Juglandaceae > Juglans > Juglans hindsii. The sequence continues at coordinate 116,530 of QEOW01001442.1, forward strand.
TTTTTTTTTTCCAAACAAACATAACATGTTTGAAAGTGTTTTAAACATATGGTTACCATACAATAAATAACTTTTTAATAGTAGAACTTATTACTTAAGTTATAAGTTTTAAACCCTAAGGCTATAAGCTATATTTCTCACCGCAATCCGAAACATGCACTTAGACTAGAAAACATGGGTTAATATTAAACCAAATCATAGTTGCCGTTCCCTTTCCAAGTATATTCGGTGATTAAAAATGCACTTATTGAGGTCCTTCTCTCAAGAGAGAGTGAGGTGAAAGTTTTCTTTGTCAAGGCAAAGAAGTTTGTCTCTCAGGTTGTTCCTCTAGAGTTTTTAGCATGGCTGAGAGTGATCTTTCTTCCCTTTGGGAAGGACTAAAGTTAACTGAGGAAGAAGAACTTGTCATTACTATTTCTTCAGAGACTCTCCAAGTTTATGAGGCTCAAGGACAGCATTATTTTTTGGCATTGGTGGTGGTTGATAGAGGTGTGAATAAGGAAGGTTTTCATACTACTATGTCCCAGGTATGGAATTCTAAAGGGTGGATCAAATTCAAGGAATTTGGTGATAATCGTTTCCTGGTGGATTTCCAAAATGTGGAGGATGAGAATAGAGATAGGAAGGTTGACCGTGGTTTTTTGACAATGGCTAGTCTCAATGCAAGATTTTGATGGTTGCAAAGCAGGGGATGATATTGGCTTCAAAATTGAGCATTCTGGGTGCAATTACATAATCTTCCATTTGCAGGGATGAATGCTGACATTGGTTTTCAACTAGTGGTTGCAGTTGGACAGGTGTTGAAGGTGGATGTTGATAAGGAAGGTATGTGTAACGCCCATCCTTGTGGTGGAACTTTTTATAAAATATTTTTATAAAAGGACGATGGGAATTACCGTCCAATTTAAAACTTTTCACTTGCATACCCAGGGTGTAAGACTCTACGTTTATAAGATAAAATGTATTTTTAGAATAAAAGAGGTTTACAGCGGAAACATTAATCTTGAAATAAAAGGCCTCATACATTTAAAATTCATGCCTAGACTTCCGTGCTCTTCCCCATGGGCCGCGTCCGTCCTGGCGCGTACTTCTCATTTTGTCCCTGTGAGGGGGGAGGGACATGCATAAAACTAAAATGAGTCGATGACTCGTAAGCATTACTTCATACAGTTAAAATATAACAATTTAGGTTTTCAGTCATGCATTCATCATTCCATACATACAATACATACATGCATACGTGCGTTCTTTTGAAAACATCGCTGGACGTGGTTTTCTTTTAAAATGGGCTTTCCTTTCTTTAAACGTGTCCCCTGTCACTGCTTTCATTTCTTCAAGAATATGTGCATTCGTGCATATGTGCACTCATACATTCATGCATACATATTTTCTTTCTTATCACTTTCATAGGCCAGTACACACTGTTACGCCCCGTGTGTTAGGGTTAGCGGCCCTATGGCCAATGGATTCACCTGTGGCCATGAGTTGGAATCTCATTCTGTTAGGGTGCAACACTGGATGCACTACCAGTACTACTGCCCGGCATTGCAATCTGCCCATTCATTCATTGGGTACCCATTTTCATTCATTCATGTGGCTGTTACGTATTTTCATACATTTCATGCTTTCCTTTCTTTCATTCATTCATGTCAGCTCTAAAGAGCTGGAGCATTCATTCAGTTCTTTCTTTCATTTAACAGTCCTTTCATGAGAAACCATTTATTTTCATTAGAAAACATTATTTCATGAGCATGGGGCTTAAACATCCTCTTTCATGACATCCATAAGCATCACCTTATGGCATTCATAAAAGTATCAGTTCGTAGCATCCATGGAAAATGTCATTTAAAAACATACATGGGCTTAAATTTCTTCTTTCATGGCATCCGTAAGGATCACCTTGAACGTCGTCTTTCGCGGCGTCCACGAGCATCACCTCGTGGCGCTCACGAAAGCATCGGTTCGTAGGATCCATAAAAGCGTCCGTCTAAGCTCGTCTTTCGTGCATTTTTCTTAGAAAATACGTACAATAGTTACGCCGTATAGTCATCCATTCGCATGCGTACAATTAATAACTTTGGGTGCGTAAAAAGGGGCTTTCATGGAGGGGCCATACATACTTATTCATTTGAAAGCTTAACATCTTCTTTCGTAAAGCGTCTTCTTAAAGAGAAGACTGTTTCCTTTTCGTTTCGTAATCTCTAGAAAACTCTAGAAGGGCATGAACGTAATACTTACCTAGACTCCATGCTACTTTCACACCATGCAGTCCATTCATGCGCGTGTCAGCTAGCAACCTACATGCATACATAACCTTAACGTCATTCTCTATCTAATGCATAAGCAACTGAACTAGAAATAGAACTACACTATACTTGAAGCACTCTCCTTCTATCTCGTGCATTTATGTGCCCTTTATTATGTTAAACCCTTCGGGATCTACTTATGATCACCACATCTTCCAACTCAAGGACTTGTCTCGAGTGCCCATTCACTAAAGTGAATCCATGATTCACCTTAAGATTAAGATACTAAGACATTCGTCATATTCTCCTTACTGAACTTGTCTCGATGCATGACTCAGAACGACTAAGTCATGCATCCCAATCCTATACAATACACCCGTCACTGTCTCCATGCATCTTAGCCCACAGTAAATCCTCATTCTAATTCATACAAGACACACGGCTCTACGCCAACTCTGAGGCTTAAGCACCGTGTAACTATACTTAGGACAGATTACCCATTACATATGGTGAATCCGTCCGGCACATGTGTCTCACCAGATTACACATGTACCTTACCCCTTTATCACCTAAGATCAACATATAACACGTTGATCACCTGCTTGTGTAAACAAGCACCATACTCCGATACCAACATCCTCTTAACCCGGCTAGCATGACTCTTCATGCTACCCGTCCCTTCGACAGTTCATCCCAACACTTAACATGACAAAACTCCATTCACAACTACTCCTTACATCACGTCACATAGCTCGAGACTACTCCCAAGCTACACCGTGACCTTGTCACGTCACCTGACATCCTGCTACGTCACTTCCATATGCCAACTCCTAACTCATCACGAGTACGGTTCCTCACATACTCCCGTCATATAGTGACATCTCGTCACGTTCCCGCTACACCATTCTAAAACTAACTCCTTATCCATCATAAGCACGATTGTCAGTAACCACGTCACTTCGTGACGTTGCCCAGTCATGCTTCCGCTACGCACTCTTACACTTATTCTGGTACTATACCCATACTTCCAGCCGTAAGTCAATTACAGTGACACTTGTCACTTCAGACTACAGGCCGCGTCACAACTACTTCGGGACATTGTTCCACAGTTTCCGACACTACTCACCACGTTCCATGCCCATAAATAACACAACCATCCTTATCTCTGTGACACGCCATACGGAGTGTCACTGCCTCGTTGAGTATACTCCACGTATACTCCCTTTTCACACACTAGGTCACATCACCATTATGGCATACCCGCTATATGGTGCATCACTCCATTACATGGAGTACACTCCTCGTGTACTCCCTTCATACATGCCACATCACCACTATGGCATATCCGCCATATGATGCATCACTCTACCATATGGAGTACACTCCTCGTGTACTCCCTTTACACACTCTATGCCACATCACCATTATGGCATATCCGCCACAGGGTGCATCACTCTACCACATGGAGTACACTCCTCGTGTACTCCCTTTACACACTCTACGCCACATCACCATTATGGCATATCCATCACATGGTGCATTACTCCACCATATGGAGTACATTCCACCTATACTTCTTTTACACACACTATGCCATAGAGTACACTCTGCGTGTACTCATCCCGTTCCACAATACGCTAGGAGGGTATATTTTACATATATTCTCCTTATCTCACACTACGCCACACACAGAGTACACTCAGCGTATACTGCTCCCATTCCATATGCCACGTCACCAATACGACACATACTCCACAACCACACTACACCGCACAGTCCACAACACTACACATCACAATTCCCAACTACGTTCCACACTTCACAGCGCACTACACAGATAAGCCCAACACTTCACATACACGGCACATCACATCACCACACTACACAGATATGTCCAACACATCACATACACAAAACATCCAAATACAGCGAACTCCACAATACTAACAGCACAATCCACAACCTAATCAACTAATCAATATCTAACATAAATAATGAAAGATAAGGGTTATACCATCGACGAGATAACCCGTGCGTTGCTCGCTGATCGTCACAGCCGATGACGTCGGAAAGGTCGTACGTGGCGGCTAACCCACGTACTGTGACTGTTTGGGCATTTGGATAGTTAGGTGTGGTCTTAGAAGGCCTCGTGTGGGCCATGTGATGGTGGCAAGGAGCATAACACGGCAGATCTAGCCGTGTACAGTGGAGGTCAGTCACGCGCAGTGACTGTCCATCACGTGCAGTGGTTACCCACCACAAACAGTAGTGGTTTGGACCTTGAGTTCAGCTAAGGGAGGTGCGGTGGATCTCGTGGTGGCGTTGAGGTGGCGCCACGGTGGCTCACGGTGGCGGATCTAGCCGCACAGTGGAGGAGAAGCCGTGGGAGAGTGAAAGACAGTGTGCGTGAATGGATGACAGATCAGGGCCGTGGGTGGCTGGGTTGGCTTGGTGGTGGCCTGAGGAGGCTGAAGGTGGCGGTTATCTGCCGTGGGTGGCTGGGTACGGTAGTGGAGGACGTGCAACCCGTGCAAGAGAGAGAGGGAAGCCTGTGCGTGGAGGAGAGGCTATGGGCCTCGTGTCACGTGGAGAAGGAAGGGGAGAAGCTATGGTGGCTCACGGTGGTGCCTGGTGGCCATGGGTGTCGCGCACGGCGGCGCTAGGAGCACCAGTGGCCTTGAGGCTTTGGGCACCCATTTTCATAGGTATGATGCATGTGCTCGACGGAGGAGGAGAGGGAGGCTGAGCTTGCTAGAAGATGATGGCCGGCAGAAGGAGAAGCTGCCTTGGGAGTGGTGGTGTCGTTGGGCGGCGCACGGCGGTGGAATGGGCATCATGCCCATTCGGGCTTTACACTTCCGAAAGGGAGAAAGGAAGAGCGTGTGGGAGAGAGATCGGGCAGGGGAGGCTTGCCGGCATGAGGCGGAGCTGGTGGTGCCGGTGGTGAAGTCTGGCGACACACGGCGGCGCCGGACTGAGCAGTGGAGGCTTCGGCGTGAAAGACTGCGTACAACGTACGCCGAAGGAGAGAGGGCTGGGGAAAAAGTGAGGGAAAGAGATAGGGGGTCTGGGTATTTAATCCAGTCTCTTCATCTTGGGGTCTACGCAACAATATAACAATGGGAAATTAAAATACTGATTTGAAAATGCGTAAAAGCACTTAGAGGAATTAAGGTAAATATTATTTTAAACTAACTTTAGTTTATAAAATAATATTTATTCATATTAATAAAATGATGAAGTCTTATTTAATATATTTAAAAGGATGAAACCATTTAATTAATTAAAGCTTTCAACATAATTTAAATCCCATAATATTTTAAATAACTGGAATCATTTTAATAATTAATATTAAAATGATCTCCGACAATTATAATATTTTGGAGCTCTTCAAAATATTATTCAAAATATTATAATTGTCTCATTTAAAAATAAGTTTAATTCAACGGTACTGGAAATATCTCATATAATTATTTCCAGTACATTTAAAACACTGGGCGTACCTTAGAATGCACCTAATATCTTAAGGAACACGCCATCATGGTTCGGCACGCATGACGAGGCTCGCAGTCGCCAGAAAGAATGGCAGACTGTTGCATAATTCTGTCCTCAGAATTTGCTTACGTCAGAAAGAATGAGTCTTATGTAAGAAAGAGAGAAATTTACGTAAGGAGAAAGGAGCGGGGGTTATAGTATGGGATGGGGTAAGTTTCTTTGTGTTAGATTGTTGCTGGACATTACCAAGCCATTGTGTCGTGGCAATTGGTTAAAGGTTGGTGATAGAATGCAGTGGATAGCTTTTCGATATGAGAGACTACAAAACGTTTGTTTCAGATGTGGCATTATCAGACACAATGGTGGCAGTTGTCTTAAGGTTGATGCAGGTAAACCTTCTTCAAGTTCTAATCAACTACAATATGGTGCATGGCTCAGAGCACAACCAATGAAGTTTTCCCTTGTGGATGAGAAAATGTGTGGTGGTGGTGGCTCTCATGGTAGTTCCTCATCTCAAAGGTGGAGGAAACCTCCTTCCCCAATGGCTAGTGGTTGTGATAACGATAACATTAATGGCAAGGAGGGATTGCAGGATCGAAAGGCTTTTTCTAAAGAACTTAATGTTGATTCTCATCAGTTACAGGAGGAGATACATAACGATTCTGAGGTCAATAAAGATGCAGTTAGTGGCATGGGGAATATTCAAGGTCCATCCTGTCATAAAGCTATTATGGAATATTCTGCATCTTTATTTCAAGAGGATGCAGCTTCCCACATGGCACATCAAGTCATCACTCCTCCAAGTAAGTTACCCTCTACTCCTTCTGTGGATTCTTTGACTTCTGTCCCTGATATTAAGTCTAATTATGTGGAGTAAGTTACCCTCTACTCCATCCCCAAACCCTAAAGTTGGCATCTAAACCATTTTTTATTCGATTTCTAGTAATGTGTTTAATCACATGATTAAATCACTTCCAGATGCTATTAATTCATCGAACTCCTGTTATGACATCATTATCCAACCTTTTAAAGCTTGGAAATTGATTGGGCCAAGAAAAAATGGATTTGGTCTTGATAGCATCCCAAACCCTCTTTAAACCCCAAATTGAAGCCCACTTGGTTAATACGAATTTGGCCACCTTAGTAAAACTTCTTGAGAAAGTTTACTCCCCTACATGATAGACCAACCTCTACTCTTGGCAGGCCCTAAATAGTTCCCTGATGGGAGGGAAAAGTCCACCTCACTCACCACCCTCCATACCTCGCGGCAACAGCAACATTCATTCTACCTCAATATTTTTCACTTTTGTGCCATAGGCACCTCCAATCAAAGGGTCATTCAAGCCCATACCTCCCCCTCCAGAAGTCTAGAGTCTTGCAAGACATACTTCACTTCATTGCATCACTTTTCCACCCCGTTCTTAGAGAGAAACCCTTAAGAACTCTCTCGGGCAGATTTTTGAGTCGCTTTGCGTGGTTATTTTTGATCCCTTGTAAGTATTTTCTCGCGATGACTCCTTCATTGAAGTTGTTCTTATTTGAGTATATTTTCTGTGGATATCTTATTTTTTTCATTTCGTGGTCATTTGTTTGGTTAAAAGTTATTTTAACCAGGGAAATGTCATTCTGGGTGTTAAACTAGAGAGTGTTATATTTTGAAGTTTTTTACGAAGCTAATGGGCAGATCTTGGTCCAAAATTTTTATGGAGTGTTTTCAACATGTGTATATGAATTTCATTAAGGATTTGTCACATTACTAAAGCTTTTGAAGAAAGAGTTTCTTAGATCTAAAAACTTAGAAACTAGAAGAAGAAAAATAGTTTCTCTTTTGAGAAAGTTTGAGTATTTCATGGTTTAATCTTACTTCAATGGTTTTGATACTTTTATTTGATGATCCTAAGCCTCTTTTATGCATGTTAGGATTTTATTTTGAAGAGTTTTAGTATTAGTTTCAGAGATATGATTTTTTTTAAGCAAGAGGATATTCGGTTAGACCAAAGGATTGATGTTTTTAACTAGATCCAAGTTTTGGGTTGTTTTTAGCCATGTGATTTTAAGTTTAATGGTTGTATCTTGTTTAGGACACATTTTTTAAACCATGTGATGTTTTGGTTAGAAGATCTCATCTTTTTAGGCCATGGATCAAATGATTAATCGAAACTAGTTAAGAAAAAGTTTCTCTTTTTGGACTTAGTAGGAAGCCGAAAACTCCAAGTGTTGTTTTGTATTTTTGGTAACTTTTATTTGATGATTCTAAGCATGGCTGTTCTTAGGATGATGTTATGAATATGTTAGAAGTGAGAGTTGATTTTTAGAATTCTTGGAGATGTTTTGGATAAGGTCAAAAGTTACGATTCAAGGGTTTGTTTTTAGTTAAAAAGTTTGTATCTTTTTACTAAAAAGTTTTTGGTTGATGATTAGTAAATTATTTTTGGATGTTTTAAGTATGTTTTTAAACTTAGGATAGAAAGATATTTGTTACAAAAAATTGGTTTGATCATGAGGTTTGAAATTTGAAGAATTACAACAAAAATCAAGAGAAATGGCCTATGTATGTTTCAGTCATAGTGAGTTTTTCATAGTTGTGTTTTGTTTTAAATTTTCTAAGTTGATATTTGAGTTCAGGACAAAATTTACATGAGGAATGTAAATTTTGGTAATTTTTTGAGTTAGGATGCAAAATCCTTGAGTTATGGGTAATTTTACTCTAAGTTTGTTTTTTCTCATTGTTTCAAATTGTTAGTGATTAAATTTTTAACTTTTAGAATTCCTACTTGTAGTTTCTCGTGTTTCGCACTTTATTCTCATAACACGACGATCGCTGTAAATACCGGCCGGTACCTGAATTTCGGCTTGTACCGGCCTATATTTCAGCCGGTACCGGCCAATATTTCGGCCTGTGTTTTTTTTTTTTTTTTTTTCAAACTACAAGCTTATTTTTTAACCCCCAATTTAGACTAGACTATTTATAATTTATATATATATATATATATATGTATTTATATATAATTTATTTATATATAGACTATTATTTTGAAATATAATTTATATATATAATTTATTCATATATCGACTATCCCAAAACGTTATCCCGAAACGCTATCCCGAAACGGTACCGCTACAGAAATATTTCGTTCCAGTGCCTTGACCGGTACGGCGTCCGGTACGGTATTCAAAACATTGCTTTGCTCTTGTTGCCAATAAACAGAAAACTAATCTCCTACAGAAAAAGAAACCTCCAATGCAAACAAATCGGCCCACAAATTGACTACAGTCAAATCTCGTCAGAATTACCAACTCAAACAAATCATGACCATCAAAAGCACATGAGCCAACCCTTTTCCACAACCATTATGACTCGGTCCAAGACAGATAATAATAAACCCAAAAAGTTTACCGGCTATAAAGTTTATTATTCCACTAGACATCCTTTGTATGTATTTTTTAAATGAACAGGAACCTACTTGCTTTATACAAGCAGTATCTCATCCAGAGTGGCATGCATCTATGGGCCTGGAATTCGACGCTCTGATGGAAAATGGTACATGGTCTTTATGTCCCAGACCTCACAATAAGCATTTAGCTCGAAATAAATGGGCCTACAAGGTTAAAAGAAAACAAGATGGTAGTGTGGAAAGATTCAAAGCAAGACTTGTGGCTAAAGGGTTTGACCAAAGGAGTGGACTTGACTATCATGACACATTCTCACCAGCTATAAAACCAACTACCATACGATTGGTTTTATCACTAGTAGTAACCTTTAATTGGCCAAACCACCAATTGGATGTGTCAAATGCTTTCCTCCATGGTATTCTTGATGAAGAAGTGTAAATGGATCATCCTAGAGGATTTATTGATGAATCCAATCCACATTTTGTTTGCAGATTACACAAGTCTTTATATGGCCTTAAACAAGCACCACATGTGTGGTTTAGGTGTCTTTCCCAATAGCTCATTGAACTTGGCTTTTCTAGTCTAAAGTTGATTATTCCCTATTTACATTGATTATTGCTGAGCATAAAATCTTTGTCCTAATTTATGTCGATGACATAATGGTGACATGTTCAAATACTTTGGTTGTCAACGATTTTATTCTACAATTGAAGTTCGAATTTCATGTAAAAGATCTCGGCCCTATCAGCTATTTTTTTAGGGATACAAGCATCACGAGACCATATAGGATTTTATTTGCACCAGTCCACCTATATTTCAGACTTACTCGACAGGACTAAAATGCTCTAAGCCAAACCTCTCTCCTCACCAACCACTTCAGGATCCAAACTCTCGGCTACAGAAGGAGACCTCTTACAGGATGCTACCGAGTACAGAAAAATTGTGGGCGCACTTCAATACTGTACCATCTCACGTCCTAACATAATTTATGTTGTTAATCAATTCTATCTTTAAAAACAAAAAAACAAACTAGGCGATACCCAGACTCTTTATTAAAAAAAACCCTCACTTTAGGCAGAGGAATACTGTGGTTACAAGACATTCCAAATAATAACCTTATTACCAAGCTAATTACAATAACATAGAAAGAGTAGAAACCAAGCACAAATAGACCCAACCACCCGTGTACCTAGCAGAGCCTCAATTTCGGTAGACCACTTTGATCGGTTCTCAATATTCCTTTCAGCAGATGAGGAACGATATCATTCAAATACTCTTCAATACATCCTTGGCTACCCAATCGTGCAAGCCAATCAACTGCAGAATTACCCTCCCTAAAAATATGTTGAATCCGCACAATCAACTCCCTTATATGGCTACAAATCTCCTTCCAAAAATCTTCTAGGTACCATACATTACATCTACCTTCCTTCAACCAATTGACAATCAAGAGTGAATCCATTTCAGTTATTATGTTGTTAAAACCATGCACCTTACATCGTATCAACCCAAATAATAATGCCAACAATTCCTCCCTATTATTTGAACCAATAACCGTATATTCCGCAAACGCAAATTGCAACTTTCCTTCATGGTTTCGAAGCACACCACCTACACCAGATTCTCCCGGGTTATTAAGGCTACTCCCATCTACATTTAACTTGAACCATCATTGGATTGGTTTATGCCATCAAATTGCTCACAATTGCTTAGGACGTGCAGGAATTATTGACAAGTTCAGTGCAGACAAAATCTCACAATCCCTCTTGTCCAACCTATGAGACGTTTGCAACCTACTGGCCACCCATGCAAGCCAGTACTTAACTTTGCGCCATAAAACATCAAACGATTCCTTTTTCTCTTCCAAATGTGCTACACACCTCCAAGACCACAAACTCCACGTTAAAATTGATGGAACCATACCAATGAGATTACCCACCTGTGAGGCTTTCTTTGTGCACTGAAACCATGCCTCCACCGACTAATCCCACGTTCTATTTGAAACAAATGAAATTCCCAGAAAATTGGAGCAAGTCTCCAGATTTTATTGGCAATTTTCCCAGCATATAAAACGTGATTCAAATCTTCGACTGCCCCCTCTTCACAGCACTCACACTTGGAAACCATAGGAATACGATGCGCCGAATTCTATCATCCACACTCAAGCTCTGTGATAAAGCTTTCCACATGGCAATGGAAAATATTTTTGATAAGGCCACATGCCATATCCAATCAGACCACTGCCTTTTTGGAGCAACAACACGCACAAGATCCCAAGCCGATGAAGTTGTGAACTTTCCATCCGACTTTCCCAACCAGATTAATATGTCCGAGCCATCTTTTGTACCCCTTACTTCGGTTAAATTCTTCTCTGTAACCTCTACTCCCACAATCTACACTAAATAATCCACATCCCAACTCTTCTCTACCATGCATTCCTTAATTTTCAACTTTGAATATTCACCAATATTGCACTCAACACATAATGGCCCAGATTCTAGCCAATTATCACGCCAAAATGAAATATTTCCTTCTCTAACAATCCATTTAGATCGGCTAATCACAAACGCGATTTGCGCCACAATACACCTCCAGAAACGAGTCCCTCTCAACGGATTCACTAGTGAAATATATTGCTTCTTTACATACTTAGCCTTGAAAAAATTAGCCCACAGAGAATTTTCAATCAGCAGTTTCCATACAAATTTTGAATGTGAAGACTTGTGGACCTCAATGAGATTCTGTAAGCCAACACATCCTTCATCAACTGGTTTACACATCGAGTCCCACTTCACCCATTTCATTTTTGGTTCCCCTTAGCTAAACCCCAAAAGAAAGTACTAAAGAGTCGATTGAACATAGCAAATATCGACTTCGGTGCACGTAAGACAGCTAACAAATGTATTGGCAAACTTGCTAACACATGCTTTAATAGAATTAATCGAGTCCCTGAAGATAAAAACCGAGTCTTCCATCCCTCTATTTTCTTCCGATTTTTCATTACCAAATCATCTAAAAACAGAGTCTTCATACGCCCAGAAATGATAGGAACTCTCAAATATTTAATTGGAAAGTTGCCAGCAGTAAAGCCTATAAGATCCAATATTTGACGTTGTCTGGTAGGAGATATTCTGGTAGAGAAAAATATAGCTAATTTTGCTTCATTGACTGCCTAACCTGACTAAGAAGCATATATGTTAAGGGTATCTTTAATCATCTTGACAGACCGTTTACCTCCATTTGCAAAGATCACTATATCATCTGCATAAAGCAAATGGAAAATTAATGGACCATTACGTGGCTGAGAAAATAAACCAATAAGGCCATCCTGAAACTTCTGCCACAGAAGACGTGTAAACACTTCCTCAACTAGAATGAATAAATAAGGCGATATTAGGTCGCCTTGGCAAAGACCCCTTCTCCCTTGAAAAAACCTTTAGCCATTCCATTCATGACCACCAAATACCAAGGGGTAGTAATGCATTGTTGTATAAGATTACAAACCTCAACTGAAAAACCAAAAGCATGAAGAACTTTGAATAAAAAATTCCAATCAATCATATCATAGGTTTTGGCCATGTCAATCTTCATCATAATATTACCTCCTCTAACCAGCGAATTAATAGCATGCACTAATTCTTGGGTTATGCTAATGTTCTCGAAAATACTTCTTCCCGGCCAAAACGTACGTTGTTCCATAGAAATTAATCTACTCAAAACCGATGTGAGACAACCCACCAATAGCTTCGAACATATTTTATAGACTGCTGAACATAGGCTAATGGGTCTGAATTTGCCAAAAGATGTAGGATTCGGAACCTTAGGAATTCAAACAATGAAAGAAGAAGTATAGTACCTTGGAAGAGAGTAGCCCAAGAAAAACTCTCGCACAGCCTCCACTAACTTAGGTTTCACCAAGGTCCAGCAATGTCTGAAAAACCCAGAGCCAAACCCATCTAGACCTAGGATGCTATTCACAGGTATTGAAAATAGAGCATCCTTTATTTCCTATTCTGATGGAGCCCTGCATATAAGTTGATTTTCCAATTCTGAAACCTCATGTTGAATAATATATGAGATACTGAGAAAATGAGTACTGGACCGTGCCTGATGAAAATCCTCAAAGTAAATCACAGCTTCCTTATGAATTTCTTCCAGAGTTGATAATGTTCACCCATCACTAAGATGCATCTCCTTAACTACGTTGTGCTTCTTTGCCTGCAATGCTACAAAAAAAGATAAAGAAACCTCCCCATGATTAATCCATGTCTGCTTGAGTTTTTTAGCGATCCTGACTTCTTCTTTTTTTAACCAGGATGTTAACTCAACTTGCGATGCCAAAACATCACTTTCAATGTCTTTAGAGTATTGCTCTTGTAATCTCCTCGAGCCTTCCGCAAGCCTCTCCTCGAGCCTTTTAATATGATCCCCCGTCCATCCAAACACCTCTCTGTTCCATCGTCTAAGTGCAACCTTCAGCCGTTTGAGCTTAGAAACAAGCTTCAAAAACCCCGATCCACTGTCCTTCTGCTGCCAAACAACTGCAGCTAGCCTCCAGAAATCATCATGTGTAGTCCACATTTGCTGGAACATGAAAGCACTAGGACCATATCCCGCTGGACTTTCAGCCAAACCAAGAAGCAAAGGAGAGTGATAAGATGACCTACGAGCCAAATATTGAAGGGAACCCGAAGGAAATAATTCCAACCACTAGGTATTACAAAGAGCTCTATCCAGCCCAGCCCAGCCCAAGTTCTCGCCAACCCATTTTGGCCATTACACCACAAGAGGTTATTTCCAAAGAAAGGCACTTCAATCAGTCCTCCCGCATCAATAAAATTAGAGAAATCTGACATTGCACAAGGCAGCCTAGGGTGCCCACCCTTTCGCTCACCATCTTTCCTAATAATATTAAAGTCACCTATAATGACCCACGACAAGGCCAATACACCCATAGAGACCAAATCAAACCACATGGATCTTTTATCCAAGTATCTACATTTGGCATACACAGTTGATACCACCACGGAGGAATTAATCAACAACGTTACGTGTTGACTAGAGGCAACAAGTGCACTAACCTATATATCATCCTGTCAAAAAATCCAAAGTTTCCCATCGTTGATTCCATTTGAGAAAGATGCATCAAATCGAAATATATTTTGGCAACGTAAAAGTTTCGTAACACTTCTAAAATGTTCTGCCACCATAAGCATTTTTGGTTTATGAATCTTTAACAAAGACCGTAGTCTTTTTTTCGAGATTCCGAGACCTCGAGCATTCCAAAACATAATATTTTCAATCATAAATCCAATCGAGAGGGCCTGCTTGGAGTCCTAGAAGAACAACCCAAAAAATGACCTGTAGGCACATCCTTTTTCCCGATTTCTAAATCCGAAGCACCTTCTTTTTCTTTCCCCAAATGACTAAGTTGTTTATCTCCCTCTGAATCAAATAAAAAAGTATGAATTGCCTCATTATATTCCACGTCCCGTGTCTCTGTCAACCCCAAACAATGACCAACATCATTTCGCTCATTAGCATGCTGGGGAAGTAAGTCTTCTCCATCCGGTCCCAATTCTTCCACTACCACAACGTCACCTGGAACCTCCATGACTTCGATCCTACTAGATTCACCCTCCACAAATCCATATTTTCCACACCCGACTCCCTGCAGCCGAGTTTGATCCTCATGCAACTCCAGAGCATTCCCAAGGATCATAAAAGGATTTGGCACTAAATTCTGAGAATCTATTTCTGTAACCAACTCCTTTAACTCCTCTCTCCCCCATCGACTTGTCAGTTTCCACCTTAGGAGTCTTATTCTTTGTACCATCAACCTGCTCCTCTTGCACCACATCATCTAACGTTTTTGGAATCCAAACACGACTTCATTCTTTTCGTTTTCCCATTTGAACATACCCTTTACAAGTCAACTGATTATGTCCCTACACCTTACATCCATCACAGAAAGTCGACAAAGTTTCATAGACTACTTCTTGACAAATACTTCTTAGTTTCTTTGGAGTCCCAATCCAAAATGCTTGGATTGGCTTTTGCGCAATATTCATCAAGACACAAACCCGAGCCCCATCCATGCGTGTAGCACAACGGGTAGTGTTATCCCTTCTCAAATAGATTCCAATCGACGCTGTAACAATCTTTAGCATGGCTTTATGATAAAAATTCAGAGGAAATCCTGGAAGCATGATCCAAATAGGAGCCATATCCAGTTCCACCTCTTCAGAGCAATTGAGGGACCATTGAAATATTTTGTACATAACACCATCAATGTCACAACTCTCCCTTGTCATGGCCTTTAGGAAATCATCTTCATTGGAAAATCTAACAAAACCATGCCTCGGCCTCCTCATTGCAGAAACCACCGGTTGAGCCATCAGACCCCATCTCCCATGAATAAAGCTTCTAATCCAATCCAAAGATGGTCTCTAACGCAGGAACTTCATGACAATGGCAAAACGGAATGGCTCAGCAGACTTCTCTAGTTCTTCTTTCGAGAACTGAACAAAAACCTCACCATCCACCACTCTGGGATGACGAAACTGAACAACCACCTCAGGAATGGCATGTGGTGTTTGTGACACGAGATTAGCAAAAGAACGTGGTCTCCCAGCCGACGTCAAGGTACCAGGGGCCCCCAATGGCTGCCATGGCAAAGCCTAGGAAACCAAACCCTACCAGAGCATAAAATCAGCGCTAGACACGTCAGCAACTAGCCTCAACTTGTCAATTATGTCATTTTATGAAAATCCCTCGTGAGCCACAATGGTGTGCAGTGAAACGGGTACTTCATTATCTCAAAGGAAGTATTGATTATTGGTTGTTGTATACTCCTTCATCCATATCTTTAAATTCCATTAGTGATTCAGATTGGGCAGGGTCCACAGATGATAGAAAATCTACAAGTAGATATGGTGTATTTCTTGGCCAAACTCTCAAATCTTGGAGTGCCAAGAAACAAGGTGTGGTCTCCAAATTCAGTACCGAAGCTAAGTACAGATCTATGGCATTGGCTACTACAGAATTATATTGGATCCGGATGCTACTACAAGAACTACATGTTTCTTTATCTTCTCCGCCAATCCTTTGGTGTGATAACATAGGAGCCATTACTTTGGCTTCCAATCCTATGTTTCATGTTAAGACTAAGCATGTCGAGGTGGATTATCATTTTATCAGAGAAAATGTAGTGAACAAAGACATACAAGTTCGATAGATTTCTACGCAGGATCAAGTGGCAAATGTTTTTACCAAGGGCCAGACAGCCATGCGTTTCAAATATCTACATTCCAAATTGATGGTGACTCCTCCCCATCAATTTGAGGTGTGCGCGAGGGGGGCGTTAGAGTATCTGGTATCTATCAAGCCTCTGCTTGACCAATTCTTTAGGCTTTTATGATTCTATACAACACATTATTTCCAAAACACAAGTTCTATTGTAACGTCTCTTTTTTCAAATATTGTTCTGTTGTAACTTTCCCTACTTCTTTCTGCATGTGCATGTTGCACTCCATAAGAGACTCACATCAGTTGTAAAATTATAGTATAAATCAATATGAATGATATACTGTTCGAGATCCAAGCTGAACACTTTCAATCCTTCTTTTGTGTTATCTTACATTAGTTTTCAAAAGTTGTTGAATATAATTTTTAATGTTTTAAATAAATTATTTTGACTTTAGTAACTGAATAAATTTGCTCAAAGAGTCGTGGATGACAGGATCTTGGGTGATGCTATTACACATGGGTAGTGGTGAATTCGATCCGGTCTAGTCAATCCATAGGGATTTTTTGGACCAGGCCGAAAGTTTTAGTCCACCATTTTTCTACCCCAGACCAGACCAAATATCTCTATGGATACGACCAAACCGTTAGCCATCGATCCGGCCCAATACCAAATGGGCTAGTTTATGCTTTTCTGCCCAACAGTGATGATAGATTTCGGCCCAAAACATGTTATCCACTTTCAGCCCAATAAATANTATATATATATATATATATATATATGTAAAAGAAAAGGAAAAATATACATTTAAATTATCTATATGGAACATACCCATCTAAAAAAAGGTTATCAATTAGACTAATAAAATTAAAAACAAAAATAGAGAATAATATTATAAATTACAAATATTATAAATGACTAAATGGTAATAAAAAAGAAAAAGAAATGATTGAATGACAATGAGGCCACAGGCCCACAACTCAAACTAAGTCTCCGACTCTCCAAGTCCACAACTCCAAGTCTCCACAAGTCACAAAAATGATTTACTGCAAAAACATAACAAACAAATATCTTAGTTTAAATTTTTTTTCATGCTAACCAAAAGAACTAGTATAGTAGTATATTCTTCTCACCTCAATCATTAGCAATGGGTGTAGACATTGAATTCGACGCCTCCATAGAATTTGCAACCTCCCCAACAAGTTCTATACATAAAAGATAAAACAAAACAAATTATATAAATTTACATAACATATAAATCAATAAATCATGAAAAGATACATAAGGAAATTAATTTGTTACATACTTATATCGAACTACTTCTCAAAATCCTCCACCTTGTCCATTAAAGCCCTAAGGCAAATTGGAGTAAAAGAAGATCGAAGCTAATTATGTGCACTAATGAGGCTTTCTACCATCATTGGAGACAAACTACTTCAGAAAGGATAAAGTACACGACCCGCCATGCTAAATGCAGATTCAGAGGCCACTATAGACACCGGTATTGCAAGAACATCGCATGCAACTTTTGAAAGTACGCAATATCTAACTGAATTAACCTTCCACCCATTTAGAATGTCGAAATTCGCATCTTGTTCCTCACAGCCTTCATCTAGGTATCTATCAATCTCTTACTTGCTTTCCAAAGAGCTTTCTGATTGTAATCGTTGCTTAAATAGGGCCAACCTCTATGCCTTCCTATCCTCAAGTCTACTACCTGTAGCATTTACATCTTCATGTCGAGGACTTGTGCACTGTTGTTGTTGACCAGAATTGTTCCCTTCTTCAATTTCAACGTATGCATTACACATACAGGTTAAAATATTTTTTACCTTCAAACTCAATCAACCGCTTTTGTTGAATCATGGACATACATTGATTCTAATGAAACTCAAGATAATGCATCTTGTACCTAGGATCAAGAATAACTCCAACATACAATAACATATTCATATTATCATAGTTGCCCCAATATTTTTCAAATATTTGTCTTATATTTGTCGTCATTAATCCCACCATGGGGCTTCCTTCTTCACACTCCATATCAATAGCATATTGAATTATAACTAACTTCGAAAAAAAAGAGTTGCAAGTTATATATTGACCCTGTGAGAAACGTAAAGTTGCATCATGAAATAGTTTAATAAACCTCACAAACAACCTTACCTTCTCTCAATCATCATTGTTTGTAGGCCCTAACTTCTTTGACATTCTCCTCATCATCATCATCATCTCCAATACTAGGAAGGAATCCCGAATCTTCTTCCTCCAATCGTTCAAAAGCCTTTAGAAATTTTTTAGCCCTCTCCAGCATAAGATAGGTGGAGTTCCACCTAGTTGTTACATCTAGGTAAACATGATTTTTGCACGTAATCTCATCTAATTGTATACCTGACTTAAATGCACTCCACCTTTGAGGGTAGGATTTAACATATTTCACAACACCTCTCACATTGGCAATGGACTCATCATATTCTTTCAACCCCTCACAGACAATCAAGTTTAAGAAGTGGGCACAATATCGAACATGCAAAAATTCATATTCCAAAATAGTATCCCTCCTATGCTTGGTTTTCTTTTTAAAAAAATAAATTGCTCCGTTATTAGAACTTGCATTATAAAGAGTGATTGAAAGTATTTTCGGTTGCCCCCAATCAAGCAAGCACATCTTTGTGGCCCTACCAAGTGTATCACCCTTGTGATTTTCAACTAAAGTAAAAGATAAGATCCTCTTTTTCCCTCAAATACACATTATAAGAATCATTCGCAACCGTAACATGAGATGGGATCCCTACCCACTTAGATTAAACAACAAACATAAACTTTTTGAAACCCTCCCCTTCAACGAACCTAAAGAGTAACTCATAAAAAATAATCATCTCGACTAAGGCCTGACTGCAAGCCTCAACACTAAATGCTTTGGGAATAAGTCCCCCACTGCCACTTCCTCCATCCTTGGCCTTCCAACCTAAAGTAGTCTAAGACTTATTCGTGCTATTAAATGGACATTTGTTACATTGTTTTTCAATATGATGCTTCATGGATCTTATATCGTTGACCTTCGTATCATATGCATACGAAAGCATCACAGTAATTACATGCAGCATGCAGCCCTAGGTTTATTTGGATCACCTTTGGTATTCTTATGAAGTGATCCCAAACCATTGACCTAGTTCTACCATTAGAAGGTCCTCTACCACTCGATTTACTACTTACATTAGGTGAGAGTTGAGGAATGTCTTGCTCTTGTAATGAATCATTAGTATCATCCGTGGTAGTCTCTCGAAATTGGTTCTTTTGAAGTGTTCATGTACAAAACAAATTCAAAAATATAAATTAATTAACCTAACAAGCTAAAAACATATTCACAATTACAGATTATCATTCTCCCAAATACACACCACTCACTAGTTAAAAACATATTAAAAAATACAGATTAATTTACTCAACAAGCTAAAAACATATTCACAATTACATATTATCATTCTCCGAAGTACACACTACTCAATAGTTAAAAACATATTAAAAAATACAAATTAATTAACCTAACAAGCTAAAAACATTTACAAAACCAAATTTTCATTCTCCCAAGTACACACTACTCAATAGTTCAAAACAAATTCAAAAAACCAGATTAATTAACCTAACAAGCTAAAAACATATCCGCAATTACTCAATATTTATCATTCTCCCAAGTACAATGTACACACTACTCAATAACAAGCTAAATAATTCAAGTATTTCATTGTACCTAGATTATTCAAATAAGTACATCAAATAAATCTTGCCTCTTAGTTTAACAATTAATTAATATTCTTGCCTCAACTAATATTAGAACTATTTGGTTGATCTCTTAGAAAGCAATGATAGATTTAAAAAAAAAAAAATCACTTGAATATGCTTTTTCATAGACTGCATATAGATTAAGATTTGATCATTTAGTATAATTAATCCAAGCCCTAATTGGATTCACAACCAATTAGCTTAATCCAAACCCTAACCGGATTCACAACAAAAAACAATGTAATAATTAATTTTCGTACCTTAGAATAGTGGAAAAAATCGTGTGGGCCCTGGGACTTGGGAGCCTGCCGATCGATCTTTCTATGAGAATTTTAGGGCTATAAGAAATAGATGGAAAGTTCAAATTAGGCAAGAACTGAGTGGAAGAAATCGTGATTAAATCACTTGAGTGAGGATTTCGGTCAATCCATTAGTTTCCTAAATCACTCAATTTTTTTTTTGTTTTTTTGATTTTTTTCAAGGAACAACACGAGAATAGCATTTTGTACCTTAGATACAGTGGCAGTGTGCAGTGGACCGGCTAGGAGCTGCGATAGAGGCACTGGAAATTTCTAGGGTTTATCAGGGGCACAATAGAGTCACAGAGGGATTTGGGAATTGTGAGAATGAGAGACTGAGGGAGAAGGGGGCGTACAAATTAGAGAAATTTTGCTGAAATGGCGCCATTTGGCATGAAAATAAAGTTAAACGAAGCTGTTTTAATATGAGTTATTAAAAAAAAATGAGTTGCGTGAAACGACACCGGCGTCAACAACCAGTGAGTCAGTAATAGGAAAGGCACCGTTCTTACATTACCTAGGTTATTTTGTTAGAGAAACTCTCCAAATCGGTTGGGTGACATTTCATATTTTACACCGACCAATAAAATCTCAACATATACGAGACTTATGCATTTTATAGTGTGGTCTAATTTATTGAATCATTTCTCTCCCCTCTCCCAGCGCCTCTCTCCCCTGGTACGAACCCCTCTCTCTTCTCTTTTGACAATATTTTCTGAAGCTCTTCCACTGAACTTCAAAACAGCAGCAATGCCCCCTTCCACTTTTTTCAAGCTAATTGTTTCTTGATTTGGATCTGGTAAACTAGAAAAGATTCATGTTTATTGCGAAACGACTTACATTATTCTATAGTTTTTTTATTAATCAAATGCACCTAGTTACATTTTTAACAAAGAAATATCAAACATGTAAGTGGTTGATCAACCGGTAAAGGAAAAAAGGAATACTCAAGATTGAATCAAGAACAAAGAAATATCAGATTAAATACAAAATTTCTCTCTATACAGAGCACTCAAAATCTCTCTCGCTCAACCCATTAGAAAAACAAGAAAAAAAAAAGAACAAAACAAAACAGAAAAGTCTATCAACATGCCTCTATGTAGCTTTCTCTAATCCTCATAAAAAAAATCAGGTTGTGTTTCGAGATCTACTGAGAGAACTCATGAGCCCCAAAAAAAGTGTCCAAGCTGACCTACTTATATCTTTCTCTAATGGAAGAACCACTTTGATGAAAATTTTGGACAGTACAACATCAAATGCCTATGTGAAGACAAGAGTATTGAGGGTTTGAGAGAGAGAGAGCAACAACCGGAGGAGAGGGAGGGAGAGAGAGGGGTTTCAAAGGAGAGAGAGTATTTTAGAGAGAGAGCGACAGGGGAGGGAGAGAGGGGAAGAAATGACAGAAAATAAAAACATTTAATCAGCTGCATTCGACTGTATTGTCTATTTTCCTGTAATCCATATGTGACAGCTCCTTATTCACGGGTGTAAAAGCGGGTATTATACCCAACCGGCTGGTAGCGTCCCCCTATTTTGTTTCATCTTTCTTTTTTTGGCAAATAATTTAATAAAAAAAAACTATTGAAATTACTAAAATTAAAATTAATTGAACTATTAATGTGGATTATGTAACTAACTCATTAAAAAAATATTTAAGTATAATTATATTTATGATGCTGATAATTACTACTTACTAACTTATACTTTAATATTCATAATTATTAATAATGTCCTATATTAAAAATTAAAATTCTAACATTTTTTATATGGTTAATAAATATTAAATAATTTCATTGTACGTAGATTATTCATGTTTGATTGCAACTTAAGTATTTAAAAAAGAAATTATCTAACTATTTTAATTAAGTGTAAATAGCAGAGTATGTATGAATATATTATGTATCTACATATATTATTATATGATTAATGATATATTATTAATTGATAGCATATATTATTTAACATTTTATATGGTCAATGACAATAAATTAGCTTATAGATTAGCTGTTTTCAAACTTTGAGGTGGCTTTAGCTTTTTTGTTTATGGAAGATAATTTTATTATTCAAAAGGAATTACAAAGATTCTTGTAAAACAGTAGAGTGAGTACACTCAGGAACACCTTCAATATCTATTAAATCCTCTTGGTGATTAAGAGCATCCTTCGCCAGGTTGTGAGTTGCACCATTTGCATGTGACTCTCCTCGTATGTACAGCAGTACATTGAGCATAGGAATTGAGCATAGCCTTTGTATTTTCAACTAATAGTCCAGCTGAGCTCCAATTCTTCACATTCTTATTGAGAAGATTAACCACTTGCAGAGCATCTCCCTCCAGAATAAAATGCCTTAAACCCATGTCTTTACAAAATTGAGCAACCATCTGCACTGCATAAGACTCAGCAACAAAAGCTTCTGCTTTGAGTGCCCATGAGGCTCTAAGAGAGCCTAAGACTTGGCCTTTCTCATCCCTGATTACAACTCCAATCCCAATCCTACCTCTAATATTATCAATGGATGCATTCCAGTTCACCTTTTACATATCCTCAGGAGGTTTCTTCCAAGATTGAGTCTATGATGCTTCACTGCTTGATAAAACCTGCCTCTCTTGGTGACTTTGGAAAAGAAGTAGCTCCCCCCTTGCTCTTTGAATGATTTTGTTGGGATAAAGGAATTCTTTGCTATGAGTAACAGAATTTCCTCCTCATCCATATCATCCTGGAAATTACAGCACCTTCATTCAGTTCTTCCTTAAAAGAATGGATGTGGAAAGACATCTTTTGAATTCTAATTCCACCTTGACTCCAAACATCCTGCGAAGCCACACAATTCCAAAGAACATAGCCAACTGATTCTGGGCAGGCTTTGTAAATAGGACACAGATCTCTCTTCCTCTTAAACTGATAGGGATTCTTTTATTCAAGTCAACTTTCTGAGGAGTAAAAGGTTGTAGTAAAAGGTTTTCATTCCACCACTGTAGATCAGCATCAATAAGTTTTTCCACCTTAGCATCCATCCTCTCCAAGATCTGAAATTGGAGATTGGATTCTATGATTGTAAGCCACTAGTAACCACTTTTCATTCTACGATTGAAATTGGAGGTGGCATTAGCTTGAATTGCCTAATATTTGTTAAAAAATTAAAAGAAAGAAAAAAACCAAAAAGGAATAAAGCCAAAGCTTTCGCTGCTATTATTCTGCTGTGTCCGAATTCCTAGCCTAATGGGTTTGCTCTTTCAACAGCCTATACGCTTCGAAAACTCTTTTTGAGTGTGTGGAACACGCACTGCACGAGTACTGATATATATATTGGCAGCTTAGTTATATGTTAGTCACTACAAAAAAAAAGCATTTGTGACAAGTTATTTGCGACGAAAATAATTATTTGCGATAAAAATAGATTCATTTTAGCAGAAAATAATTATTTTCGCAGGAAATAACTAACTACAAATAAGCAATTTTCTTGTAGTAAGTGCTACAAAAAGTTTAGCTAATTAAACATAAAAATCTCTGCATTGAGTTAGGCATAGTAGTTTGATTTTGGTTATGAGCTACAAATCATGTGTTTGTGCACAGCAACTTAGCAATCTCTTTGGTTGTATTATTTTTCTCTCCAGAAACCCATCATCACCCACAATAATTAAAAATGGTTGATATTATCCGTAGCAAAGTCACTTTATTGTCTTATTTTTATTTAACCCCATTCGAAAAGTACAACAAAATATTTCCTTCAGTTTATTTTTCTTTCTTATTATTGTTTGACCTAGCGATGTCATTTTAATATATCATTCTTATTCTTATAATTGTTGGAATGAAAAAAAAAAAATGCAGAAAAGATAGATTGAAAATGTAGACATTTTGTTGGATGCAATAAAGGTTGGCAAGTTAATACATTTTGATGAGATTTTAAATGAATGCATTCATAGAATTTTAGATATTACCCGTTTGATTCGGAAAATAATATCACTGAAAATATAAATAAAGAAATTTGGTAATAATTAACGAAATAACCATCATGTAATTAAATACAAAATCATCATAAAAGTGCGCGTTATAAATTATGATATTAAAATAAAATATAACTAGTAGATCTGCAAAATATGAAAAAATAAAAAAATAAAAATAAAAAATCAGATAAGAAAATAATATAAAAAAGTCAAAAATAAATAATATTTTATTAATATATATAGCTTAGATGGTTAATCCAATGTGTAATTAGGTTTTGAATGAGTTGGACAAAGGGCAAAAACTGAGATACTAGGCAAATTTTGGTTAATGGGTTAGCAAACCGGCCGATCCTGGTGCTCTAAGAGCATTAGTATCACATTTGTCAAATTTTGCCTTTGCCTAATATCATATATTTTGCCTTTTGCTTGTTGCTTTCAAAACCTAATCTTAAGTTGGATTATTCATCTAAATCCTATATAATAAAAAATATTGTTAATTTCATTTATTTTTAAAATTTTTTTATTATAATTTATTTAATGTCATATTTTTGTAGTTCTATCGGTCATATGTTAATTTGTAATCAAATAAAATATATTTTGTTTTAAGTTTCATAATTTATAACATGCATTTTTATGACGGTTTTATATTTAATAATGTAACGGTTATCTAGTTCATTCTAATTAAATTGCTGTTTTTACTTCTATTTTCAATGGTCATCTAATGGTAATATCTAAAATTTGTTGATTACATTCATCTAAAATTTCTTATAAATGTCTTAACTTACCAACCAAATAGCTACATTTTCCATCTAACTATATTCTTTTGCCAACATTTTTTCTATTCAATAATCATATCTATAATTTTTTAAACTATTTTTTTTTATTAACTTTTCTTATATCCAACAATTATATCTACGACAAGAGAAAATAGAATGAAAAGAATGATTGCAAATAGTTGTGACAATGCCACTTGTGTCTTGGTCTACTCTCTCTGCAAAAAGGACAAGCAAGAGCAATCCATTCACAAAAGAAGATGTACTATCCTGTGCAAGCAATTCCCTCCTTTTTTTTTTTTTTTTTTTTTTTTTTTTTTTTTTTTTTTT
>QEOW01001442.1:145224-197367 GCA_003123825.1 Juglans hindsii
AAAAAAAAAAAAAAAAAAAAAAAAAAAAAAAAAAGATGATGGTCTGCGCAAGAAGAGATGAAAGGTCTGAGTGTGTGTGCACGGCAGCAAAAACAGAGTGAGTGTATGTGTGAAAACAAATCAAATCAAAACCAAGTAAAAGGGAGGGTATGTGCGAGTGAAACTCGAAGGAGAAGAGGAAGAATAAGAAAAAGAAAAAAAAAAGAAAAAAATGGCTGAGAGATGCTGAAATGAGAGAAGGAAGTTACCGATGAGAAGGTTGAAAGTTGAAGCTCTCACAATCTGGGGTTGAATGCACGGTGAAGGGAGAGAAAAGTTGAGAGCAACCGAGTGACAAAGTCTACTCAAAGGTGGGGGTTTAATTCTTGAACATGAGACAAGGGAGGAAAAAAAATGCAAAGGTTAAGGGTTTGGTGCCAACGGGTTGAGTAAACTGCAGAATTGCAATGCAGTGGGGAGATTTCGTGGGGAAGAAAAACAGTGCAGCAGAAAGGGAAAAATAAAACTCACCAAACGACGCCGTTCAAGACTCACTTCAAGTGATCACCAAGGGCTGGGCTTCGTGCAATCGGGCTGGCCTCAACGGAAACTAGGCTTAGAGCCCGAATGTTACATCCCCCTTTATAAAAATTTCATCCTCGAAATTTGTCACAAGTAATCAAAATCATTGACGAACAATTGTGGGTACTTGTTCTTCTTCTAACTCCCAAGAGGCTTCACTGATAGCATGATTATTTCATACCACTTTAACCAATGGAATACTCCGCTTCCGTAACACTTGTTCTTTTCTCTCTATAATCCGCATCGGCTCTTCCGTATAAGTCAGATTTTCCTGAAGTTGAAGAGGTTCGAAGTCGATAACATGGGTGGGGTCAGGTACATACTTTCTCAGCATAGATGCATGAAATACGTCGTGCACCCCTGAGAGTGCTGGTTGTAGGGCTACTCTGTAAGCCACTGGTCCAATCCGGTCAAGAATCTCAAAAGGCCCGACATATCTAGGGCTCAACTTGCCCTTCTTTCCAAACCTCATAACCCCTCTCATGGGTGCAATCCTCAATAATACCTTATTCCCGCCCTCAAATTCTAATTGGCGACGACGATTATCTGCATAGCTTTTCTATCGACTCTGAGCTGCTCTCATTCTAGCTCGAATGGTCTCAATCCTCTCTGTTGTCTTCTGTATGATTTCTAGACCCAAAATTTATCTTTCTCCCACCTCATCCCAATACAAAGGATATCTACACTTCCTACCGTTAAGTGCTTCATAAGGTGCCATCTAAATGCTAGCCCGGTAACTGTTATTATAAGCAAACTCTACCAAAGGCAAGTGTCGTATCCAGGTTCCCTTGAAATCTAGCATACACACCCTCAACATATCTTCCAAAATTTGAATGGTCCTTTCTGATTGACCATTCGTCTGCGAGTGAAATGCAGTGCTAAAATTTAACTTAGTGCCCATGGCATCCTGTAAGCTTCGCCAAAATTTTGAAGTGAAACAAGGATCCCTATCTGACACAATGGATACGGGTACCCCATGCAACCTCACTATTTCCTGTATATACAGTTTGGCTAGTTTTTCCAACTTATAAGAAACTTTGATAGGCACAAAGTGAGCGGTCTTCGTCAAACGGTCCACTATCACCCATATTGCATCCTGTCCAGTCAATGTCTGTGGTAGGCCTGTAACGAAATCCATAGAGATATGCTCCCATTTCCATTCTGGAATATATAATGGTTGTAATAACCCTGCTAGTCTCTGATGTTCCACTTTCACCTGTTGGCAAGTTAGGCACTATGCCACAAAGTTGGCAATCTCCCTCTTCATGTCATTCCACCAAAAAGACCCCTTCAAATCTCGATATATTTTCGTACTACCTGGGTGAACTGTGTAAGGAGAGTGATGCGCTTCTTCGAGGATAAGCCTTTTTATTTCATCATTGTCCGGTACACAATACCTATTTCTGAACCTTAACACCCCATCTTCAGAAACACTGAACTCAGATTTATTTCCTTTTCCTACTTCTTCTATTAATCTCACTATCTCAGCATCTTCTTTTTGAGCAAGTTTAATTATGTCTATCAAAGCTAGTTGAACTGCTAAACTGGCTATCAATGCTTGCTGATCGCCAGTAACAACTTCAATAGCAGCTCTTTCTAAGTCCATTATTAACTGGGGCTGAGAGGTAAGAGTAGCAACTGCTGGTCCCACTGGCTTCCTGCTAAGTGCATCAGCTACAACGTTAGCTTTGCCTGGGTGGTAGTTAATGTTGCAGTCGTAATCCTTGACTAGTTCAAGCCATCTCCTCTATCTCATATTCAATTCCTTCTGAGTGAAGAAGTACTTCAAACTCTTATGATCCGTATAGATTTCACACCTTTCACCATATAAATAATGTCTCTAGATTTTAAGTGCAAAGACAACAGCGGCTAACTCCAAATCATGTGTGGGGTAATTCTACTCATAAGTCTTCAATTGTCGAGATGCATATGCTATTACTTTTCCATGCTGCATCAATACACACCCCAAACCCAAACGTGAAGTGTCACTATAAACCACAAATCCTCCTCTTTCGCTAGGGACTGTCAAAACTGGAGCTGTCACCAATCTCTTCTTCAATTCTTGGGAGCTTTCCTCACATTTATCAGTCCATTCATACTTATTGTTCTTCCTGGTAAGGGCGGTAAGAGGAACTGCTATTTTTGAGAAATTGTCAATAAAACGACAGTAATAACCAGCCAAACCCAAGAAACTCCTAACCTTGTGCACATTGGTTAGTTGGGTCCAGTTAACTATTGCTTCAATTTTTTCAAGGTCTACTGAAACACCCTCCTTTGAGACTACATGTCCCAAAAATGCAATAGACTCAAGCCAAAATTCAGATGGTCTTCGTGTTCAGCTTTGCTCTTGGCTTTCGTGGCGGATGAACCAAAGGAAGAATTTGAGTTAGAAGAGATTCCTATTGTGAGAGAGTCTCCGGAGGTTTTTCCTAAAGATTTGTCTGGATTGCCTCCCGAGGGGAAGTAGAGTTTGCTATTGAGTTAGCCCCAGGCACGGCACCACTTTCCAAAGCTCCTTATCGAATGGCACCATCAGAGTTAGCCTAGCTCAAAGAACAATTGCAAGACTTATTAGACAAAGGTTTCATCAGGCCCAGCGTGTCACCTTGGGGAGCTCCAGTTTTGTTTATGAAGAAGAAGGATGGGGCTATGAGGATGTGTATAGACTACAGGGAACTGAACCGAGTGACCATAAAGAATAAATATCCATTGCCCCACATCGATGATTTATTTGATCAGTTGCAAGGTGCTCACGTATTCTCCAAGATTGATCTCAGATCGGGTTATCATCAATTGAAGATCAAGGCGGAGGATGTGCCTAAGACAGTTTTCAGGACCAGGTACGGCCATTATGAATTCTTGGTCATGCCTTTTGGACTAACAACCGCCCCAGCAGTATTTATGGACTTGATGAATCAAGTATTTCATGAATTCTTGGATAAATTTGTAGTGGTGTTTATTGACGACATATTAATCTACTCCAAGAGCAAAGTCGAACATGAAGACCATCTGAGACAAGTTCTGGGGACACTCAGGGATAAGAAATTATTTGCTAAGTTGAAGAAGTGTGAGTTTTGGCTTGAGTCTATTGCATTTTTAGGACATGTAGTCTCAAAGGATGGTATTTCAGTAGACCCCGGGAAAATTGAAGCAATAGTTAACTGGACCCAACCAACCAATGTGCATGAAGTTAGGAGTTTCTTGGGTTTGTCTGGTTATTACCGTCGTTTTATAGACAATTTCTCAAAAATAGCAGTCCCTCTTACCGCCCTTACCAGGAAGAACAATAAGTATGCATGGACTGATAAATGTGAGGAAAGCTTCCAGGAATTGAAGAAGAGATTGGTGACAGCTCCAGTTCTGACAGTTCCTAGCGAAAGAGAAGGATTTGTGGTTTACAGTGACGCTTCACGTTTGGGTTTGGGGTGTGTATTGATGCAGCATGGGAAAGTAATAGCATATGCATCTCGGCAATTGAAGACTTATGAGCAGAATTACCCTACACATGATTTGGAGTTAGCCGCTGCTGTCTTTGCACTTAAAATCTGGAGACATTATTTATATGGTGAAAGGTGTGAAATCTACATGGATCATAAGAGTTTGAAGTACTTCTTCACTCAGAAGGAACTGAATATGAGACAAAGGAGATGGCTTGAACTAGTCAAGGATTACGACTGCAACATTAACTACTACCCAGGCAAAGCTAATGTTGTAGCTAAAGCACTTAGCAGGAAGCCAATGGGACCGGCAATTGCAACTCTTACCACTCAGCCCCACTTATTAATGGACTTAGAAAAAACTGCTATTGAAGTTGTTACTGGTGACCAGCAGGCATTGATAGCCAGCTTAATAGTTCAACCAGCTTTGATAGACAGAATTAAGCTTGCTTAAAAAGAAGATTCTGAGGTAGCAAGATTAATAGAAGAAGTGGAAAAAGGAAATAAATCTGAATTCAGTGTTTCTGAAGATGGAGAGTTAAGGTTCGGAAATAGGTGATGTGTACCGGACAATGATGAAATAAAAAGGCTTATCCTCGATGAAGCGCACCACTCCTCTTACACAGTTCACCCAGGTAGTACGAAAATGTATCGAGATTTGAATGGGTCTTTTTGGTGGAATGGCATGAAGACGAAGATTGCCAAATTTGTGGCATAGTGTCTGACCTGTCAACAGGTGAAAATAGAACACCAGAGACCGGCAGGGTTATTGCGACCACTTCAGATTTCAAAATGGAAATGGGAGCATATTTCTCTGGATTTTGTTACAGGCTTACCACGGACACTGACCGGACAGGAAGCAATATGGGTGATAGTAGACCGTTTGACGAAGACAGCTCACTTTGTGCCTATCAAAGTTTCTTATAAGCTGGAAAAACTAGCCGAGCTATATATACAGGAAATAGTGAGGTTGCATGGGGTACTCGTATCCATTGTGTCGGATAGGGATCCTCATTTAACTTCAAAATTTTGGCGAAACTTACAGGATGCCATGGGCACTAAGTTAAATTTCAGTACTGCATTTCACCAGCAGACGGATGGTTAATCAGAAAGGACCATTCAAATTTTGGAAGACATGTTGAGGGCGTGTATGCTAGATTTCAAGGGAACCTGGATAAGACACTTGCCTTTGGTGGAATTTGCTTATAATAATAGTTACCAGGCTAGCATTGAGATGGCACCTTATGAAGCACTTTACGATAGGAAGTGTAGATCTCCTTTGTATTGGGATAAAGTGGGGGAAAGACAAATTTTGGGTCTAGAAATCATACAAAAGACAACAGAGAAGATTGAGAGCATTCGAGCTAGAATGAAAGCAGCTCAGTGTCGACAGAAAAGCTATGCAGATAATCGTCGTCGCCAATTAGAGTTTGAGGTCCGGAATAAGGTATTCTTGGGGATTGCACCCATGAGAGGGGTTATGAGGTTTGGAAAGAAGGGCAAGCTGAGCCCTAGATATGTCGGGCCTTTTGAGATTCTTGACCGGATTGGACTAGTGGCTTACAGAGTAGCCCTACCACCAGCACTCTCAGGGGTGCACGACGTATTTCATGTATCTATCCTGAGGAAGTATGTACCTGACCCCACCCTTGTTATCGACTTCGAACCTCTTCAACTTCAGAAAAATCTGACTTATGCAGAAGAGCCGATGCGGATTATAGAGAGAAAAGAACAAGTGTTACGGAAGCGGACTATTCCATTGGTTAAAGTGGTATGGAATAATCATGCTATCAGTGAAGCCTCTTGGGAATTAGAAGAAGAAATGCAAGTCAAGTAGTTGTTTGTCAGGGATCTTGATAACTTGTGACAAATTCCGAAGACGGAAGTATTATAAGGGGGAAGGATGTAACACTCAGGCTCTAAGCCCATTTCCAGTTGAAGCTCAACCGATTTCATGAAGCCCGGCCCACGACTGAAGATCACTTGGAGGAGGCGCGAACGACGTCGTTTGGTGAGTGTTTATTTCCCCTTTTCTGCTGCACTGTTTTTCTTCTTCGTGGGTTCTCCTTTGCGCTGCAGTTTCCACAAACCTCCCATCCCGTGTGATTCATCCCACATTCGGCGATTCTTTTTAGATTCTCACACGGAATCTTCCCTCACCACTTTTGAACTACTCAAACTTCCCCTTTGCACAAAGTTTTTTTTTATTATTCATCCTTGGCTGGTGCTAGTTTTTTTTCTCCGTGAGTTATCAAATTCGCGTCACCATTGGCTGGCTTCCACGATGAATCTTCGTGGGTCTTGAAACCTTAGTGTCGTCGTTGAACTCTCCCTAGAGTTTTCTTTTCGGTAACCACCCCTCCCAATCACTGGTTTCACATTTAATTTTACTTCAACCCCATGCTTTTGCACACACGCAGACCCTCTCTTTTACTTTGTGTTGCTTTGATTTGATTTCACACACACACACACACCCACTCTGTTTTAGTTGCCGTGCACACACTCAAACCCTCCATCCTTCCTTGCGCAGACCATCGTCTATTTCCACTAGAGATTCCAGTGAATTTTTGGGCTTAATTTACTGTGGGTTGCACCCATTCGAAGTGGTTCGAGGTTTTGTGACTCTTTTAGGTAAGCTTGTCCCGAAGCTTTTGGTAGTTTTTGAATATTATGGTTGAATTGTGAAATGTGGTAGTGTTACTGATATGATTGTAGCGTTGATCAGAATTTGCACTACTGCAGTAAACTTTTGGCAATTTGTTACCTTTGTAAATTTATGTTGTTTTGGTATTTTATCTATTGGATTGTGATTGATTATGATGGAAGTCTTGAAGTTGAGGAGTATGATTGTTTTCGACGGCTTTGTGAGACTGTTTTGGGCTAGTAATTGGGACTGTTTAGTGTAATTTTTTTTGGGTTATTTTAGGCTGGTCTGGTTGGGTTAAGTGGTTGTTGGGTGGAAATTACTTGGTGGTGCTAGAGTGAAAATATGGACGGTTTGAAGTGGGTTGTCCGGATCTACCTTGCGGAGAATTTTAGACTAAAAAGGGCTAATTTAAGTTTTATAAATGGAGCTTAGTGGTATACCTGTTTGGATTATTAATAATGTGGTATACATTTATTGTTTTAGGTTGTGATACGGTTAGAGCAGATTTTGTACATGGAAGTTAGGTAAGCGGGGTTCATAT
Source organism: Juglans hindsii (assembly GCA_003123825.1). Lineage (NCBI taxonomy): Eukaryota > Viridiplantae > Streptophyta > Magnoliopsida > Fagales > Juglandaceae > Juglans > Juglans hindsii. The sequence continues at coordinate 152,411 of QEOW01001442.1, forward strand.
ACTAGTTTTGCATAAAAGAAATAAAATGAAGTTGACTTGAAAATAAGTATGTTCGTTTTGAAAGGAAATCTGAAAACGGCCTCAGATGTTCATTCTACATATACATAAATTCTGTATAAGAGAAAATATTTTCTATCATGGCTATTGTAGACATAAGTTAATTTTGTACATTTTGTTTCTAAACCATGCAAAAAAGTGAATATGAAAATCTAAAAGTTTTGTTATGAATAAATGAAACTATTTTGATTTTTTTATTTCGAATATGTGAAATGATCTGAAGCTATTCAGTACTTTATTTTGATATGATGTGTCATCTGAAAACCTTGGCATGAAGTTCTGATTCTGTATATGAATGTGATCCGAATTTTCGATGATGTTCCGTTTTGTTTCTGTTAAGGCCCAGCCACGGGTATAATGGTGGTTTATAACCCTACCACGGGGTGAAACATGGTATACGGCCCAGCCACGGGTATAATGGTAGTTTATAACCCTACCACGGGGGTTAAACATGATATTTGTCCCGATGTGATGCTATGAGGTGATATGAATATAGTGTTTCAGTTTGGATATGCCAATGGATTTTCTTTTTGGGGAATAAGTTTGTCTTTCTAAAAATTTCGCTCTGATGTTTGCACTAAGTTTTGGTTCATGCATTTTGAAAGTAAAATAGGTGTTTCTACATTCTTGAAGAAAACATTTTGTTTAGCATATCAACATTATAAATGCTCTGTTTACATGATAGTATATACTCTCTGCTTATTGAGTTGTTGATAACTCACCCATTACTCTTCATAATATTTTCAGATGACATTGATGGTTCAGCTGGGGATTAGTATTAGAGTCTGTGGGCAAGATTAGCTGTGAATAGTTTGGGTATCTCGCAATATTAGTGCAGCTGTTGGATATTATTTGTTTATTGTTATTTTTAATGGATTTAGACAGTTTATTGGGACTTATGTCAATTTTTATTTTATTCTAGTTGGTTATTTGAGACATGAAGGAAGATTGATATTTTTTATTTGGATTGTGATATTGAGGATTCGATTGTGAATATGAATGGTTTATTAAATTGAAGTGTTTACGATGTTTTGAAGATTTGGAAGGAAATATTCTTGGTTTAGGAAATATATTGGTATTGTTGGAGTTGATATTCAGGTTATGTGAGTTAACTCTCTGGACTTTCGGGGTCGGGGCGTTACACCTGAGCAGATTGAAAGTCTGCAAACAAAGCCTCAGCTTTCCTAGCCAATGCAGTAGGGTGAAAAAGATGCCCTCAAAGATATATTGATTTCTCCTATGCCATATACTCTTTGATGTGACTGCAAACAAATCCAGTACATCCTGATCATAAGCTAATAACAGACTCTCCATTAATTCTTTAAAACTCTCAGGTCTCAGAGAGCTTTTATGAATGGCTCTAGGTGTAACGCCCCATACCCGGAAGGGTCGGAGAATTACTACCTGTCACTTACCAACCTGTCACTCCAAGCACCTAAAATCCCAAGGATTTCATAAATAGCACACAATCTCATATTATCCAAATAACTACAATACAAACTCCATAAGTCATCATTTCAAAAATAACATAAACCAAAAGGGTCCACAATTTTTCCAATAATCTCAACGAAAACAGAACGATACATCTTTAAAATCTCAATAGGTCCAAACAACTCAAAGTACTTCAATTACTCAAGTTGTACCCTTCTACTGATAATGGAACTCGACTTTCTATCCATATCTAGACAAGCTCCAATTTCTAATCCTGACCCCCAGTTAGGCAATCAATGTTATCTGAAAATATAAAAAGATAAAAGGGTGAGTTATCCACAACTCAGTAAGCAGAGAACATATACTAGTATGTAAACATGAGCCTCTTTAGAAAGTTCAGTATGCAGGAACAAAACATTTCATTTTTATATGCAGATCTCAGAAGCGTGTTATCAGAAAATCAGAGCGACTTTTCAAACTTTTCATACTCAAAAATTAACTGTTCATATTTAAAGACACTTTTCATATTCAAATACCATTTTCATATTCAAAGACCATTTTCATATTCAAAAAAAAAATTGTTCATATTCAAAGATCCGTTTCATAATCAAAGACCATTTTGGTATTCAAAAACTATTTTCATATTCGAAAACCAACTATTCATATTTAAATATCCGTTTCATATTCAAAAACGCTTTGGCATAACATAACTGAACATCTTCATCTTATCATATCATGTCATATCGTATCATATCATATACCATGTTTAACCCCTGTGGTAGGGTTGTGCTATCCCCGGTGGTCAAACCAGGCAGTATCATATGGTGAAACTTCCCCTTTTTCAATCTCGGAGCCCCGAGTGTGTACACAAGAAAGAACATGTAAAAGACCACTTTGTTCAAAGTGGGTGCACTCATATCATACCATATCATGTTGGTACCAACCATATCACGTGAACTAGTATCATCATATCATAACCATATTCAGAATCAGATTCAGAACAGATAAGTATGCCAAAGTTTTATCATATTCATATCATATCAAAACACGTGCGAAACATATTCATATCATTTCCATTTGATCAAAAACAGATCCAAATCATTTCATTCCACATGCATAAAAATCTCAATAATATCATATTCGCTCTTTTGCATATTTCAGAAACATGTCAAGTATTGCTCATGTCTACACATTTCATGTCAAAAACATTTCTTTTCTCTTTCATACGTATCTCATGAGTGAATGCAAAATATATACTGAGGTTGTTTTTCACTTTTTCTTTTTAAAACAACATGCACATTTTTTTACAAACCAACCTCAGTTCATTTCTTTTTATGCAAATCTAGCATAAGAACCCCGCTTACCGGGACTTCTTAACTTTTCCCAAAAATTTCCTCCCAATGCCGAACAATTATTAATCGTCACCTATAAGGTAATCACGTAATTCCCATAAATTTTAATTGAACATGTATTTCAATATTTAAGCCTAAGCTTCTAGAATAACTTATTTTAATTCCTCAAAACTTAAAATCTTCATAACCTCAGATTATATCATCACTTTCTAAAATCATCGATGTCACTTTAATACTTCGACAAAACATAACAAAAATCCAACTTACTTACTATTGAAGTGTAACTATAAAATCTCCTACTAGATAATATAATTATAAAAAAAAGAATTAGAGTCCAACTACTCATATCTATAACAGTGAAGTTTTAGCATGCTAAAAAAAAATCTCAGTCCAATAAAATTATTAAAACAGTTTATCAAACATAATGAAATCACGTCTAATAAAAATAGACGGGTTTATCAAAATGATGTATGTCAAATAAATCCTTAAGTCTAGACCACTAATAAATAACTCACTAGATTTAAACACCAATCAAATAAAACTGAGCCTATCGGTATAAGTCTTGTAGTTCATTAATGTAACACCCCGTATTTTAGTGTATTTTTAATGAAGGAATTAATTTCATTTATGCAAAAATTATTTCTCGTGCTTCATAATTATTAAATTTTAGTTGGGTTATTTTATGATTTTTAGTTTGCGAAAATTATTTATTTAGCGCTTTCTTAAATTAATTATTGTTGTTTGTTTAAATTTCTACTCGAATTAAATTTAATTATTATTGGGTTTAATTAATTATTTTAATTATAATCATTGTGTTTGAAATATTTTATTTCACTAGCTGTTTTAAAACCGTTTCCGTTAGATCACTTTTGTGACCCAAGATGTGAGGATTAGACCTCATTTCTTCCCTACATTTTTTTCCTTTTTCTCCTTTTTTTCTTTTCTCCTTTTTCTTTTTTTCTTTTTTCTTTCTTTTCTTTTCTTTTTTTCTTTCTCTCCTGGCTTCTTTCCCGCGCGCAACTCTCTCTCTCTCTCTCTTTCTCTCTCGTCGTGCACTCGTTCTTCACCCAGCCCGCCGCCGTCGCGCCGCCGTGCGCGAGACCGCCCACCCCATCGTGCTCCCCACCGGCCGGCGACCTCACCCCTCCAATTTCAGCCTCCCTTGTGCCGCCGTTAGCCACCATGAACCCCTTGAAGCCGCGGCCTTCCTTGCACCACTGCGCTGCCGTCGCGCCACCTCCGGCCACCGTCTCTTCACCACATCATCCTCGACCTCCTAGCAACCCATTGGACCCAACCCCACCTCCGATCCGTCACCGGTGAAGCACATCCAACTCCATTTTCGTTTTGGACATTTTTGACCTAAAAACACCCCTTGCGCTGCCACCCACAGCAAACCACCACCACCACTAGTTTCACCGACCTCCTTAGGCCCTACTCTATCAAATTTGGGTCTTCGTTTGTCACCGTTGAAAAGCGGGTATCTGTGACGCACGGCCACAGTGTATTTTACACTGTTCGACAGCTATTTTTTCCACTTCGAGCGCACCCGTGATCCTCGAAAAATTATTATATAGCATTGTAAGTATTTCTCCAAGGAACTTTCGTAATTTAAATGTATTTTTGCACTAACCCATTTCACTATATTTATTTGGCATGGCGGACTGAGTCCGAGGAGTTCGAGGGTCGGATGGATTTGTGATTGGAGTTGTTTGGTTGGTTTGGTTTAATTGGTTTGGTTGTTGATGAGTTGTTTTGATTGGATTTGTTGGGATTGGTTCTGGATGGATGTTGGATCAGTGTTGGTGCATGTTCATATCATTATTTCATGCATGATCATGTTTGTAAAGAAAACTGGGTTTTCGTGCATTGCATTCATGCTCATGTGTGATTTGAAAAGCTATGATTTTATGTGATAATATTTTTGGGTGCGTGTGTATCACGACCCCTAGCCGAGATGGGGCATTAACTCGGTGGAGCTCCTCTAGTTACTCGGGAGCGGAATATACTGAGTAACGTCCCCTGGGTTGTCGCCGGGCGACAATGGGATCGGACGAGATGGTCTCGTGCCGACTCCGTGGTCCTTCTGCTGGCGAGGACTAGAGGATGTCTGGCCACATACGCGCTGGGCGCAGAACTGGGCATCACTCGTTGCGTAGTGTGGGTGCTTGGTCATGTACGCGCAGGGCGCGGAACTGAGCACCGCTACGAAGCCAGGACGTGCGGATGGTCCATAGGGGAGGCCATGGTGCATATGGAATTAATGCACTATTTTCTGGGAAAATAGTGCGAGTTGGATTTCTAGGTAAATCATTTTCTGGAAAAATGTTTTACAGATATTTTGGGCCAAAATGGGATTTTGGCGTGTGTTGAAATAATTATTTTTGGGGAAAATAATGTGTTGAGTAAAATGCATATTTTTCATGTGCATGCATGTTAGTTGCATTTAATGCATTTTATATTACGTTGTTATTTTGGGTCATACTTACCTACAATACCATTTTGTGGTAACGCAGATTTTAATGCAGATGAGGAGGAGGAGGGCGAGCCTGAGGAGACGGCTCCGCCCGAGGAGTGATCTGGGATCACTCGTTTGTTTATTTGAAAACTATTGTAATATATTTTTATGGATGACTGTATAACTGCTATTTAAATTTTTACTGATGTTTGATTGTAAATAAATTCTGGTACTTAGTTGACTATCCGCTAAGTTATTTTATTTGTACACTGTTGCATGTACACACACTGGCACTTCGTTGGGATGTGTGACCGTGTTGTCACCATTCTGGTGTCTCGATTTCCGTGTATTTATATAAGGGGGATTTGGGGGCTCCACAATTAAAAGCCTTTCCAGAAAATAAAGTATGCCTTTAATAAAAAATGATAGAAAGGTCAAAACCCAAAACACACTCTTTTTCCTATTGGGTTCATCGATATATATATATATATACCATCTGTTTCCTTTTTAAACAACTAACAACAACTACCAAAAATAACAACGTGCAGAGGCTCAAACGGAAGTGGCGACAGAAGCTCACCCACGAAAAATCGAGGCAGTGGCACCGTGGGAGTGCGACGAAAGCTGGGCTGAGGTGGTGGTGATGTCCTCGACGACATCGCACGAGGAGAGAGAGAGAGAGAGAGAGAGAGAGAGAGGGAGCAAAAGTGAGAGAAGAGGCGGAGGGGGAGAGTAAAACTGAAAGGGGGAGATACGGCGAGGGAGTGTCCGTGGCTTACCGAGGGGCAAAGGTAGCGTGCGGCGGACTGAGGGTGGTGCGATGACGAATGGCGACGTGGGTTGACAGGTTGGTGGCACACGGATGGAGGAAAACTCCTCTGTTTCTTGATGTAAAAACAGGGGTGGGGGAGTCTTAACCGATAGCTGAGAAACCGGACGTGGGACTCGGAGAGACGGTGGTGCACGGCTGGGGGATGAACTCCGAGTGACTGAGGTACCGGCATGGGCTTCGTTTGGTGGGATAGCAATACGTGGATTGGCTTGGTGGTGGCAGTTAATTGGTTGCTAACCGAGCTCCACAGTTTGGTGTTTACGGGGGAGTGATGGCTGGTGTGTGCGATGCGGTCTGGTTGAGGTTCACAGTGAGAGGCGGAGACTCAGAAAAGTTGAGTGGCTGAGAGCATGAAGAGATATTAGCGGCACTGAAACTAGGTCAAGGATGCATAACATATATATATAAACTATAAGAAGGAAAGGGTAAACACCTAGAGGGAAGAGGGATGAACAGCATGCATGAAAATGGAAGGTGGACATGACACTGCGCGACGTTAAATTTGGAGATGTTTCACAGGCCTAGGCCTGACAGTGGGCTGGGTCTTACACTAGGCCCTTGACTCGACACATTCATTGCAGAAACATAGCTCCACAAAGCATGAATTACTGTTTCTTTCTCCCTTAGGCAGATAGGACATAGAGGCGTTTCAACAACCTTTTTCTTGAAGAAATTTAGAGAAGTTGGCAAAGATTCAAGTCAAGCTCTCCATAGAAACATTTTGGTTGCACTGGGAATACAAAACTGCCATAGAGAAGTCCAATCAATATGAGGATCCCAGCTGTGGAAGATTGACCACTATCCCAGCTGAGGATCTCTTTTTGCAGGTGGTAGGCACTCTTCACAAAGAAGGTTCCATCCTTTGTCCCCAGCCAAATCAGTCTATCTCGGGAACCATTGGCACTAATAGGAATTTTAAGAATTAAATAGGCTTCTTCTGCCCCAAAGACAATAGTAACCATGTCCTTCTTCCATTGCTTTACATCATGATCAATGAGGTCTGCAACTTTGGCCTGCTTTGGCAGGCAGTTATGTGGGGATTGGACCTTATAGCTGGTGGAAAGTGGTATCCATCTATCCTTCCAAATTAGAGTATCATCTCCATTGCCAATCCTCCATAAAGTACCTTTTTTGACTAAGTCCCTTGCTACACAGATGCTCCTCCAGATAAAGGATGGTCTTGAACTAACCTTTGCATGAATAAAATCAGTAGATAAGAAGTACTTTCTTTTCAAAACCAGTGATGCAAGAGAGTTAGGATGTTGTAAGAGTCTCCATCCTTGTTTTGCCAATAAAGCCACATTAAAGTTTTCCAAATCTCTAAATCCTAGTCTCTCCAACAGAATTTGCTTTCCCCATTTGACTCTAAGAAACCCAATGTATTGTATTAACCAGATGCTGTTGACTCCACTAGAATTGATGCATGACTCTATTAATCTCTCTTAGAAGGGTCTTAGGCAATTTAAATACCCCAATACAGTATGTAGGCATTGCTTGGATGACAGCCTTCAAGAGGATTTCCTTGCCTGCCTGAGATAGAAGCTTAGTATTCCAATGACTAATTCAACTCCTGACTCTGTCCAGAATGCCTTGGAATGCTTTGTACCTCGATTTGCCTACAAGGGGTAAACCAAGGTAATTTTCATAACTAAAGGTAGATCTAATCCCAGCCATTCCCAGTATAAAATCTCTAGCCGATCTCTTAGTGTTGGAATTGAAAAATATGGAGGTTTTTTATTTGTTAAGCTCCTGGCTAGATGCTCTTTCATAGATACTCAGCAAATCCTGCATTTTGGCCCATTCCATTGCATTTGTACGGCAAAACAACATGCTATCATCTGCAAAGAAAAAGTGGTTAATGCTAAAATTGCCTCTGCCTATTGGGAAACCATGAATCTACTTTAAGGATTCAGCATGATTCAGGAGGAAGCTTAGAGCCTCAGAAAGAATGATGAAGAGATAAGAGGATAGAGGATCCCCTTGTCTTAAGCCTCTAGTGGGTTGGAACCAATCTTGAGGGGAGCCATAGATAAGGATAAAGTAGGAGATAGATTGGACACAATTCATCACCAATCTGATTCACCTTGCATTGAAGCCCAACTTGCTCATAACCTCAGAGCCAAGAACAACCACTCCACCTTATCATATATCTTGCTCATGTCCAATTTCAGAGCCATGTAGCCTTGCTTCTCCTTACACTTCTCCTTCATAGATTGTAAAGTCTCGAAAGCCACTATCACATTATCAAGAATTAATTTGCCAAGAACAAATGCACTTTGTGTAGGAGATATAATTCTATGCAGCACCAGCTTTGGCCTGTTAGCAAGGTTTTTAGAAACCAGTTTGTATATGACATTACATAAGGAAATGGGTCTGAAATCAGCAACTATTTGGGGCTTCTTGATCTTAGGGATCAGCACTATATATGTCTCATTGATGCTGCAAATGTCACCTGTTAAATTAAGGACCTCGAGCACAGCTTTTGTTATATCCTCACCCACTAAGTCCCAGTGTTTTTGATAAAACACAGTAGAAAAACCATCAGGGCTAGGGGATCCCAGAGGATTCATCTGGAATAGAGCTGTAATAACTTCATCTACGGTAAACTCCTTTATTAGCATAATGTTCGTGTCTTCATCTACCTTAGTCTTCACCTAAACCAAACATTCTGCAAAACTAGCTGGGTTAGAAGAAGAGAAAAGTTTCTGATAGTGGAGATCGAAGAACTCAGTAATATCTTCATAGTTGCAATCCACCCCTCCATCCACTTTTACAATCCTGCTAATTTCATTAGATTTCTTTCTCTGGTTTGCACTTTGGTGAAAGTACAAAGTGCAATCCTCTTTTGCAATCCTCTTTTACAATCCTACCTATCATGTTGATTAAAAGGGGATTGTAATAAGAAGACTGAGCAGGTAGATATGTAATCTTGCAATCAGAAAATTTTCTTATCCATGCCAGATTCCCAAAGGCTCGATCTAGCCTTTCTTTAGTAAAAAGGGGGCCCTCCCGATTGTTACACTACGTAAATTAGGTCCCTTGGTATCCCAGATCATTCAAACCACAGGAATCCACAACTTCTCTGAAGCTTTCCATCTGTTGGTAAGGCCTTCTAACAAAACCTTGCTTCTCATGATGGAACAGAAGTTCATTGAAATCCCCAAAGCAGAGCCACTTTCTGTCATCTCAAGGCTTTAACATCCTCAGTAATTGCCAACTTTCTTCCCTTTTTGCAGTTATGGGATGGCCATAGAATCCAGTAATCAACAAAGCTTCATTATCCTCTACTCTCTCTAGAGAAATTGAGATATGGTGCTGAGAGAAAGATTCCAATAGGACCTCATCAGAACTATGCCATAGAAAGGCTAGCCCCTCACTGAGACCTCTACTTCCTACCACAAAACTACAATCAAAACCAATTAAGTTTCTGACTGCCTCCACTTTATCTCTTTCACACTTAGTTTCCATTAAGAAAACTACTTAGGGCCACTTTGACTTCACCCACATGTGAAGTTCCCCAACTGTACGAGGGTTCCCAAACCCTTTACAGTTCCAACTAAGGCCTATCATTGCTGTTGGTGGGGCTGCAAAGCAGCCTCCACCAACTCAAGTGCACAGCTGTCAAATATCGAGCCATTTTCATACTTATTCCTCTTGGCTGCTTTGCCAACCTTAGCCTGTACAACTGACATGTTTCTCTTAATTCCTTTTTTAGCTACCACCTCACTTGTTTCCACTGAATTATCAAAACTACCCCTTGCTTTCCTTTTCCATGTGTTCACCTTAGAATCAGCCCCAGTAACAGCACCAGTTGTCTTTGTCTTGGCTGCAGGTACATTTTCCTGATGTGGGCTGGTAGATAAGTCAACAATATTAGAGCCCCTTTCTATATCAGGATAAGCTCCCTCGATGCTCATGTCATCTACCCCAGCCTCCTTTCCTATTTCAACAGGGTTAGGGGTAAATAAAAGTACCTCCACCTCAGCAGTGCTACTTTACTTAACTCCATTATGATGTCTCCCACCATTGAAAGGTCTCTGCACAGTTGTATCCTCACTAGAAGACTATATAGGTTCAGACTTTTTAAAGATAGGAAGACCACTTTCCTTGGTCATTCTTCTTGCCTTTTCAATTTGCTTTACAAAAGGTAGTTCCTCGGATCCTTCCTTAATATCCTCCCTTTTGTCCACCTTTCCAGTTTTGACCTCATGACTGTCCCCTCCCTGAGCACCTGCATGCTTCTAGCTCTGGTGGTGGTTATGGCTAGGAGAACCACCATACTCGTGATTATAAAAAATGTTTGTATTCATTGGCTGAGCACGCAGCCAAGGACCATATTGTTGATTTTGCATGCCTTCAACTTATTGCTCAATCCTTGGTCTGGAGCATCCCTTTCCCGTGTGTAGTAGCACTCCACAATGAAAACAAAAACTCTGGAGTCTTTCATATTTGAATGAAATCCATAATAGTTGCTCTTCAATTGCAGTCACCTTCCTCTCAATAAAGGCTTATTAAGATCAATAGCCACTCTGACTCGAAGACATCTTCCCCATGCCAAACCATCTGATTCAGCCTCCACTCGAATAACATGGCCAATTGAAGAACCAAACTGCTCCCCCCCTTCTTCTGTCATTGCTGCCAAAGGTAAATTATGTAGCTGAACACAAAAGGTTCATAAGCAAAGCGTAAACCAACTATGGAAACAGATTCATCCACCTCTACTAGAGTCAACTGGTTTCTATCAAAGAACCATGGACGTCCACTTAACACCTTTTCCTTATCCAACAACCATTGAAACTCTATTAAGAAGCTCTGGTCTCCCACGTCCTTAAACTTCACCCAACCCTCTAGCCTCCATACTTGTGACATTGTTGTCCTAAATGCTTCATTGTTAACTCCTCTCTCAGACAAAACTTTACAAACTACCTCCCTCCTTGACACCCTTGGAATGGAGATGAAAAACATTGCTCTCATCCTTTGACAAGCTTATCTTTTCCCATCTCTTTACTAATTCATCAGCTTCCATCCTACCAGTACCCCACCTCACTCTACCAACGAGAGACTAACACACCTGCACAGCAAGAGTACCCACCTTACTGTTTCTCTAGAGAGAAAAGAAGGACCTCTAGTACCAAATCTTAATAAAAACACATATGGCACAAAATTATTGTCCTTCCAAGCAATTCCCATTTCATTATATATGAAATGTTATGGTGACAATGCTACAGTTAAAATGTAAAAAGAAAGTTTTCAAGTGGGAAGCAAGAAGCCCAAACAAAGAAGGAAAACACCTTAAAATTTATTGGAGGATATTTTAACCAAAAAACAGCAAAAATAAGCTATTCCAACCAGATATCAACCACAAATGTTAGTTTGGGCACAAAATGAGCATCAAGTAAACAAGTCCCTACAATAAATGGAAATTATTAAATATTAATAGGCAACATATGTAGTGCTACAAACTCTTCTCATTATTAATAAAGAAGTGCTACAGCGACAAACAAATTCCACAAAAGTAAACCCACAAAATGATATGGTTTCATATGATAGATTATATTTATTTTAAATCCACATCAAGACATTTCAGTTTGTAAATTTACTTTTATAAAATCTATTTATGTATAAAACGTTTCTTTCATTAATATGGTAGTTTGAACTGAGGTCTCTCTACAAGCATTTTTTTTCCTAACTAAAAAGAATCAAATGACCAAACTAAAAAGATTCCCATACCAAGACAGGCTAGCTGGACATGCTGGCTGTTGAATTGAGCTTTAAGGGGATGCCTGCGAATGTTCAATTGACTCAGTGTATTGTACACCCACAGTGAAAAGCACATGGCAAACCTCTACCTATCATAAAATTAAATTAAATGAAAAAAAATAAAAAATAAAAGCTGCATTGTTATGGTTAAGAACTTAAAGATATTATTGTTGACCCCATCATTTGTAAGCAATCACATATAGATTTATAATTTGCCAACATGGTAGAAGATAAGATGTTTACAAAAAGCAAACCAAACCTCGAGGGATGATAATCGCCTTCAATTGAAATGCTTTGTAGAGATTATCAGCGGCCTCCTGACTATTAAACCTAATCAAAATATTGTAATATCGATCCACTATTCCATTATTTCTAAACCTCAAACAATATAGACAAAAGAATAAAAAAGAAATCCAACGAGCATAAGTGAATAAACAACAAAACATGAGATTTCACACTTCTGAATTTGAACCTGACAAATCCACATCTTTAAAATATGATGAATGAACGAACTACCGAACTGGCAGAACTCTGCAAATGCAAACGTCATGTAATTTGGGACTCCAAGCACACAAAAAAGAGTCTTATGGGGAGATTGGAGGAGGCATTGTCATGGTAGACGTGCATGACACAACAGGTCTCCTCGAACCTAGGGTTTCCAAAAGAGAAATGATGGAATTGAGATAGAACAGAGAGTGAGGAAAAAGAGATAATCGATGGCAATGAACGGAATAATTCGTCGTATGAGGGTCTGATTGTTACCGCTCTGGAACTCGAAGATATTAATTAATTGGGCTTACGTGCGGCAAAAGGCCAATAGGCAATGAGACTTGCATGAATAAAGGAGAGGAAATTGTGTGGGAAAGTAAAGGAAACCGAAGAAAGAGAGAGGGCAAAAAGAAAAGGAAACCAAAGAAACAAGTTGGATGACCTTGCTTGCTACAGTGACAGCCAAAAATGACCCTCGACCCTAGGGTGTAACGGGTCCAATTTAGTTCGGTTTTGGAGAAATTTTGAAACCGAATCGATATATACCGATTTTGAAAATTTAAGAATCAATACGAACTGATTTATTACCAAAACCAAAACTTTCGATTTGTTTGGTTTTAGTCCGGTTTTCCAGTTTACCATTGACATGTGTGACACTATATATGTTTAATATTATAATTTTTTTACTACTAAATTTAATTGTGAGAATTTAGTATTTATTATTAACAATTACTAATTCTTTAATGTTTAATTATAATAATATAATATAAGTAGTGTCTAATGTATTAGTGAGATCAATAAAATTGAATAATAAGATTAAAATAGTATAATTAGTGTCTAATTAACTAGTATATTAATCTTATGTTATAAGATTAATAGACTTGAATAGTAAAATTAGAATTTCATGTTATATTAATAAAAAAAATGTAGCATATAATATATATAATAATAATATAAAAATTATATATAATATAAAAATTAAAAATATATATGTACCGATCCAGTTCGGTTTAAACCAATTTTTAAAATATGAAATTCGGTGCCACACCGGTTTAGAACTGTTTTTCGTTTTTAAGAACTAGTTACAAATCGGACCGGACCACAGGGTTAAAAGCTTATCAATTTCTTCTTTCATTTCAATTTTTTGTCTTTAGTATCAAGTGTTAGATGGGGGTGCGCCCACGTGGAGCTGACCCCCTCCTTAACTACATTGTAATGCATGGCTTTAAGCCATGCGTTATTTGCTTGTAATGCATGTTACTGCCATTTAATTTGGCAATTGAAAGCTGACCTTTAAGGCCAGCCGTGTGGAGGAAGACTATATAGTCCTCCTCAATTGGTTTTTAGAACTATCTGAAATACACAAAAGTTCTCTCTCTTTTTGTTCTCTCCTGATAAGATATTTAGGCTGTGGATTTGTTTAAGTGTTACTCTAGTTTTATACTACGTTGTACACTCTGCCACTAAGAGGAAACGCTTGTGATTTGTCAATCTGGAGAAACTTGTGGAGTAATTTTATAAGTTGAGCATGAGGTATTTTTCCATTGTGCTTTCTAACATTGGTATCAAAGATTTTATAGTTGCTTCCAGTTTATAATTTTTTATTTTCTCACATATGTTTGAGATTTGTCTGGATTTGTCTGGGTGTCATTTTTATCCTATTTCTTTTTATCCGGATTTAAAAATAAATAAAAACCTCCATTGGAGGTGCTGCACGCACCTTGGGGGGTGCCGCTCGGCTCGCACCCAACGGTGCTGCGCGTACCGGGGGGTGTCGCGTGCACCACAAGGCTACAGCGACGACTCCAAACTTCCTTCTTCCGGCGATGGTCAGTTGTTTGAGCCGCTGCAAGTAGTTGATGAAGAATAGACATTGTTCACATGAACAGTACCCTAGCTGGAGGAAGAAGATGACCTTAGGTCATCTGTTTTTTCACTGGGCCTTGGCGTTTCGGCCCTAGCACTTGTTTTTCTTTAAAAAAAAAAAGTTTTGGGCATTTTTTTTGTGCTGCCCAGATAAGTTTGAGCCCAAATTTTGCACAAAGGAAATAAAAGGGATAAAAGTGCATTTGTGAGACTCGAACACCACCTAGTGAAATTAAAGTAACAGGCGCACCACTAGGCTATGACTTCCCTTTAATTTAGGTGGGGGGTTTTAAAGGTATTTATTATACATTTATTTTGTTTTATAAAAAGAATAAAAAAAATTTTGCATGATTTAATATATGCTTAAATATATTGTTATATTACATGTGATCTTTTATTTAATGTTTTAGATTAAATGTGATTACATGTGAATATATGGTTATATTCATGCTATTTTTTTTTAATTCCATAATGTTATATTACATGTGATCTTTTATTTAATATTTTAGATTAAATGTGATTACATGTATATGTGAATTGAACATGTGGATATGTGATTATTTTATCATCTATGAATGTTAGGCTTGAATGTTTGGACATTAGTCTTCATTTCTTTTAATGATAAAATAGAAAAATTTCCACTAACTAGTCTTAGTTAGAATTGTTAGTATAAATGATAGGCTGAAAGAATTGCAGTGACTCCAGTAAGAATTGTAAATGCATTGTATAGCCAAAAGACCATGGTGGCCCCAGTAAGAACTGTGAATGCATTGATGGAACAAGAAAAATAGAATGTAATGGTCTGATATGAACCATCTTTGTAGACCGGCCCATCAGGTTGTTGTAGTTGGAGTAGCTGTCCTTGTAGACTGGCCCAAAAGGTTACTGCGATTTTAGTAGGATCTGTCTTTACGCGTGACTAGGACTAGATGACTACTTAAGATAGTGGGAGTATGGTTGAGATTTATAATGATTAATTCTCCTATATTTTTTTTTTAAATTTGTGCGGGAATTAGGTTAGAAATTTAATAATTGGATATTGTGGCGCAAGAGATGATTCTGAAGCCTAGCGATTTTTTAATCTTGCGACATGTGTAAATTATTCTTTTTCTAACTTGGATAGATGCGGCAGATTTCTTACATGTATGTGTAATATCTCTTCTTTGCGTATTGTAGTGAAATGGCATTCAAGAGTATAGTTGTCGATTTAAACAAATGAGAGAAATTGGATAGGGAGAGCTACGACATTTGGTATCATAAGATCCAATATGTCTTAGATGAGCAAGAGGTCTTGGAGGCCTTATCTCACTCCCTTACTGCGCCCGAGGAAGGGATCTCAAAACAACACAAAATAGATCAACTAGCCTATTCTCAATGAGCTAAGAAAAGTCGATGCGCGTGCATAATAATGTTAAACAGCATGCACAATGATCAAATGTGTGAGTTCGAGATCTATGACACTGCCCAAAGCATGTGGGAGGTTTTGAAGTTGAAGTTGAAGTTTGGTGGAACTTTAGCCACTAGGTTGCGTGGATTAACCATGAGGTTTGACTCCTATAAAATGCGCTCTGACCACACGATGAAGCAGCATCTTAGGGCTATGTTGACTATGATCCGCGAACTTAAGTCGGCAAGAAACAACCTAACTGGTGACCAGGAAGTCCAGGCAGTGATAAGATCACTACCGAATTCTTGGGAGAATATGAGCCAGAACCTAACACATAACGAGAATATCAAAGACTTTGATGATGTATTGCGTCACTTGGAATTGAAGGCTGAGTGCCTAGAGGCTTCTAAGCCCAATCATACATGTGGCTGATTTTGGTTCGCGCAAGGCATCAAGGCCTAAGCGCAAGAAGTTCAAGAATGGAGTAGCTGCTTGACAAATTAAGAAGGTGTCAAGAACTTCTTAGCGCAGCAAGAGCGGGAAGAACAAGTTAAAATTAGAGTGCTTTACTGTGGAAAGAATGGTCACTTCACTCGTGACTGCACTGAGCCGAAGAAGGTGCACTCTGACTTTTCTCGCATTGTTTTTGTAACTAGCCATTTGATGTTTGCTCACTCCTATCCTGTGTGGTCTGTTGATTCAGAAACGACCGAACACATAGTGCCAGATAAAGTCAGATTTGTGGAGTATCGCCAGATTTCAGCTGGGAGCTGTAATATCAAGGTGGGGAATGGAGCTAGCGTGGAGATACTGGGACTTAGTACCTACAAACTGGACTTACGAGGTGACCGCACTCTTTTCCTCCACAATGTGCTTACGTTTCTGAAATCCGACGAAACTTACTTTCTATAGTCACTCTATTAAGACTTGGTTTTCGAATTGTATTTGAAAACAATTATGTTTCCTTTTATTTGGACCATGTGTTTTATGGTAATACTTTTCTTCAAGACGATTTTATGATATTGGATTTGGATTATTCAAATATAAATGAGTCTATTACTTTTCTTTCTGCATCTAATAATTTGGATTCATATAAATGGCATGCTAGGCTTGGCCATATAGGGCAAGATATAATAACTCGGTTAGTTAGAGAAGGCCTGATAGGCAATCTCGCTAAGATTATCTTGCCCACATATGAACATTATCTAATGGGAAAAGCTAAGAGAAAACTGTTTGGAAAAGCTACTAGGGCTTCTTTTCCACTGCAATTAATCCACTCAGACATCTGTGGTCCAATGAGTGAGAGGGCAAGACATGCAGGTGTCTACTTCATCACATTTATAGATGATTTTTCACGTTACGATCATGTATATTTAATCTCCCATAAGTTTGAAGCATTGGTATGCTTTAGACGACATCTAAGAATGGTTGACAATCAGTTAGACAAGAGTTTAAAGACTCTAAGAACTGACCGAGGATGAGAATATCTCCCTGAGCAATTTAAAATGCTCTGTGATGAAAAATGAACCAAAAGATAGTTGACGATGCCGAGTATGCTGTAGCAAAATGTCATGGCGGAAAGGAGAAATCGAACACTGCTTGAGATGGTTAGGTCAATGATGGCGCAAGCAAACCAACCAATTTCTTTTTGAAGGTATGCACTTTTGACTGCTGTCTACATTCTTAACCGAGTGCCCTCCAAATCAGTAACTTCCACTCCATATGAACTATGGATCGGCGAGAAACTCAATTTGAGTAACTTGCGGCCATGGGTTCAATGGGTTTTGTTCACAATCTTTCTCATAAGTATGAGAAGTTAGGCCCTAGAAGAAAGAAGTGTATCTTCATAAGATACTCATAACATTCTAAAGGGTATGTGTTAATAGGTGAACAATTTGGTAGAAGTGTGACTGAGATTGAGTCACGAGATGTAGTTCTCATTGAAGATGAGTTTCCAAGTAGAGGTGAGGTTGATAGAAGTTTAGAACTTCACGAGATTGTGGAACAAGAGGAAAGTGCTCCAAGGAATTTAGTTGAGAATGAGAAAGAAATTCTTCAAGCTCCTACAAATTGTAAAAATGATTTAAATCTGAGTGATAGCACACCACTTGTCAATCAATCACAACAACCTCAGCCGCGTAAAAGCATACGTGAAAGTATTCCCCGCCTTCATTTTGAGATTGAAGGGGAAGCTTTTATGGTAGCTCTGCATGATGATGACGAGTCTAGGACAATTCATGAGGCTCTCTCATCTTCTACTAAATATGAGTGGATGAAAGCTCTTAATGATGAGATTGAGTCTATGAAGACTAACCAGGTTTAGGATCTATTTGATCTACCGACAAAACGTAAGATTATTGGGAACAAATGGATTCTTAAGGTCAAACGCAAGTCGGATGGATCAATAGATAAGTACAAAGCTCGCTTAGTGGCAAAAGGATATACCCAATAGGAGGGTATAGACTATGAGGAAATATTTTCACCAGTAGTGAGGTTTGCCTCAATTCGTCTGATTCTAGCTATAGTAGCAAACATGGATTTGGAACTCTACCAGATGGACGTTAAGACAACATTTCTCAATAGAGAATTAGATGATGAGATCTATATGGATCAACCAACGGGTTTTGTGGTCAAAGGTCAATAGCGCAAAGTGTGCAAGCTCAAACGATCTATATATGGCCTAAAGCAATCATCTAGACAATAGTACGTCAGATTCCATCGAGCCATTCTCTCGAATGAGTTTACGTTGATCATAGAGGATCATTATGTCTATGTCAAAAGGTCTAAGAAGTGTTTCATTATGTTGTCATTGTATGTTGACGACATACTACTAGCTGGAAATGATAAAGGGTTGATAGTCGCCACAAAAGAGTGGTTATCCTTTAATTTTGAGATGAACGATATGGGTGAAACAGAATACATTCTGTGAGTTAAAATCTACAGAAATTGCTCAAAGAGATTTTTGTATTTGCCCCAACAAACTTACATAAAGAAAGTCATCGAGCGCTTCCTAATGAATGGATGTAAACCCATTGACACCCCTGTTGCAAGAAGCGAGAACTTGTCCAAAGACTTGTGTCCTAAGACTCAAAGAGAAAAGGGAAATATGGTCTGTGTCCCTTATGCTAATGTTGTGGGTAGTCTAATGTATGCAATGATGTGTACTCGACCTGACATATGCTATGCAATTGGCTTAGTGAGTAAATTCCAATCTAACCCCGGACTGGCTCATTGGAAAGCGGTCAAAAGGATTATGCGATATCTCAAAGGAATTGCAGACTATGTGCTATGCTATCAGGGTTCAGATTTGCAGCTAAGGGGTTACAATGATTCCGATTGGGGCAGCGACTTAGATCAGTGCAAATCAACCACTGGGTATGTTTTTCTGCTCAATAAATGTGCCATTATATGGAGCAGCAAGAAACAACCTTGTATAGCTTTATCCACCATGGAGGCAGAATACATAACTTGTTCTGCAGCAGTTCAAGAAGTTGTTTGGTTACGGAGGTTCCTCAAGCATTTTGACATTAGCACGGATACTTCAGATCCAGTAACGATATTCTGCGATAGCATGACAGCTCTGGCATATGCTAAGAACTCAAAGTATCATGGAAGAACCAAACACATAGATATCAGATATCACTACATTAGAGACATGGTAGCGCAAAAGGATGTGGTTTTGAAACACATTTTTAGGAGTCACATGGTTGTTGATCCCCTAATGAAGCCTATTGCAAGAAATGTCTTTGAGGCTTATGTTAGGAATCTAGGATTACATAGACTGTAAATGTAATTTGTATTTCAAATAACATTGAGATGTAACCTTTCCTTTGGGATATTAATACAATATGATTAAGTTCTTATCTTTATCGTATTGTTTTTCTAAATACACACACAAAATATGTCAACAGGCTAAGATCGGCTCATTCACAAAAGCGATCGCCTCTAGCGCTTGAGTAGAGATGAGACATTGTGTTCTTAGGTACTTGTTCAAAGGGATAAATTGGTTGACACAAACATATGTTGCCTTAGTGGGAGCTAAGATGAGGTCCAATGAGAGGACTATGCATGGGTTACCCACCATGCGAGATCTTCTTTGAAGCCTTGGAGGTGTGCAAATAGAGGACCTCGGGTTAGACGCTTAAGGAGTAGCTAGACTAAGATCTGTACAGTGTTGATATAGACATATGCTCTTTGAGAAAGAGAAATCCACCATAGCATGTGTTTCATACTATATGTGCTTATACGATCATATGAGTAAGTCAGTAAAAAGTTCCCCTCTTTCTCACTATGTGAGTCTCATTTTTAAAATGTCATTTACTTTTGACCATGTCACGAGATGGAGGTTGTGATGTCTACTACTTTGGCATGCTGTCTATGGCCATGATTGATACGGTCTAAAGAGGCATTACTGGGAAAGCAGTTCGACCAAAATTGAGTGATATGAGTGCAAAGGAAAGACTCTTCGATATCGTATCTTCGATAGTGTTTGTTGACATCAAATTATGACGCTACATCTTGGTAGCGACTAAAGGTTATGAACACATTGAAATGATTTGGAAGTAGTCAAACATTGTTCTGAGTATTTTAACTCAAGAGGGTTCGAAAATGCTTGATCTTGATGCGATCGAATGAATCTAGGACATGACCAGACACTGTAGGAATGTTACTATGCTGGCCTTCTTTGGGAGAGATTTGGTGTATGTACTCTCATCTTTTTACAGATGTGTTTGGTGGTCGCACGACATATTTACTTGTATGAACAAGATTGAGAACATTATAGAAATGCAGATCTGGGGTCATGCCCACGATATGCGAGTGGGAGATGTTAGATGGAGGGGCGCCCATGTGGGGCTGACCCCCTCCTTAACTGCATTGTAACGCATGGTCATGGGTTACTGCCATTCAATTTGGCAATTGAAGGCTGACCTTTAAGGTCAGCCATGTGGAGGAGGACTATATATAGTCCTCCTCAATTGGTTTTTGGAACCATCTGGAATACACAAAAGTTCTCTATCTTTTTGTTCTCTCTTAATAAGATATTTACGCTGTGGATTTGTTAAATGTTACTCTAGTTGTATACTACGTAATACACTTCGCCACTAAGAGGAAACGCTTGTGGATTTGTCAATCTAGAGAAACTTGTGGAGCAATTTTATAAGCTGAGCTTGAGGTATTTTTTCGTTGTGCTTTCTAACATCAAGTATCTAGTAACCTTGTACAAGTTGGCTATTCCTTGTACAGGCTACCGAGTAGTTGCAATCAATGTTTTGAATACCATACCAGTCAATGCACTAGAACGAAATATTTCGATACCGGTATCGTTTCGTGTACTGTTTCGAGATAGTCGATATATGAATAAATTATATATATAAATATATATATAAATTATATTCCAAAATGATAGTTTATATATGAATAAATTATATATAAATTTATATATATATATATATATATAAATTATAAATAGTCTAGTCTGAATTGGGGGTCAAAAAATAAGTTTGTAGTTTGAAAAAATGAAAAAAAAATTTGAAGGCCAAAATATCGGCCGGTACTGGCCGAAATATAGGCCGGTACCGGTATTTGGGCCGGTACGAAATGTATGGGGTACCTGTACCAGCCCAGCAATCGGTACGGAAAATTTGGTACGAAATTGAAAACAGTGGTTGCAATGGGTTAAAAGCTCACTCTAAATATATTTTCTGATGATAAATTTTTAAAGTAAAGAAGAAAGAATCTTATTTCTCTCTCTCCACTTCTGGTTATATGTCTAATTTCATCTGCATGATCCCTTACAAACATCTGCTAATTATTTTCAACTTCCTTATGGAACTTAATCACTGAGTCCTCCAAGGACCTCCTCATTACTGACACCTATTTTTGTAAATCATTATAGGGTCTTCCTCCTAGCCTCTGTCATGGCTTCCACAAGATCAAAATACTCTAATACCAAATTGGTCACATACCAAGCTATGTAATTGTAAAGAAAATAGGAATGAGAAAATAGTTAATGGAAAGAACAAAATGGATGGAAAGCCTCTAGGGTTTTGCTCGGGGTCGATTTGGGGAAGAAAAACTGCAACTCGAGACAAGGATAGGGGCTTCCTTGTCAAGACCCCATCAAAAAACCGCCCTAGGACTTGTCCTAGGCATGCATGTGTAGCCAAGAGAGGCGTGGGCCCCACACCACTATCACTTATTTATTTATTTATTTTATTTATCAATGGACCTATTAGGGTTTCCATTTTGTAAACTCTATAAATAGGACCCTTAGGCATTTAGTTTACATCTTTTGAATCTTTTGGCAAATTCCCATTGTGGGCAGATTATTTGGTTCTTGAGATCGCCATTCGGTGCTTGGCACTTAGGCTACTTGGGGACGTTCGTGAAACCCTTGTAGAGGATCATCACGTTGACGTTTGTGAATTGGTGTGATTCAATCTATCTTTTTTTTGTCAATTTTATGAAATTCGTGAATCAAAGTTGGTTTATGTTTATCCTTGTGTTCATTCATTAATTTTGAGTGTTCATATCTTTCTATCTTATTCATCCATTGTTCATCCATTCAATATCATACACGCATTTGATATTCCATTTTCTCTCCATTGATCCAATTACTTTTTGTGAATAGTGCTTGCACTGTTCTTGAGAGTTTTGGTGATATTCGGCCACCACATTATCCATCCATCCATTTTGATCTTCCCACCTACAAAACTCGACCAACCCTAGTGTTTGCCCTAATTTCCATAAATAGATCACTTCCCATAATTGCCCTTCATCCATCACAAACATTACATCAAACACTCATAATCAACACTTAGCCTACCCGAGTTCATCGTCATCTCCATCATTTCATCACTCAAACACCATCCCTTTGTTGAAGGCCAAGCAAGTTGGCAAGGTCACTCGGTCATCATCCTCACCAAGGTAAGCTCGTGGTCCTTATTGTTAGGGACAAGACCGGAGTCCCTAACATTCCTACAGAGGGCGTAGGCATTTTACTTTTTGGCTTCGAAAAATGATTCTTACAACCGACCTGTGTAACCGGTGGGGAATCTCCACGTCATTAAATGAAACACTGTATTCCTTTTTGCCTTACAGGGGAGAAGAAAATAGAAGAAAGGAAATGAATGAGAGAAAAAGAGAGTTTGTTGGTCGTTGTGTGGGTGGACTGGATTTCATCCGGTTTTAAGCAATCCAATTTGATGATTCTTCCATGGTCATCTTTGATTGGAGTGACAATAAGAAGATTCCATAAATGGGTACCGTCCTTATTGTAGTTCAAGAGCCTGCCACTGTAGCTCTTCCCGTTTTTAACTTCATCTCGTATTTTGGCCACTTCACTTCGGTCTGTTTTCGGCCTCTAAAGAAATCGTCTGCACCCAAAATAGCTCACTAAAGTCGCAGTTCAAGTTCTCTCATTCTTTTCATAGGATACTACCATTTGAAAAATTTTCTCTTTTTTGTTTTACGTAATTTTGGTGCCCACTGCCAAGACTTTGCTAAACCCTGAACTCAGACAAAGAATGGATAAATCCAAAAGATTAAAGAGCAATGAAGAATGTTGGTGTACACAAAATCCATATCAACGAGTCCGACTTTGTTGACAAAGACCACCAAAAGTCCCTTCAGTTTTCTTTACAATCCGATGGATTATCTTCTTCTCGAAGTTTTACTTTTCTCAAATTTCTCTCTGTTTTTTTTTTTTTAATTTTTCTGACAAATATTGACGTGGCAGTCAGCCGATTGAACAGTGTTGCACATAGCGGTTGTACGTCACAGTTCTATTTTGCTTCCTACATAGCTCGAGTACAGGTTTCCTACATCAGCTCTTCTACATACAGTCGAGAGGCATAAGCGCGGGGGAGTCGTCCTGCCACACGTCAGCATGTCAGTTAAAAAAAAATGAAAATAGAAAGGCAGAGCTCATTCAGAGCTCTTCTCTTTGAAGGGAGGGGTCTCTCGTCTTCGTGGGTTGAAATGTTTTTCGTGGGTTATTATTGTCTTCGTGGGGCCTCTCGTCTTCCACTATGGCTGCAAATCATCGAGCAAGGCAAGAACAATGTTTGTCTTCTTCACTGCCTTGGGCAACATAGCATTGCTCCTACTGCTATATATACATCTATCTATCTAATTTTCTTGTCTAGTTTTCCCATTCTTTTCCTGTAAAACTCGGCCCAAAGATTCAAAACCCACAATATACTAACAGAAATATCAATAAGAATTACAACAATCCAAGAAACCCACACTCGCTTTGGGATCACACTCTTAGCTGCCCCACTCGCATAGAACGCAAACATTTTGTACACAAAATACGGTACCATGAGACCCCTGACAATCGAATACACTGTGTAAAAGGGGGCAGACAGGAGATCGTATAGTTTCACAGCAAATACGGCGTCGTTCTTCCGAGCAATCGCGAGCGTCCAAGTGTTCTGGCACGCGCGCGCTGGTGATCTCGGCAAGGATGAGGAGCACCAGTATGGCGTAGGCACCATGAGAGACCAGGTACCAACTCTTGAGGAAGATGAAGAGCGTCACCAAGTGGTTGGCTATAAAGAGGAGGTCTCTGGGGTTGAAGACGATGAAATGGAGAAGGTCCATTAAGAAGTACGCGATGCTGTAGTTGAGGACTCTGGGGTTCTTTGGGCTTATGGTGCTCGGTGTTCAGAGATGCAAAATAGGGATTCTTTTGAAGATGAAGGGAGGGGACAAAAACGTACCATTTTCCATTTGACTGAAACGATGTCGTCTCATTTTCCACATAGACACCAACTCCCCTACGCTTACGCCCCCGACTGCATATAACTTTTTTCTTCCTACATAGGGAGTTTCGTTTTCTTTTTTAAATCACTTGACACGTGGCATATCCTTGTCAGTCGGTAATAATCAATGATAACCTTGAAAGGGTTGAATAGCATTTTCTCTCCAAAACATAACTGTATAAAAATTAAACTTGAGAATAAAATCGCCATTACAGATTTAAAGGCCATTTCACGATTGGAAGGAAAATAGAAGCTCTTTATTTATTTATTTATTTATTATTTTTAATTACACTAGGTGTCTAATAAGTTAGTCCTGAAGTTCCAAATAAATACAACAAGGGGACTGCTAGTGGGCCACTCAGAGTTTCCTACTGGACATACCGTTAGTGTAAATTTTATTTTTATTTTTTTCATTTTATTTTATACATTTTTTAACATTTTTAACTATTAAAAAATTAAAAAATATATATATAACTTTACTAAAAATTACTTTCTTAATCATTAAGTAAAATAAAAATTAAATACTCAAGTTGTAATTTTAAACTGTAGCATTGAGAGGGCTAAATAACATTTTTCTTAAAACATACTCATAATCAATAAGAAATAAAGCTATCATCTTAGATTCAATATAAGTTATTTATGGTAAGTGACATAAATTAATAAGTAAACTACTTATAACACACCATTACAACTTGACAATACAATTGAATTAAGGGTAAAATCTTCATCACGACTACAAAACATTTCAATGTTCACGACTTAATTTTTTCTTTTCTATACAGATAATAAATGTATTTGTTCGTTTGAATATTATTGACCTCTTGGTATTAATAAACAGCACGACCTAAGCGTAAGGCCACTTTAGCAAATGTCTAAGACACAACCCTATATAAGCCTTCGAAAATAAAAGTGGAATATTTTTATTTCTATTTTTATTTTTTTAAGAAAAATATAAAAACCATTTCATTAAATAAAAAATTAAATAAACTCTATATTTTTTAACGTGTGCAAGGCCCCATGATACTAAGTTATATATCTAATATAATGAATAATTTATATTTTTAAATATTTTTTTTAAGATTTTGTTAAATTGAGGTACAAAATTTATAATGAGTCCTCATTTCAAATTGTTATATTAATATAAAATAAAATAAATATATTTAAAAATCTCAAATAAAGCCTCATTTTATTGAAAATTTTAAAAAATATTTAATATGATGATTTATATTTTATTGTATTATAATTAAAAATAACTTATTTAAATTTTGCCCTAGTTCTAAATTTTTAAAGCACTCACGATGGCTTATCAATATTGCATTTTTACGTAAAATGACTCATGTCAAAATAAAATCTCCATTAAATTATGTAAAATCAATGCAAAATACATTAATTGAGCTAAAGTTCTTCTGTACAGTGTACAGTTAATATGCACTATTCATCTATGTAAATATTTTTTATTATTTTTTAATATTTATTTATATTTCTTGCATTTACAATTTTATTTATAAAACATGAAAAAAGGTATATTATTATTAGAATACTTTATTTTAATAAAAAGAAAAATACTCATGATGAAAACTTGGCAAAATATGAAAAAAGCATAAAAAGTTCAAACAAATAGAATGAATATTGAGTTTTTTCCATTATTATTTTCTTGTTAATTTTTTATCAAGCTATTAATGTCATCGTGGCTAGTGAGAGATAATACAATTACATGAGTATATGAAATATATTGAAATATCTGAAAATATTACAAATTTAACGATAGTTAGAGAAAACATATAAAATGAACCAAAAAAGAAGAATAAAGAATAGTTAAATAATATAGAAAAATGATAAATAACTTCATGTATAATGCATTGCAAAAGTCGATAGTTAAAATAGAGAAAGTGAACTTTAATTGATTTGATTAAATAAATATTTTTATTTAAATGGATTTAACATGTTATTGTATAAACACATTATTAATTATGAATCTTAGCTAGGGGGAGTTCGGTTCGGCTCGGTTCAGTCCGATCCTATGAGGTTTTGTGGACCGGATCGGACTTATTCGGTCCAGGATTTTTCCATCCTAAAATGAACCGAACAGCTTAAGGATCGGTCGGTCCGTTCGGTCCAACCTTTTTTTTTTTAAATAGATTAATAAAAAAATTTATTTAAAATACTAAATTAAAATTAAGTGACTTATTTAATGAAAATTACATAATAAATTATGCAATTATTAATATATATATATATATACTTGTATTATATATTATAGTTATTCATTAAAGAATATAATACTTATTTAATATTGTGATATATTAATAATTAATTATATACAATTATTTATATAAATAATATATATAAATAATAAAATATATTTATATTTTTTTTAATTTTCATTCGGTCCGGTCCAGTCCGGATTGAAAAACCCTTGGACTTGGGACTAGACCGAATTCATTCGGTTCTATATAATTTGAATTGGATCGGACCAATCAATTTCTCATGTCCGGACCGGCCAAATCTCACCCTTAATCTTAGCTATTAAAAAAATTAGAAAATAGAAATATTTTTATACTATTGATGTGATGAATTCCAATGATATGATAATTAAAATAAAAATATTAGACACTATCTACTAGATGGACATGTGCATGAAGGAATAAGATCACATTATTTTTATGGATAAATATTCTCATAAGCCATTATGCCAAACTCTACACTCCACACCCTACGTGTGAACCAAATTCACTAACAAGTAAATCGGTTTTATATTTTTTCCTCTCCCTCGAAGAGAGAGAGGTCGAAGAGAGAGAGAGATTGAGGAGAGAGAGAGCGCTTGAGATGAGAGAGAAAGCTTGAGGAAAGAGAGGTTGGAGAGAGAAAGCATGAGGAGAGAGAGGTTAAAGAGGGAGAGAGAGGTCTGTGATCAATATTTTGAATATCGTACCGGACGCTGTACTGGTCAAGGCACTAGAACGAAATATTTTGGTACCGGTACTGTTTTGAGATAGCATTTCGGGATAACGTTTCGGGATAGTCGATATATAAATAAATTATATATATAAATATATATAAAAATTATATTCCAAAATAATAATCTATATATAAATAAATTATATATAAATATATATATAAATTATAAATAGTCTAGTCTGAATTGGAGATTAAAAAATAAGTTTGTCGTTTGAAAAAACGAAAAAAAAAATACAGGCCGAAATATAGGCCGGTACAGGCCGAAATTGAAGCCGGTATGACCGGTATTTGGGCTGGTACGGAACGGGTATAGTACTTGTACTGGCCGGATGGCCGTTATGAAAAATTTCGACCGTACCGGCCGGTACAGTACGAAATCTAAAACACTGTCTGTGATGGGTCTAATACAAAAAAAAAAAAAAAAAACTACGTCAATGTGTGATGTGGAATGAATAGTAATTGATGTATACCATATCTCTATTTTTATTTTATTTTTTGGAAAATGAGATTTTTTTTTTTTTTTTTTTTTTAGAAAATGAGATTCTATTCTATTATTTCAGTCATGTACTTTATCAAATTATTATCTAAGTTTTTAAACTTGAATTCTTAATTTGGAACAAAATTTTAGTGAAGTAAACGCTGAGTCGCTGACCCTTAGTTTGTTGCCACGTGGCAAATTCATGAATATAACAAATATATTTAAATATATAATCCTTCAGTTTTTCGTTTTTTGGATTCTCTTTGATGATTTTATCTATTTCTTTCTTTCTTCCCCCCATCTTTATTTTATTCTCTGACCCTCTCTCTCTCTCTCTCTGTGTGTTTCCGATCGTTGCAATATCGTCAGGAATCTCCACAGAATTAGAGAGAGTGAAGAAGAAGAGCTCGGTAATACGCGCACAAACACACACACACACACATACTCTCTCTGACCAAAGATGCTAACCCTAGTTTCCATGTCTCCCTCGTCGTAGATCTCTCACAGGACCTCGTTAAGAAGCCCTATCCACACGCCACTTCCATCACCAATGGCCGCGGAGCTAGGCCAACAGACGCTGGACTTTTCCGCTTTGGTCACCCGGGCCGCCGAGGACTCCTTCCTCTCCCTCAAGGAGCTCGTGGATAAGGAGAAGTCCAGGTCATCCTCCACCTCCGCCTCTGCGGCCGGAGACCCACAGTCCGACACCGAGAGGAAGATTAACCTCCTCAAGTACATCTACAAGACCCAGCAGCGCATGCTTCGCCTCAATGTCCTCGCCAAGTGGTGCCAACAGGTCATCATCCCTTCCGACTTTTTTCTTCGGCCTTGGGCTCGGGCGTTTTATGAGGGTTTTTATTTGGCCTATTGGAGTTACGGTTGTGGCTCAATTTGTGAATTTTAGGCTAGTTCAGGTTTCGGTTCTTTTTCAAAAATAAAGAATGTGATTTTGGTTTGTTTGATTAGATTCTTTATTTCTTTTGGTCTTCATTGTTGATTTGGGTATTTGACCAAGTGGTTCAACGGGATAAAAAGTTTATGAATTTAGTCTACATTCAGTTAAATTTATGCTCATAAATGAGCAATTCTGGCGTCGAATTTGCGTTCAAATCATGATGAATTTAATCCGTGTTCTGGGGTTTTTGACTTGGGAAGGCTTTGAGGTTTTTAACTGGGTAGAAAAATAGAGTTGTATATTCATGAGTTTAGGCGAATTCTTGACTTAGCGTGGTTAGTTGTACTAAATAATGCAGGATTGGATGGGTCAGTTGGATTTGCCGTTTCTTTCTTTTCCGAACACGTTGGAGAATCGAGACAACATGGAATTTTGGTTTTCTTTGTTTAAGGCTAGGTGACTCATGGGCTCCATTAGGTTAATTTGGTCGAACTTACGCCTGTAAATACGTGGATTTTGAGCTCAATTAGGACTGGATTAGACAAAAAAAAAAATTAAAGTGTTATACGAATTTTTAAGTACGTTTTATTTTTGGTGTAATTCTGCCTTTCATCCTGCAGGTTCCTTTGATACAGTACTGTCAGCAGCTTTCCTCCACTCTATCAAGCCATGATACATGTTTCACACAAGCTGCAGATTCATTATTTTTCATGCATGAGGGGCTACAGCAAGCACGTGCTCCTGTTTATGATGTACCATCTGCCGTAGAAGTGCTTCTTTCAGGAAGTTATCAGCGTATACCAAAATGTATAGAAAACGTGGGTATTCAGAGCACATTAAATGAGGATCAGCAAAAGCCAGCTTTGAAAAAGTTGGACATGCTTGTGCGGACTAAATTACTCGAAGTTTCATTGCCAAGAGAAATATCTGAGGTAAAAGTTTCTGATGGTACTGCGCAGCTCCGTGTGGATGGGGAGTTTAAGGTTTTGGTTACTCTTGGTTACCGAGGACACCTTTCAATGTGGAGGATATTACATATGGAGCTTCTTGTTGGTGAGAGAAGTGGACTAGTGAAGCTGGAAGAATCACGACGGCATGTTCTTGGAGATGATTTAGAGCGTAGAATGGCTGCTGCAGAAAACCCATTTCTAACATTATACTCAGTCCTTCATGAGTTTTGTGTTGCACTCGTCATGGACACTGTCATAAGACAAGTACAAGCGCTTCGACAGGGACGATGGAAAGATGCAATCCGATTTGAGCTCATATCTGAAGGTAGTATGGGTCAAGGAGGGAGTGCTGGTTCTACACAATTGAATCCAGATGGAGAAGCTGATTCATCTGGACTACGTACACCAGGGTTAAAAATTCTATACTGGTTAGATTTTGATAAGAACGTCGGAACACCTGATTCAACATCATGCCCATTTATTAAAATTGAACCAGGACCAGATCTGCACATAAAATGTCTTCATAGCACATTTATTATAGACCCAATAACTGGGAAGGAGGCAGAACTTTTTCTAGACCAAAGTTGCATCGATGTTGACAAGTTGCTGCTAAAAGCTATATGCTGTAACAGATATACTCGTTTGCTTGAAATTCAGAAGGAGCTGGGGAAAAACGTGCAGATCTGCCGAACGGCAGGTGATGTTGTTCTTCAGTTGCCCTTGGATGAACTCGATATTGACTATAGAAAGGTTAGTTTCCTTCTAATATTGATTTATATTGCTCAAGTTTTAAGAGGTTCACTTTTGGCTGGAGACATGATCCTTGAATTATTTTTATCTATCTTTATATCTTTGATTTGTTGGTTAATATATGTGCTGTTTTCTGATTATTGAACCACACACAATGCATCCATATTCTCTGTTTGCAGAAGACCGTTTCTTACCCGGCAAAATATATTTTGGATTTTTTTACCTTTACTTTCTTAAGGAGCCTATTACCATTTTCTCATGTATTATCTTTCTGATTCTCTTGATCTTTCCTTTCATAGTTTTGGGATGAATCTCATTAACTTCATTTTTGTTTTTGAATTTCTGACTGCAGAATGATAAGAAGTCTGACAGCAGGGAATATGAGGGGCAGGAAGTATTACGTGTTCGTGCCTATGGCTCATCTTTTTTCACCCTTGGAATAAATATAAGGTATCTTCCTTTATCTGTGCAACTGTATGTGACCTTATGTTTTCCTGTATATCCAAAATTCAAAGGTGATATCAGTTAAATATAAGTTGGGACCTATTGGTTAGTATCTTAATAACATATATATTTCTTTGATTGAGAAATCAAGTAAAACTGTTCTTGCAACTAAAATTGATGTGGGTATGCATTTTAATAGTTGAATTATTGAAAAAATTTCATGTATTATTTGGTTTTCAGGAAGATTATAAATTGTTACAATATTCAAATTTAGAAAACACGTGTAATGTAATGTTGTCCGAGGAGCTTTGGCTTGTTTATCATTCCTTGAAAATTGTGCCATCTATTGTTTTAACTTATCTCTTTCTTTATACTTTCTTACCTTATCCATCTTTCCTACATGACACCATTCAATAGATTTATTGCTTTGAAAAAGTTTATGTTACATAAAAGGAAAAGGAAGAAATAAACATGATCTAACTGGGTCATTCTCTATTGTACCTAGTGGTGTTTCTTGAAAATTTTAGAATTTGTTTTGGCATGTCTAAGATTTTGTGACTTGTAGGAACGGTTCTTTTCTTCTTCAGACATCCCGGAATATTCTTGAACCTTCAGTATTGTCAGATTGTGAAGAAGCTTTGAATCAAGGAAGCATGACTGCAGCTGAGGTTTTTATAAGCTTGAGAAACAGAAGTATTCTGCATTTGTTTGCATCTATTGGCAGGTTTTTAGGCCTTGAGGTAAATAGTTCTTCTTTGCTTTCCATTTGAAGAATAAAAAGTTAATAGGATTTCATTTTAGGTCGGTTTTCATACTCGTGGCTTCAGTTAGCATTCTTAAGGGAGTAAAATTTGGCTCTTGCAGGTGTATGAGCATGGTTTTGCTGCTGTGAAAGTACCTAAGAACATGTTGAATGGTTCATCTATGTTGCTGATGGGGTTTCCAGACTGCGGGAGCTCTTATTTTCTGCTAATGCTCCTTGATAAGGAGTTTAAACCCCTGTTTAAATTGTTAGAGACACAGCCAGATCCATCTGGAAAAGCCCATTCTTTTAACGACTTAAATCATGTGGTGCGGATCAAGAAAATTGACATTGGCCAGATGCAGATGCTTGAAGATGAAATGAATTTGAGCCTACTTGACTGGGGAAAACTGCTTTCCTTCTTGCCTAGTTCTGGGGGTCCTAATCATAGTTCCGAACACGGGATTCTTCCTGAAATTGGCCCTGAGAGTTCTATGCAGATTGCTGGATGTCCACCATCTAGTTTTTCATCTTTTGTTGATGAAGTGTTTGAACTTGAGAAAGGGTCATCTGCAATTCCATTCTCTGTTCATAATCTCTCTTCTTCATACAGTACATCTCCTGCTTCTCATTTTGTTTCTGCTCCAATGAATCTTCATACAATGAAAGCTAAAACTCCCTCTCCTAAGTGGGAGGGAAGCATGCAGATCTCACAGATCACTAACATTTCAAAAGTTTCCAGTATGGCCACCCATTATAATGGTTCTCTGTATTCCTTGAGCAATTTGAAGGGCCCTGTACAATCCCATTCACTCAGTTCACTCTCTTCCGGTACAGGAAGAGGCACAACTATGAAAAAACTATCAGCCTCAAAGTCTGAGCAGGATTTGGCTTCTCTTAGATCCCCACATTCGGTTGAAGTTGGGTCAGGTAGCTCAATGGATGAAGATCAGCTCCGATTACTAAATGATACTTCAAACGATGCATATGGGAGCAAGTCAGCTCGACTATTATCTCCTCAAGTCACTGCCCCTCGAATGTCTGTACCAGGTGCAAAATCTAATGGAATTAGAAATTCGCCTTCCAGGCCTCTCACTGGATCGCTCAGAATTGCTGGGTCAAGCTCATGTACCACAACTCCCGTATGTAAGATCCTTTCTCTGCGTTTATCCGCATTAAGTGGGTATATGAATTCTTTCATTTTCACTTTAGGTCTACGTTTTTAGATTTTGATATCTGACTAGAAATTGGACTAGTTTCAGCACATGCACCAGAATCTGCAATCTGTCCAAGTCCTAGTCAAGATATTGTCTCCAAGCATGATAAAAACCCTCGAAAGCGTACAGTTTCAGATGTTTTGAATTTGATTCCATCACTTCAAGGTCTAGAAGCAGCTTCCAGGTTTTGTAAGAGAAGGAAAATCTCAGAATATGCTCATGCTCTACACCCATCATCACAGGCACCTATATCAACAGAGATGGTTACTAAAATGGAAGGATATAGTTATGGGAATCTAATAGGTGAAGCAAATAAAGGTAATGCATCTTCCAGCATTTATGTTTCTGCTCTTCTTCACGTGGTCAGACACTGTTCACTCTCTATCAAGCATGCCAGACTAACTAGCCAGATGGAAGCACTAGACATCCCTTATGTTGAAGAAGTTGGGTTAAGAAATGCATCCTCAAACATATGGTTTCGGCTTCCATTTGCTAGAGGTGATTCATGGCAACACATATGCCTGCGGCTTGGCAGACCAGGAAGCATGTATTGGGATGTCAAAATTAATGACCAGCACTTCAGGGATCTATGGGAGCTTCAGAAGGGAAGCAATAGTACGCTATGGGGTTCTGGTGTTCGCATTGCCAATACATCTGACATAGATTCTCATATTCGCTATGATCCAGATGGTGTTGTTCTTAATTATCAATCTGTTGATGCTGATAGTATAAAGAAGCTGGTGGCTGATATCCGAAGGCTCTCCAATGCAAGAATGTTTGCCCTTGGCATGCGTAAGTTGCTTGGAATACGAGGAGATGAGAAACCAGAAGAGTGCAGTACAAACTCTGATGTTAAAGCTCCAATTGGAGCCAAAGGTGCTCCTGAGACAGCTGATAAGTTATCAGAGCAGATGAGACGAGCATTTAGAATTGAGGCTGTTGGGTTAATGAGCTTATGGTTTAGTTTTGGCTCAGGCGTCCTAGCTCGCTTTGTCGTCGAGTGGGAATCGGGTAAAGAGGGTTGCACGATGCATATCTCTCCCGACCAACTTTGGCCGCATACAAAGGTTTTTTCAAAACTTTCCTTGGTTGTTTTCTCTTGTTCGTTTACTTAAAAAGAAAACAAAAATGATCTGTAGTTTAATTGGTGCATTGTATGTGCTTGGTATTACACTATCTTCCGTGTCCTGTATCTGGCCTAGCATGTTGTCTACTGTATCGTGTGTCAGCTCTCTCTTTCTTCACCTAATGCCAAAGCTTTTAAAATAAGGGGAAGATAATTTCAAACGTTTATGTAATGAACCTTTCCTGTTCTGCACAGTTTCTGGAAGATTTTATAAATGGAGCTGAAGTTGCATCCCTCTTGGACTGCATTCGCCTGACTGCAGGGCCCTTGCACGCTCTTGCTGCTGCAACACGACCTGCACGAGCCGGTCCTGGGCCTGGGGTCCCTGGGGTAGCAGCAGCTCTTTCTTCTATCCCAAAACAGGCGGGGTATATTGCAACATCTCAGGGCCTCTTGCCTGGCAATTCAACCACAAGCATTGGTCAGGCTACTTCTGTGCCTCTAGGGAACCCAGCTGCACCTTCTGGCACAGGGTCTCTTGCTAATCACGGCCTTCATGGAGCTGCAATGTTAACTGCTGCTGGTCGTAGTGGCCCTGGCATTGTTCCAAGCTCACTCCTACCCATTGATGTCTCTGTTGTGCTACGTAGCCCCTACTGGATACGAATCATCTATCGCAAAAATTTTGCTGTTGACATGCGCTGCTTTGCAGGAGATCAGGTATGGTTGCAGCCAGCAACACCACCAAAGGGGGGCTCTTCCGTTGGAGGATCATTACCATGTCCACAGTTTCGCCCTTTTATCATGGAGCATGTTGCTCAAGAACTAAATGGTTTAGATCCTAATTTCACTGGTGGTCAACAGATGGGTGGACTGGCAAATTCCAACACACATAACCCAATTTCAGGTTCTCAATTATCTGCTGCAAATGGAAATAGAATTAACTTGCCCAGTTCTGCTGTAATGGCCAGGGTAGGAAACCAAATATCGGGCTTGAACCGAGTGGGAAATACTCTTTCAGGATCTCCAAATTTAGCTGTTGTGGGCTCTGGAATGGCTTTGCGTAGAACCCCAGGCACAAGTGTCCCAGCACACGTGAGAGGAGAACTTAATACTGCCATTATTGGCCTTGGGGATGATGGGGGGTATGGAGGTGGCTGGGTTCCTCTTGTTGCTCTTAAGAAGGTATTAAGAGGTATTCTCAAGTACCTTGGAGTGCTTTGGCTATTTGCCCAGCTGCCAAACCTTTTGAAAGAGATCCTAGGATCAATTTTGAAAGACAATGAAGGTGCACTTTTGAATTTGGATCAGGAGCAGCCTGCCTTGCGCTTCTTCGTGGGGTAAGAGTCAAAAAGACTTTTACTTATAAAAAGAAAGAGTTAAAAAAGATTTTTTTTATATATAGGCTGTTTCTGTTGCTCATATCTTAGAAACTTCCATTTCTAGTTTTGTTTGTCTCTTCATGGTATTCATAGAATAATGTTCATGATCTTGGTGTTATGCTCTGTAATTGCTTGATAATCGTGCACATGATCTCCATGTGTTCTCATAGGTGGCTGTTTTGATGCTCTAAGCTGTACAATGAGACATCTTTTGAAATTTGAGGCTTCTGAAACTTGAAACCGATGCCCTTATTCTTGAGACTTGCAATTCTCATTCTTGCTTTCTCCTCACTAAATGCCACTGTGTTCTTTGTATCAAGTATCAACCAATTTTCCAAAGTATCAATGGAAGCTTTCTTATCAGTTCTGGTTGAGGCCACTCACCCATCAATATTGAGATAATTGATCTACTCTGAAATTTCATGCATGAAGAGTTTTTAGTGACCCCTCTTTTCGTGTATCTTTTTCTATTTCTTGTTAGGCCTTCATCCTGTATACTTGCAAGCTTGGGTTTGCAATTTTAGTTCTTGCTTTCTCCTCACTAAATGCCACCGTGTTCTTTCTATCACGTATCATCCAATTTTCCAAAGTATCAATGGAATGCTTTCTTATCAGTTCTGGTTGAAGCCACTCACCCATCAATATTGAGATAATTGATCTACTCTGAAATTTCAAGCATGAGAGTTTTTGGTGACCCCTCTTTTCGTGTATCTTTTTCTATTTCTAGTTAGGCCTTCCTCCTGTATACTTGCAAGCTTGGGCTTGCAATTTTAGTTCTTGCTTTCTCCTCACTAAATGCCACTGTGTTCTTTTGATCAAGTATCAACCAATTTTCCAAAGTATCAATGGAAAGCTTTCTCATCAGTTGGTTGAGGTCACTCACCCATCAATATTGAGATAATTGATCAACTCTGAAATTTCAAGCACAAGAGTTTTTTGTGACGCTGCTTTTCGTGTATCTTTTTCTATTTCTAGTTAGGCCTTCCTCCTGTACACTTGCAAGCTTGGGATGCTACCTTTGTTTTTATTAATAAAGTCTTCTATTACTTATCAAACAAAAAAAAAATTTGTGACACCTATTTGATTTATGTAGTTTATCTTACCCTTTTTGCTGTGTTTGAATTCATTACTTGGACCTTGCCATCCACACTTCACTTCTAGTCTGCGGAGGAGCAGAGACATTAGTTTATTAATTACATAAAGTTCTTAAATGCTTATGTTATCATGAGTTCGTTTCTTACATTGTCTAATAGTTTTGAGGCACCCCATTGCTGTTTAATTTATCTACCTTGAGGATATTCACTATTATTTCCTTGCCTTTTATTGGCTTGCCTGTGTTACACTCGGTTCTCAAGCCACAGGGTTTCTGGATCTTTCTTTCTGCAGGGGCTATGTATTTGCTGTAAGTGTCCACAGAGTTCAACTTCTTCTTCAAGTCCTCAGTGTGAAGCGCTTCCATCATCAGCAGCCGCAACAACAGCAAAACTCACCCGCTGCACAAGAGGAACTAACTCAATCTGAAATAAGTGAGATATGTGACTACTTTAGCCGCCGTGTTGCATCAGAGCCCTATGATGCTTCTCGTGTTGCTTCATTCATTACTCTTCTCACCTTACCTATCTCTATTCTTAGAGAATTCTTGAAATTAATAGCATGGAAGAAAGGATTAGCCCAGGCACAGGGTGGAGACATAGCTCCTGCACAGAAACCGCGCATTGAACTATGTCTTGAAAATCACACCGGATTGAATATGGACGATAACTCTGAGAATTCATCTGTAGCCAAAAGCAATATCCATTATGATCGCCCACACAACTCAGTTGATTTTGCTCTAACTGTTGTTCTGGATCCTGCACTCATACCACACATAAATGCTGCTGGGGGGGCTGCTTGGTTGCCATACTGTGTTTCTGTGAGGTTGAGATATGCGTTTGGGGAAAACCCGAGTGTGTCTTTTCTTGATATGGAAGGAAGCCATGGAGGCCGAGCTTGCTGGTTTCGTGCTGATGACTGGGAGAAATGTAAACAGAGGGTTGCTCGTACTGTGGAGCTTAATGGATCTTCGGCAGTAGATGTCAATCAAGGAAGATTGAGAATAGTTGCAGATACTGTGCAAAGAGCACTGCATTCATACCTTCAAGGGCTAAGGGATGGTGGTGGGGTTACAGCGAGCTCTGGGTCAACCTGATTAGTTAGGTCATGGTCATTAGCAGCACCTGATTCTTCGAGATTGGTATCTGGCAGTGAATCATTTCAGGTTGTGTAGATTTTTAATGGCTTGTATTTTTTTTTTTCTTCGGGTATGCAAAGTGGAGGAACTTGCAGTGATGGGGGAAGAGAACCCTGGCAATAGATGATTTGAATGAAAAAAGTTGTAGAGTTCGGTGACGGATGGACAGTTAATCCGGGGCTAATCTGATTAGCTGACTTAGATCTCTAATAAGTAGTAGGGTGGATGATATTTTTGGACCTTAGATCATCTGATAATTAGGGTGTAAAATGTTTTTGAAGATGAGTGTAATTGTTTTTCTTGTACAAATCACACTTGACGACTGTATGATACGAACTCTGTAAAAAAAAGTTGGTTTTGCTGGAGTTTTATACCCCACCCCCCAATGGACACTTGCAAGATGCTTATCTTCTCTTTTAGCTACACTGTTTAACCACACTGGTGCTGATATCTACTTGTTGCACTAGTTGAGGATTTAATTACTGGATGCAGTGTTAGCAAAAAGCTCATCTCTCTGATTGTCCACAACTTTGGACTCGCTTCTCTCTCCAAGATTTTTTTGAAACACTATTACTATTCATTATTTTATCAAAAAATTCGTGAAGACGGTGGGTTTGTTCTAAGATGTGCCAGAGTCTTCTCAACATTTGTCTTTTTGTCATCTCACATTCCTTGTTCTTCACTGGTTTCAATGAAATTTATGAGATCGCTCTCTTCTTTTTTCTTTTTATCCTTGTTTATGGTTGATATTCATGCATTTAAAAGTAATATATTTTCATTACAACTTTATGAAAACCAATGGCGACTTTTATATAAAATCTCCATTAGATTTGTACAAACCTAACCCCACCAAACTAACAAACAAAAGTTTCACAGGACTCCAACAACAAATAAGCTCCCCCCCTTCTTTCTCCTTTTCATCTTTCTTCTTTCATTTAAAATGTAAGACCACATCAACATGGACTGAAAATGACACAATCCACTTGCTAGAAGATTTCACTTTCTATTCTCTCTTTCCCTCTATTCTTTAAGAAAAATTTTATTCATCATCTTTTTTCTCACCACCCTCTCATCACCCTATGATATAGCATTAAATGATATAGAGTGAAATAGGGAAAATTTTTAAATTTATTGTTTAATAGGGTTTTGTGAAAAGAGGAATATTTTTTTTAAATATGTTTTGTATTGGGATTTATAAAAGTGGATGGTAGGGTTGAAAAGTTATGTAAATATAAAATTTTCAGAGTTATGTTTTGATTTTTTTTTTTAAAGTTGTTTTAATTTTTGTGTTTGGACAATGATTAAGTATATTTTTTGTAGATTTTTTT
The DNA here is from genome assembly GCA_003123825.1 of Juglans hindsii. Classification (NCBI taxonomy): domain Eukaryota; kingdom Viridiplantae; phylum Streptophyta; class Magnoliopsida; order Fagales; family Juglandaceae; genus Juglans; species Juglans hindsii. Next base: position 191,248 of record QEOW01001442.1, read on the forward strand.
ATTTTTATTTTTTATAAGAAACAATACTTCCATTAATTAAAAGAGATTACATATTTTTCGTAGATTCGAATGCTGTGTAGTTTGATTTTGAAAATTTATGTGAATCTAAAAATTTTGAAAAAATAAAACATGGCCAAATCTCCGAGCGGAAGAGAGAGGAAAGAGGAAAAAGTTACTTCAATTTTTAAATAAAAAAATGCTAGTTGAACCGATAAATTTAACCATAAAAATGATCGATTGACATTTTTATTTTTAAATTTTATTTAATAATTAAAGAAGTGAATATTAGTAAATTGATTTTTTTATTTTTTATAAATATTTAAAATTGTGTAAAAAATGATTAAAAAAATAAAAAAATACATTTACACTGCATCGGTTCACTTTATCAGTACTACTAGCATTGTCCTTCCAAATAATGCAACTAATCCCTGTGTCTGTCCAGCAACTTTGCCTTCGGTAATCATTCAGTATATTTCAAAAAGAGCTCAACTCACTTTTGAAGATAAAATAATAATAATAATAATAAAAGGCTCCTTAATAAATAATCTAAGCAAGACATTAATTATAGTCATTGAAAAAACAGAAGCTTCCAACATAACTTTATTGGACAACCAACCAAACTTTTTCCACTTTCACTAAAACTTTCTGTAAATACATCATAAACAAACCCATCCGTCCCTTTTAAATGGCCCCACAATCCATTATCCACAAAGAAAAGGAAGGACAGAGTCCCTACCACCCATGTTTTGGTCATCTACCACTAAATCCACCACTGGTGCTAGAAAAGGATATCGATTATGCTTTTGATAAAAAAAAAAAAAAAAAAAAAAAAAAAAAAAAAATCCTTTCCGGGACTTGACCATGGGCAAGACATCAAGTGCCAAAGGTTATTTTTTCTTCAATTCAATGCATGAAAACCACTCCTAGTTTGACAAAAATCAGACCCAAGATTGAATTGAAACAGTTGCACTGACCAGACAGTTTGTCAGACAAGGAGATAAAAACTAGACTATAAACTACTACCTATTGTCACGAGAGTAAGAACTGAACTATTACAGATTTATGGGTGCCAGAGACGAACTGAGAAGCAAGTGGAATTTCATATTGGTTTTCCTTGAGGTCTATGAAGGGGTCTTTGATTCAGGCTTAACAAGTGTTAGTGCATCCGTTTCTTGTGTACGGAAAATGGCAGAAGCAAGTGATATGGGCATGATACAAAGGGCCTTGGACTGAAGGAATTGCATGGCAGCTCCCATGTCTTCTTCCATCAGCTTAGCCACTTGCTGCTCTGTGCCATCATTTGACCACTTCTCCCAAGCTTGTTGATTTGTTGCTCCTTCAATGCCCTCCCCCTTCATAGAACATCATCGGAAGGTAAGAGATAAAAACTAGACTGCAAACAGAAGAACGCACAGATATGATCGAACCATTTGTAGATTCGAACTAAATGACATGTCAAAATGCATGGCAAGTAAACTCAAATGCATGCAATGCTGAATTAAAAGATCACCAAGCTGATACATTTACGCCGTATCAATAAGCACAAACAGAAATAATACACATCACAGAAGAATATCAAATTAGATAACCAAGATTTTTAAGTTTTAATTCTTCCAGGTTGCTACCTCAACTGATGACAGGGGTACATCAGCTACAAGCTGAGCCACGGCACCTGCTCCACCCAGTCTACTCATGCTCAAAACCTGTTTCAATGCATCAATGGAATCAGAATCTCTTAATTTTCTTTTTGTAGTCAAAATAAATAAAAACAATCTATGTAAATAAATCAGTTGAATACAGAAGCAAAGAAAGTGGCATCAGTAGGGCAGTTCACATCAACTTCTATTCAAATATGACGGTTGCAAAAACAAGATCATGACACCATACAAGATCACTCATTATAATTGGTTTACATAAAGAAAGCTTGCAATTCTTCAATGATGTCTACAATGTCCGACATGACTTGGATGAACCTTATAATAAAGACATTCTAAGGACTATGGAACATTTTCACACGCAAGAGGTAGGGAATTGTCACAAGCTCTTGAAAACAATGGCAAATACAATAAATGCTTCAACCAAGCATAAAACAAGGAATTGCATGAAGGAAAACTGGGACTAAGGTATAGAATAAATCTTCTCTATATAGTAATTCCGTCTTGATTTTGAGTATCAATACCTTGACTTGGAGCCTCAGAAACTTCACATAATCCACAATTTCGTCAAGCATGGCTGCCCTATCCGTCTGAACAACATATTTTAGAGTATCATCAAGTATAACCATATGTCGAAGGTAAGCATATTTTCAATGAATTTAATAAAGAAAATAAAGGTAAAATAAAAATGAAGCAAAACCTCCATGACCTTGTCTAGCAAGGTACATAACATCAATGCCAACAACATATTAAAGTCAGTCCATTCTACAAATTAATACATGTTCCAGCCAATCATCGCCAGTTTCAAACAGTTAATCCTGTGTCCCTGGCATGCAGGTTTTCACAGCCAACAGTTCATCAGAACTTTTTTTTATAAGTAACAGTTCATCAGAACTTAAGTTACCCATGTGCAGATTTGGCACCAAGAATTATGTCCCCTTTATATTTCCAGCAAGACGAGGACAAGGAACCACATCCTGACATTCAGTTATCAATTAAATTTCATTATTCATAATGACATTATGATTAATAAGATGATGTTCTAACCCTTTAGTGGGAATCTGTAAAGCAAACTATTAAAGTTTTAATCGGATAGAAGTATTTTTGAAGGTCCCAATGAACTCTTTAATCATGTATGAAGGAATGTAAGAAGTGAGCTTCATTATTTGCAAGAGGTGACCATGGCATGTGGCTGTTACAAAGTCCTCTTGTTTATTTCTTTTTGTTATTGTTAATTGCATATGCTTCATAAAGTTCTTAGTCGATAGGAACAAATCATCAAATATATTTTTAAATTTCAGGTACACAGGACAAGCACTAACTGAAGATAAATGTCATTTAATAAATAGAAAGGGACACCATTAAGAGCAGCACTGAGAAGGAACCAACTTTATTGGCGCTGGGAACTAACTCCTGCAAAGCCTTCATTCTTTCTGCAATTCTTTCTCGACGTAACTGCATCCAGAAGAGAGAATCCAAAGGTGGCATGTAATATTGAAGTACTGATGATGGGCAGATTGGTAAAATAAAAAATATAATTAAAACGATAATGCCAATCTAAATACTCCGAAGCAGCATAGGAATAGAGATTAACATATGTAGATAACTATTAATTTAACATTTATCTTGCGTTTCATATTTTGCATTTTATATTTATAAATCTCTTCTGAATATCTAATATTGCAGAGTAAAGAGGAAACAGTGGGACACCACCACTGGAAAGTAGTACATTAGCAGTTTTCAAAACTGTGCCAGCAGTCAGTCAAACCCATACTTAGCACACTGAAACCACCTTATGAGTCTTGAAAAATCTCACAAGTGAACAACGGTCAATTCTTTCTAATTCAAAGTTTTATTTGGTCACGCAACTTGAATTAGCTTACATGTTACATGGACACCAACTCATGCAGTGAAACTTGTTCCACTATTTAAAACTATTATTGACATAAGTGAAACCAACAGTCACATCATTTAGGGTTTTCTTTTAAAGAAAAAGGCACAAATACCATGGGGATCTATATAGAATTTTATATTTACCCGCTCAGCAATACTATGGGGATCTGTGGCTTGCCCTCTTCTTGCACGCACCCTTGGGCGGATGGCAGGTGGATGTGCTGCAGTGCCAACTGGTCCAGGTGTTTGTTGGCTGTGAAACTGTCATATGAAGAATAATGAATGCTGTCAACTAATGAATAATGGTAAATGTGTAAAGGTAAATGTTACTGTAAGGAAAATCCAATAAATAACAGCGATAAGCAATGTAAAGTAGAAAAGCAAGGGAAACCACCAATTTGGCAAGATGATTTCCTTTTTCTCATTAGTCATATCAGACTCACTCAACACAAAGCAGTACCAAAATACACACAATGATCTAATTATACACAACAAATAGAAGTTATATCACTCAAGAAACTGAGAATCTTGTTATCTTATCATGCTAATTATTCAGACAGCAAGTGATCAATAATTTCAATCTCAAGATAAATTCAAAAGATTGGGATATAATTATTTAGCATTTTAACTCTTTAAATGTACAGAACAGGGGTATTGGTATATAGTCCACTAATGCGCAATGCCAATCAAAAGAAGTTCTTCCCGGTTGATTCCTTGCTGATTGAGAAATCTCAAGGTCAAGAAGCTTAGGCAGCTACGGCTCTAGAGCAAGAACCATGGAGCTAAAGCAAATGGAACTCGTAAACTGATAGATTTCTTTTTGATGGGTCGTAAAGTGATAGATTTCAGTAAGAAAGAAATACTAATAACAAAAACTCCAACACAGAAAACTGCAATACATCAAATTACTTGCAAGCTTCAGCCCAGTAATCCATTCAATGTTTCTTATCCCATTGTGATGTGACGTTTCTAATTCATATCTAGTCATTTTCAGTAATGGATTTTGATAGGCAGGTTTATCTAGACATTCCATGGTGGAAGGCCATCTCAGGGTTCACTAACATATGCTCATTTTAACTTTTATCCATAACAACATCCAATAACATGGTTATCCCTGAATTTGAATATTTGAATCTTGTAACTCAGTTGCGTACTAATGACCAAATCCATTTTCGGACAAGTAAGCCTCCCCTCAATTCCAGGTAAGAACATATTCAGCCACTTTCTTCTTAGCAGCTCCAGAAACCAAAAAATAATATATGTAAACGTAAAAATTTATTATAAATCTTAAAAAAAAAAAAAAAAAAGCTAAACTAAGAAAAGTTAGCTCNTCCCCCCCCCCCCCCCCCCCCTTCTCAACAGAAAAAATTGAATATTCAACAGCTTCAAATGAGGACCCAAAAATCCGCAGGAAAGTGTGGCTAAATTAACTATCAAAAGTCCAACATTTGAGTTGATCAATTTTCTTATGGCTAGCCAAAAATTGGCGAAAGTCAACCTCAAGGGAAGAACACAGACATTGAGCCACGCGCCTTAACAACTCTGGATGAGCGTGGAGGGGGGGTTTCTAGGAACAACATTCTACCAGTTAATAACTTAATTGACAAAGATTGCCACTATTAAGTCTAAAAGGACAAGAGAATCCCTCAAGTATTATAAGCACAAAACGCCGCACGTTTAAAATACTCACACGTACACGTGACCAGTCTGTGTCACTTTTTTTTCTAGATACAAAAGAGCTGTACTCGCACCACCTCAAGCGCGTGCAACACACACTATTAACCAAAGCCTATAAAACCTAAATAAAATACATTTAATATATATTAGATAAATTTTATTCTTCACCCGTATTTGTTATCAATTCCCACCTTCTCACGTAACCTATTTTAAGAGATAAATCCTGACAACTGATACAGATATAAAAAGATTATATAAAATAAATTCATAAATTTATGTAATTTTATAGAATTTGTTAAATCTATTTTATAATAAAAATAATTTTATAATCTGACGTACCATATCAAATCACATCAATTGTAAATTTATTTTTATGTAATTATTTTATTACTAAAGTATTTTACTTTTTATTACGTGATGAATTGTTAATAGATGAAAGTGACAAATAAAGCATTTTTATTTCTTACCTAAAATGAACAAAGAAAGTGTGTGTACCTGGTTGAGTTGGGGTGGGCCAGGTGGTGGAGATGGTGCTGTCGGCCGGACTGGGTGGAGCTGCAACTGTCCAAACGCTGGAAACAAACTCATCTGCACCGAATCTCTCTCCTGCCACAGCCAAAGTACAAAAAACACCATGTTTTTTTTCACCAATACAAAACTCTTTTTCTACGCAAATACATGCATACATACATATATATATATATATATATATATATATATATATATTGGGAGGACTAGTACTGATATTTCATGATCCATATCTCCAATCATTTAACTTGGTAGACCCCAATGGCTGGATGTTACGCCTTCTTAGTCAATTCTAATATCATTCATCCAGATGGAAGCTAGACTTAAAAAAGAGATCAGATTAATATTCTGATTTCATTTTTTTTTT
>QEOW01001442.1:197648-249049 GCA_003123825.1 Juglans hindsii
TTTTTTTTTTTTTTTTCACAGTGGCGAATAGATAATTATAAACAACAGGTGGACATGTTTAATTATCAACTTTATATGTCTATATCATCTAAAGCCACTAGGCTAAATACAAGCTGCATGCCCACAGAATCTCATTCCTTTAAAAACTTATAACTTTTTGAGAATTCATATCTTGACAGTGAAGTGCTACAGTTATATAAAGAAGTTTTATAAAAGTAATCTCACAAATTAATATGACTTGATATGATACGTATGTTAGATCTATTGTATAATCTATTTTATAAATTTGAAAGAAAATATACTTCTATAAAATCTCCTTACGGGTTATAAACCACTTGTAATTCTAAGATATATCCAATATCCATGCCTTTTGCTCATGAAAATCATGAAGCTAGCACAATGTTAAATATATTTTATTTATTCATTAGGAAGTCCAAGCAATGGTGGAAAAAGATATAGCCATATAGACATCCACTTTGATAAAGATGTACGTTTTCCTTTAATCCAAGCGGAGTGATCATTACATCCCTCGATCGATCTGCACCAACCTCCACTAACCATTATTATTTTTGGCAGATTAGTTACTTACTGTTACTGTATACTTTATATTAATTCCTACATATATATATATATATATATATATATATATTCTTATTGTATATGTACAGTGTGTTACTGTGTGTAAGGCTCGTAGGAAAAAATCTCAAATCCCCAGAGCTAAGAGAAAAGGGACAAAAAGAAAAGACCTGAAGCCTGGAAAGAATCTATGGTATATGCTCCCCCAGAAAAAATACTGAAGAAAAACCTCATTAATTCCATTTCCCGTTATCTATTTACAAGCAAACTTTTGAGTACAGCCCAAAAGCCAACTCCAACAAAGCTCATTAACAGACAAGTAGAGTTCATCACACAGTACTTCCCGTCCCACAGAGAGAGAGAGAGAGAGAGAGAGAGAGAGAGCTACAACGTGACAATGTTACCCTCAAAACAAACAATAGAAAATGACATGCCATTCCTATCAAAACCAGGCCGGCTCCTTATCTGAGAGAGGGAGGGAGATCCGTTACATGTCAATTTTACCCCCGATCAAGTGGAAAAATGACATGTCAATCCTGACAAAACCAGGAGTGCAGACTTTTGCAGAGAGATACTATAAAAGTCTTGAGGAGGGTGAGGGTAGAGTAGGAACATGGAAGTTTTACCCTCATAATATTAAAATGGCAGGCCAATCCTCAACCAAAATCGAGCCAGTCTCCGGTCCGATTAAAGTTACAGCACAGAGAGAGAGAGAGAGCGCTAAAAAAAATGACCCTTTTTACCATTGCAAAAATGGCATGCAAATCCCACCAAGCGAACTAGCCCACCCAAGAAAAATATACTCATGCAAAGAGAGAGAAAGAGAGGTTTACATTGATTCCAGAAGTTACAGCAGAAGAAGAAGACCCATTATTATTATTATTGCTATTGCAGTTGTTGTTGCCATCGACAATCTCTTCTCGAAATCTCTCATACCTCAGAAACCCTTGATGCTGCTGCTGTTCCAAGTTCAACCCCAAAGAAGGTGCCATACCCATCCCCAACCCCATCCCTCTCAGCAGCCCACCGCCACCACCACCAGACCCTAACTGCAGCATCATGGGCACGGAACCCACCTCTCCCCCTCCATATCCAGCTGCCGCCACTGCCGCCGCCGCCTCACTACTTGTATATGTTGGCTGCGCAGACAAGATCTGCTCGAAGAAATCGTCGCCTAATCCCTCCGGCGGATTGTCCGCCATATTATCACCCGATAAAAACAAAACAACAACCACGATAAAATTCTATATGGTCTTCTAGAATACAGTTTCTTTTACCCACACAAGAAAAAGAGTAGTTCTTGCAAGTTTCCCGAGAAAGAGAGGGCGTGCGATGTTTTATATGGCTAGGATGTGTTTGTGGGTATATACGTGTGCATGTTTCTTTTCTTCAAGCTCTGTTTTCCTATCTGAACTTTGTGAGGTAAGCAAGTATAAGAAGTGGTGAAGGGGAGCGTAATTGGGAGAGGCCGAGAGAGAGAGGCAGTGGTGTTGGGGAAATGGGTGGCAGATCCGGAGCCCGATAATCCGCAAAGGGGATTGAGGGTTCCAAGAAATGGTTGAAACGAAGAGAGATAGAGAGTGAAGTTGAAGAGAGAGAAAACGCTTTGGGTCGCCCTTTTGGTGTTTTGTTTTCTTCGGCCTTTGGGTCTGACTAGCGAGCGAGCGAGTGGTCTCAGCTCTGCCTAAAGAAAAAAGACACACTGACTGGCACAGACGAAATGGCGAAGTTGATATTATTATTATTATTAGTAGAAAAATTCGATTCATTATTATTTTGATGTTATTGTTGCATTCCACACATAATTTTAAATATTTTAATTTTTTTTATCAAATATATAATATATAAATAATGATTAAAATAACTCCGTTAATTTAAAAAGAATAAAATTAATTTTTTTCAAAATAAATAAAAATAAGTGTTGTGTATAGTGTGTAGAAATAATAAGAAGCAAGGCTCATTATTATTATTATTATTTTAAAAAATTAAATTTATAAATTTATTTAATTTGATATAGTACCTTAAATTGTAAATTTTTTTTATTGTAAAATAAATTTAATTTATCAAACGAAACTACATCAATTTATAAATTTATTTTTATAAAAAAATTTATAATTGTAACACTTCTGTTATTATTATTATTTCTATTATTATTATTATTAATACGCAAATAGTCAATTTATCAAGAGGCTGTTGTTAGTTTTTTTTTTTTTTTCAGATAAAATACTTTTAAAATCCTTATTAAAAAATTCTAGGTCATAAGGTGTGGGATTTTTGTAATAGTTATTTAATTTTGATGGCATGACCAAGGATACACTATCAAAATTGAAAAGTGTATCCTTCGTATTAATTTATAAATATAATCTTCTTTATTAAATAGAATTCACTATAGACTTAATGCATAACATCTCCGATTAAAAATAATAAAAAAATATGTAAAAATAATATATCTTAAACGCAAGAATATTAATAGGAACAAAATAATTAAAAATTAAAAAAAAATGAAGATATAAGTAAAGAACTAAAAAAACAACAAAGGAGCATTGGTGGGGGGACCTGGTGCCTCACCTTATGCTGAGCCCATCTCTTTGTGGGTCCACCTCTGTATTGACTAAAATTAGACCACAAATGAGTCGATGACCATTTTAAACGAATATTTATTGGTGAAAAATGTTAACCGTGATTAAGAAAGATTTAAATATATATATATATATATATATATATATATATATATATTTATATAGAAAAATACTCTAGATATAAGGGAATTACATAAAAGTAAATTAACAAATTAAAATAGTTTAATGTGATACATCAGATTATAAAGTTACTTCTATTGTAAAGTAGATTTAACGGATCTCATAATACCACATTAATTTTTAAGCTTACTTTTGTATAATCTTTTTGTATATGTAGCAGTTCTCATATATATATATATATATTTTACATGTTATTTATTAATATGCTAAAAAGTTATTACATTTGAAATTTAAAATTTAAATTTAAAAAAAATGATAAAACGAGTATTGAATATAATATTTTAAGAGAAATTCTATTTGCAATCATGAATGGGGGACTATGTGTGCAGTCTCATTAATGAACAATGGTAAAAGAAAAAAAAATTATTTTAAAAAGTATATTATTGTAATTTAAATTTTTTTTTATAGTCCCTAAATAGAGACGGTTTATAAACTAACTCAAATTTTAAATACATATAACGTTACTGTTATGGGTGATCCAATCTAGACCATCCAAAGATTTCCTTTAGCTTGAGCAACTCCATCGTAGTTATAGTGAACAAGGACGGTGTTAAATCCACCGAGAATCGGTATCGAAGTATAGATCAGTGTTATATTTTTTCTCTTTTCTTTTTTTTTTTTTTAAAAATGTATATATTTTTATTTAAATTGTGCAAAAAAATAAACGCATACAAATGCTTTTAAAAAAAGTAATGGATACATTTTATAGGTACACTTTGTCGGTGGAGTTTCATTTCCCAACAAATATGGAAACGCCCATCCCTAATAGCCCCCCTCCTCTTTATTCTATATTTCATGTTATTTATTGTTTTTTTTTTCCTATTTCCGAACATTTAGGCCTAGTTCGTTTTCATAGATAAGATGAGATGACTAGAAATTAAAATTAAAAAAAATTAGAATATTTTTTTTAATATTATTTTTATTTTAAAATTTAAAAAAATTGAATTATTTATTTTATTTTGTATTAGAATTTAAAAAAATTGTAATGATTAATGAGTTGTGATAATATGAGTTGAGAAGTTTCTTGAACACAAATGAGACCTTAGTTTTTTAAGTTTCTTGCTCTTGGTTTAACTTGTATTTTTTAATTTTTAATTCTTTACGAGTTTTTTAATCGTTTGTTTTAGTTTATTAAGTTTTTTATTTTAGTTTATATATATATATATATTTTTTTTACAAAAGTTTAGTTGATTTCTTTAATTTTTACGTTTGTTTTGATTTTCTTAGAATGCCATATTTTCCAGTTGTTTGGAATATTTAAAATATTTTCGTTTTCTTAGATTTATTCAGGCTTTGTTTAAAAAATAAATTTAAAATGCATTTTCCTTTTAATCTGACATGATGTGGCAATTTCACGAGTCCGCTTCTGGTTAAATGAAATGTTGCTCTCTACTTCACGTGGTGATATTTCCATATAAANATATATATATATATATATATATATAATTAAGTATAAGGAATGAAAGCATTAAAACAGGAATGCAAGAAATCATCAAATAGATGATCACTTCAAGATTGCAGAAAATCAGAAAAGAGATTTTATAATCTCAATACGTGTATATAGCTATTCTAGGAAGTCCACGCTGTTAGTCAATTGTATTTACTATTGCTCTTTTATTGTAGTATTCTCTAATTCATTTCTTAGCATAGTTTCTTTATTTACAGATTGTAATAGCTTGTAATTATTTAGTTTGCACATAATATAATCATCCTATATATATCAATAATATACACCCTCTCTATCTCAACTCGTGAAATAATTTTTTCTCAAAACTTTTTTATGATATTAAGAGCCAAAACGTATTGAAAGAGAGTGGTGTTCTTTATTCTTCCAGAAATGGATTCTTTATCCTCCTTTGTGTCTTCGGATCATTCCGATACCTACCCTTATCCAGTCTCACAAAATGTTTCAAATTATGTTTCTCTCAAACTTAACTCCTCTAATTTCCTACTATGAAAAACACAAACACTAAATATACTTGAGAGTTATGACCTACAAGAGTTCATCACGGATGAAGTTCAAGCTCCACCCCAAATAATTCTTGATCAGTCATCCAACTTACAGCAAAATCCACTCTATCAAAAATGGCGTAGGTCTGATAGGTTGGTTAAAGGTTGGATCACAGCCACACTGTCTGAGGAGGTTTTATGCATTGTTGTGGGATTAAACACTGCCTCAAAGGTTTGGAGTCCTCTTGTTCATGCCTTTGCAAGAGTATCTTCAGACTGTAGCCTTGCACTCAAGTAAAGGCTAACCTCTATCACCAAAGGATCTGATTCTTTAAGTGACTATCTCAGGAAATTCAAGACAATTTGTGATGAGCTTGCTGCTATTGGCAAACCAGTTTCAGAACACAAAAAGTCTTGGTGGCTTTTCAATGGCCTTGGCAAGGAATTTGAGGTCTTTACAGCCACAATGCTTAGGCCCCCTGTCCCTCATATTCTGAAGTGGTAACATTACTTGAAAGTTATGTTGATAGGCACAAGCTTGTGATGCCCCCAACCTCCGCTTGGGATGGGATAGAGACTTAGAGTGTCGAGACATGTAACACAAGATTACATACCACCGTACATGACAGTTAATATGCAATGCATCCTATAAGTGTAACTAGCAGTATGCAATAATTGCAGCAGAATAAGGGTGATTAGTTATAACTCATGCCAGAATGGACTAAAAACATCTCAATAGCATTCATAACTATCATAAGTTCAAACTTAAGGATAACATTTCCTTAATACAAAATACTTAATCCAAGTTCTATGGTTAGATCAACTATTTCATACGCTATGAAGTATAAAGAGTCAATGCTTATGAGTATGAAAATTATTTTTAGTCTTTGTTTAAGGTCCGGCTCCTCTTCAACCATCTGCATCTAGCGATCCATCATGTTCATCCTCTACCGGCCCTGTCACAACTTCTATCATTCCGGGGGGGATGATAGTGATCCCACAAGGGGTGAGATTTACTCGAAATTTCAGTAAGTTCAACAACCAACTTACTCGAAATTTTAGAAAAACCTTGATGCGCTTTTGCTTTCAGAGAACATTTTCACTTTCTCATTACAAAAACATGACATTTCGAAAGAGAACATTTCATACTTCATTTCTTTCAAAAATCATAACGTTTCATCGTTTATTAAAGCCATCATTAACATACATTTGGTAGCAACATGATTTCCCATATGCACCATGAGCACCTACTGGTGACCGTAGCACAACTCACGTTAGCACTACATCATTGTCTGCAGACATCGTTCTCAATGCATTGGTAATATAACATAACATCATTATAACATCATAATATATACACCCGCCATCATTAGGTGTCATTACATATGACTTCGCTCCGGTGTTCTTTAAAAAGAGCCAATTCGAAACCCGTTGACTATTTTTCGTCAACCCAGAAGTTACCACTCCATTTTTACTCACTCCAGAGTGGACACAGGAGTTTCATTAGGATAATTCCCCATCGTAGCCTTTGGGGTCGTGAAAAAAATTCATTTTCACGTTATGCTTGAAAAATGTATTTCATGACGTGTATATATATCAAGTTTTTCAAGTAAAAATGACATATATAGGTGCATTATGCTAAAATGGTAGAAATATCACTTTCCATGTAAATATACACTCAATGTATCATATAACATGATATTTTTTGCTCAAAGTAATAATTGAAATATGGATAAGGCATTTATCAATAATTCTTAAATAATCTATCAAGGTGTAAGTTAGAGGCCAACTTACAAACTTCCGGAGTACTTGAAAAATAATGTCGTAGTTGTGTAAATCAAGTGTTAAGTTAGGATTAATACTTCTATGGGTGAGGTCCAAAATCAAATGCTTAAAAAATGAGTATTTACAAAAATACCCCTAGACCCTAAAAAATTTCAATTAAGGCCCTAGATTTTCACTAATTATAAACAAACTCCAAATTTAATAAAAATGCCCTTGGATTTTCAAAAATCAAAGTGGAACTTACCCAAATGGTCTCAACCCGTGGCATGCACTCTAGTTGATGCCTAAGTGTATTTTCACCTATTGGTCCTTATGAATGCATGCATATGAGATTTTCTTTAATCACAAATGATCACTAACATCTTTAATGACATAATGAAGACTAATTCTAGGATAATAAAGTTTATCCCAACACTTAATCATGGCTAAGATATCCTTAATCTCTACTTCATTCAAACCGATTCATACTTGATGATCAAACAAGATAGATTCAAAACCTATCATGATATGCTTCTAACCACAATTTAAAATTCCATAATAATGTTAATACAATAATAATTCATATCAAATCATGCTTAAGACATGTCATAACTGAATTCTCACTTAAAAACATTTAATTAATCAAATCATCCCTTAATTGACTTGGTTTTGACTTAAGTATGATAACCTTCCCAAAACTCATCCAAATTTTGTACCAACACGTGGAAACAAACCTTGACACGCTAACTAAGATCAAAAGCAAGAAAAATTACAAATTATGTGGCCTTCCAAGCACTCAAGACAGCCTTACACAAGAACACTCAAGAACTCACTCGGTTTCACTCTTTTGATCTCTAAGAGGAGAAAGTGCTCTTCAAGACTCAAGAGGAAGCTTGAAGCTAAGGTATGGAGGAAAGGAGGGGGTGAGGGGGCCTTTTATAGCAGCCAAGGGGAAGGGGACGTTGGCTTTGGTCAAGGGGAGAAAAATAGTGCCCTAAATCACTTTGTGTCACTTGTGCAGAACAAAATAGTGCCCTAAACCACCATGATTTCAACTTTATGGTCGCTACATTACTCCTATGAGGACTGGACAGGTCGTGGGGCAGAGGAGAGGGGAGAAAAATCATCAAAACCACCTAAGGGGGCTGACGGGTTCAACTGATTTTTCCTTTGGCAAATTTTGATCATTGTCTTGACTAATATCTTTGAACCATCATCATGGCTGATTTGTGCAAGAGCAAGGTCACATCTTGAAGAATTTTTCTAGTGGTAGAAGATGGAGAGTTGGTTGCCAAGTGATCATGAAGGTGCAGCTCGAAATAAGGTGATGTAATGGAGGTGTTTGCTAAAAGTTTCAAATTGTCTTCATTGGTTTGTGTCTTCTTGTGGAGGGGGAATAGTGGCCTGAAACCACCATAATTTCTTCCCTACTGTGGCTACAATGGTCCTATAATGGTGTTTAGGTCATGGGACATGATTTGGTTGACAAAAAAGTCATGAAATCTCCCCTTGCAACCGACGGGTTCACATTGCTTCCATTTGGCAGATTTTTGTTGAGTTTCAGTTTGTGATTATTTTGGGTGGAAAAAACTGAGTTACAACTCTCTTGATGGTCATGGGACCCCTTGGGGATTAGGTGGAGAAAAGGTGGCATGGGATGGTGGCTTTAACCATGGCCGATGGGTTGTTGAAACTCAACCAAAAAAGTTTACAATCAACTAGCTTCCTAGGTGCAATCGGTTTGGTGTTTTGAGTTGGTTTGATGCAACTAAATTCGTCCAAGGCTTAAACTGGATTTGTGAGGGTTTCATGAGGTGTTTAAGGACTAGATTATCCTTGAGGACAAATCACAAAAATGTTGGGCCCAAGGGCAAAACAATCCAAGCATTACAAAGAATAATACTCAAAACCGATTGATGTAAGATTTGGTCTTGTTATGTCATTTTTCTTAATGATATGTGGGGTGGTTTAACTAGGGTATTAACATGGCCTAATGACTTTTTAATGGAGTATTAACTCAAGAAAATTTGAATTCAAAGGTTTAAGAAAAGATTAAGCACAATTAAGCTTCAAAGCATGACTTAAAGTTCACTAACTTCAAGTATGATGGTTAATGGCCTTAGCCAATTTTCAAAATTTAATTTGAGTACTAAGGGTATGATTTGGGTTTAAGGAAACCAATGGTATGATGTATTGGGCTTTTAAATTGAATAGTGAAATAAACCCAAACATAGCTTTGGGCCTAAAAGGGCCAAATGCCAAATGCGTGTGTGCATGACTCATGGCTCTTGGGCTTGAATGAGGGGCCTTATCACCAAATCTTTTAGGGTAAAAAAGAAACCTCAAGATCCACTAGGATGGGTTTGAAAAGATTTTACTTGGCCTAATTGGGCCATGGGTCAAATTTATACCAAGTTTGGCCTAAAGACCTTATCCCTTCCTCATGCTTGGGCCAAAACTAGTCTTGAATTCCTAAGGGCTTGTTTCAAGGCTTCTTGGGCTAGGCCTATGAATGCTCTAAGGTCTTAAAAGTCTTACTAAATTCACTAATGGGCTTGCTTCTCTAATCCTTCATACTTAATAAGTTGGGCCTAATACCTTAGTGTCTCTCATAAGTCTTTATACCCAAAAAGTTTGGGCCCTTATTAAACTACTCTTTGGGCCTTCTCCAATTCTACCAATTATTTAACCCAAATTGCTTAGCCCATTAATGTGGCAACCATCCAACATGCCATGTGTCATTCCCTTATGGGCCTCTTAGCAATGATCCTCAAAATTAAATAAGCACTAAAAATTCTCAAAATAATATCAAGTTCCAAAATTTTCATTTTTCCTCAAAAAACCACAATTGCACTAGAATCTTCTAATAATTCTTCTAAACTCAAAGTTTAAGATCCTCTTGCCAACTCAAATATCCAAAATTTTTCTTATTCTAGTATAGCTCAACTCCTAATTAACTAGGTTTAAGGTTACTAAGGTCAAGGCCTAAGGAGCTTTTTAGACGGAGTGTTGCAAAACTTGATGCTCCTCTAGCATCAATGGTGTTCTATGGCCAAAAGTCTTACAAGAACAGAAAACAGACTGGTCCCTTTACTTCTAAGGGACGTAGTTTTTTTCAAGGGCACACCAATGGGTTTAAAGCATCAACTCAGGGCCAACCCTTAAACAATTACTCTTGAGGTTCCAGCAACAGCAAATCTGCACAAAAAGATGAAACTGTTTGTCAAATCTGTCATAAAAGGAACCACACAGCTTTGAAGTGTTTCAATAGATTTAATAATTCTTTTACAAATGATAATCTACCTCAAATTTTTGCAGCAATGAAGATGGAAGAACCATTAGAAGCATCTTGGCATCCTGACACTGGAGCCATTGATCACATGACAGCAAGTCAAGGTACCCTCCGATCTTTGATTCCATATACTGGTCATGATGGTATAATGGTTGGGAATGACAAAATATTGCCTATTACACATATTGGTAAGGCCATGGTTGGTCCTGTTCAATCACCACTTCAGTTAAATAATGTTATTGTGGTACCTGATATCAAGAAAGATTTGCTCTCAGTTAGTAGGCTAACCTCAGATTTTCCACTAAAATTTAAGTTTGATAGACATGGTTTTGTGATCAAGGACAAAATAACACAGAGGACAGTGGCAACAGGGAGGAAACAGAAGGGTCTATATGTTTTTAATGCTGCTGCATCAACTCTTCCAAAAAAGAGACCTACTTCTCTTCTAGATTTCGATCAACAAATAAGGACAACTGGCACTTAAGGTTGGGACATCCAAATTCTAGAGTTCTTGATTATCTCTATAATAAAAAGTTCATTTCATTTGATTCTAAACAACATTCCATTGGAATTTGTACAAGTTGTCAAATGGGAAAAGTTTCAAAATTACCTTTCCTTCCTAGAGAGAATAATGTCAATGTTCCTTTTTCAAAAATACATTGTGATCTATGGGGACCAGCTCCCACTCCTTCTAGAGAAAAATATAGATTCTATGCCATTTTCATTGATGAGGCTATGAACTTTACTTGGTTAATTCCACTCAAGCATAAATCTGATCTTTTCCAAGCCTTTCTTCAATTTCACATGCTTGTCACTTGTCAGTTTAACGCCAAAATATATGTGTTTTCAAAGTGATGAAGGTGGTGAATTTAATGACAAGAACCTTATTGCTTATTTTAAAAAATATGGCATTATCCACCAAACTGCTTGTCCTAAGACACCTGAACAAACTGGCAAAGCTGAGAGGAAACATCGAAGTATTACAAATTTGGGCTTAACCTTGATGTTTCATGCCAAACTCCCAAACAGATTCTAGTTAGACTGTTTTTCCACTATTGTTTTTCTATTAAACAGGTTACCATCATCTGTGCTTAACATGGACTCTCCTTTTCTCAGACTCTATGATAAGAATCCAACTTATAGCATCCTTAGAGTTCTTGGTTCTTGGTGTTTTCCATATCTTGGAGACTATAGGTCTAATAAACTAGAGCCCAAGTCACTGCCATGTGTTTTCATTAGGTATAGCACCAAGCATAATGGGTGCAAATGTCTTTATCCACCCACTGGTAGAGTTTATATTTCTAGGCATGTTGTTTTCGATGAATCTGTCATGCCATACTCTCAACCAACTCAGCTGTATGCTTCTCCTCCTGTTGAAGGTGATTTCTCAAGTTATATGGAATGGCATAATAACAATCAGCCATCACCCTCTGCTTTTGCACCTCCTCCTTTAAATTTAACTTCAAATGCTATTGCATCTACATCCTCCTTTCCAACTCAATTAGAGTCCTTACCCTCAAACATTTCCTAAACTTCATCTCAACCTGTTTCTTCTAATACTCAGACAGCTCCCTCTTCACAGATTGTTGCTGAAACAAGATTGCAGGTACCACCATTGCAACATTAGATGCAAACCATGGCCAGAAGTGGAATTCATAAACCAAATCCATGATATGCAAATCTGCATAACTTGGTGAACATACATGCTGAACCAAAAACAATCATAGCTGCAAAGAATCATCCTGGATGGTCTGCTGCAATGGAAGAAGAACTACAAGCTCTTGCTGTGAATGACACTTGAGAATTAGTACAAGAACATCTTATATGAATGTGATTGGATGCAAGTGGGTGTACAAGGCTAAGTTAAGAGCAAATAGCACACAGTAAAGGCTTAAAGCTCGACTGGTTGCAAAGGGGTATAGTCAAGTAGATGGTGTGGACTTCTCTGAGACTTTTTCACCTGTGGTAAGGCCAGCTAGTATTTGTGTTGTTCTTAGACTTGCTACTATCAGAAAATAGCCACTTCATCAATTAGATGTTAAGAATGCTTTCCTCTATGGATATCTTAATAATCATGTTTATATGCATCAGCCTACAGGGTATATAAATAGAGATAACCCACTACATGTGTGCAAATTAAAAAGAGCCTCGTATGGCCTCAAATAGGAACCTAGAGCCTGGTTTGACAGGCTCAGTGATTATCTTCTTCAGCTTGGATTTTACTCAAGTTTAGCAGATCCAAGTCTCTTTGTCTCACACTCAACACATGGAGTACTCATTCTTCTACTTTATGTAGATGATATGGTAATAAGAGGTGACAACCCACAAAGAGTTCAGTGGCTAATCTCACAGCTCAGTACTCAATTCTTAATTGAAGACCTTGGGTTTCTTCATCATTTTTTGGGTATTGAAGTTCATAAATATGGTACTGATCTGTTTTTGTCATAGTACAGGTATATTGTAGACTTACTCACTTGAGCAGGTATGCATGAGAGCAAGCCATTGTTAACTCCTATGCCATCAAAAGGAGAACAAAAACTTGGTGTTCATGAATTATTTCCTGATGTCAAAACATATAGAAGCCTTGTTGGCGGTTTACAAAATTTAACCTTTACAAGACCAGACATTTCCTATAGTGTCAATTATGTTTGCCAATTTATGCAAACTCCAACAGTGAGCCATTTTCAGCTTGTTAAAATAATCCTAAGATACTTACAAGGCATTGCTACTCTTGGTCTTCGAATTCTGTCCAATAGTACACTTGATCTATATAGGTTTTCAGATGTAGATTGGGCTGCCTGCCCCACTACAAGATGGTCTACAACAGGTTTTTGCACGTTTCTTGGAAGTAATTGTATATCATGGAGTGCAAAAAAACAACCTACAGTGGCTAGATCAAGTACAGAAGCTGCGTATAGGGCTATGGCCTCTACCAAACATATATGGGTATCTGTGGGATTCAATAATTGATGATGAAGATCTATGCTTGTGAGAAATCTAACAAACAAGTGAAGGAGACCACATATGAAAAATATAAAAGCTAGGATAACTATGACAAAAAGAATTGTTGGGCTTATTTTACTTCTAGATGATGATGGAGTTAATTTTTTCTGGTAATCATTATTATAGGGCAGAGGAGAAGAAGAAAACAAATGATAGAGAGGGCTGGTGAGAAAACCATCTCTTAGGGCTCTTCTGAATAGTGAGATGAGATGAGATGGTTTTAGATGAGCTGAATAAAATATTGTTAGAATATTATTTTTTAATATTATTATTATTTTGGAGTTTGAAAAAGTTGAATTGTTTATTATATTTTGTATGAGAATTTAAAAAAATTGTAATGATGAGATGAAATGAGATGGGTTGAGAGTGTTTCTGTATCCCAACAGGGCCTTAGACTAAGTTTAGACTAAATACATTTTAGGAGAAAACCATTTTGTCTCCCGCCCATTCCGCAACCCAGACCCACTTCTGATGCCAAGACGCACATACGTTTCATTAACCCAGCAATGCCATGCCATTTTTGTGCGCAAGGGATGCGTGAACTCAAATGAATATAGATTTTTCTATTTTCCATTCATCAACACAAATATTAAAAAAGAAAAAGACCAAATCAAAAGCCACCATATTCCAACTTTCATTTTCTTCATGAAACAAATTAAAATCTTTTTAGAAAATGGAGAGAAGTGTGTCTTGCACGACTTTAGACTCCTGGATGGGGAAGTTATGGGCTTGAAAGACCCTTGATTAGAGTTGGCTATGTGACATAAAGTGGAGAGTAATGGGGGCAAAGGACTGCATGCAGTAGCTGTGAGATATGGAGGTTGATGGAGTGGACTTCTCCTTCACATCAAGGCACTAATGGCTGCAGCCAATGGCAGTGGATGGTCTGCTATGTGGAGGAGGAAACTTCTTCAAGAATCTTTACCAAGGTGGCCAATTTCATGGGCCTTGGTGGGCCCCAACCATGTGGGCTTCAATTTGGGGTTTAAATGGGGTTTGGTTAGGGTTTGAGATGCTATGAAGCCCGAAACCAATTTTTCTTGGCTCAATCAAATATTCAAGGCTTAAAAGTTTGGATAATGATGTCATGACAAGGATTTGATTAATTAATAGCATGTGGAGGTGATTTAATCAAGTGATTAAACACAATGCTCGAAATCGGGTTAGAAAGGTTTTGGAGGCTTTAGGGTTTGGGAAACCGTTTAGGGTTTCGGTTTCAACCAAGTTTTTGGGGTTTCAAATGGATTCCAACCATTTAGGGTTTTTCTAGGGTTGAAACCTTCTTTGGTCTGTCACAATTTGGTTGAATAGATGAAACAAAGTTTTGCTTAGGTGTCATGATCTCATACCTTGATTTCATTCACAAATCAATATAATGGTTCCTCTTTGGGCCAAGTGTCTAATACCATTCACTATGTGTGGCTAAGATCTTACCAAGTGTCTAAATAAAACTTCTCTAACCTAATTTAGACATTCCACACTGTGATTTTGAAAACATTGCACTAGGTGCGCTTATCGAGGTTACTACTCACTCTAAAAAAATGCATAAAAACTTAGTATCTAAATATTCATATTAACTTATAGGGAAAATCGTTTACTGAAATTCAACCCTGAAGTGCTTTTAAAAATAATTTCACAATTTTGAACAGCCGTTTCACCCGAAATTATGAAAATGGGTTATTGCGCCGTAAAATCCTAAATAATCAACTGAGTCTAATGGCGTAGACCATAATGCATTTTAACACTTCTAACTACCTCAAATAATTAAACTCGCTTTTCTAACACCATAGTGAGTGATAACACTAGCAATGTTGACAGATTAAAATCTAAGCAATTAGTCGATTCGTAAAAATTTATGGGATTTTCATGAGGTTCCTAAAGTTAATAGAAATTTTACCAGTGAATTTCTAGTTGGCTGTTGCACTCGAGGTGGAGGAAGGAGGTGGTGGCGGTAGTGAAAGAGAGATTTTGTGTTGCCCTGTTCCAATTGGAGGCGAGGGGCAGCATCAGCAGTAGGTGGAAGGAGGAGAAACCCTAGGGGTTTACCCAAAACGATGTTGTTTCACACGGCTAGGGCTGGGCCTCACTCATTAACACACAGGCTGGGCCTTTAGGCCCTCCTAACACACACACACACACACAAAATAAAACCCACTTACACACAGCCCATCAAAAATAAAACACTACAATTTAGTACACAAAAGCCCAACTTCAAAAAGAATAGAATAGAAAGAAAAAAAAAATAAAAATAATTGTTATAAAATGCTAACACAAAAACAAATGCTAACAAATAATACCATTTAAAAATAAACGACCAATAATAATAGATAATTAAAAATACACTAATTTAGAGATCTCACAACCTCCCCCCCTTAAAAGAAATTTTGTCCCTAAAACTGGCAACTTCATTCATTGATTCCAAGACAAGATACATCACAAGTTTGAGAAAGAAAACAAACATTCAATACTACCTGAACAAGTAACGATAAAACTTTCTCAAGTCTGCCTCGCTCTCCCAAGAGAAATCCTAAGCCAAAGGATCTCCCCACAATACCATAACTAAAGGTATCGTCTTGGATCTCAATTGTTGTTCCTTTCTGTCCATGATTTGAGTCGGTACAACTCCATAAGTGAGGTTAGGCTGAAGTTGAACGCTTTTTGGGTCAAAGAAAAGTGGCTCTTGTTGTCCAAAGCTCTTCTTTAGTGATGACACATGGAAAACATCATGAAATTCTCCAAAATAGTCTGGCAAGGCAATTCTATAAGCGACATTTCCAATCTTTTCCAGAATCTGGAAAGGGCCAACATACCTCTGGCTCAGTTTCCTATTCTTACCAAATTGCTTAACACCTTTCATTGGTGAAACCTTGAGGTACACCCAATCACATTCCTCGAAAGATAAAGCTCTTCTTCTTGTGTCCATATAGCTTTTCTGACGACTCTACATTGCTGCCATCTTTTTCCTTATAACTTGAACCCGATCTCTCATCTCCTGAACAACTTCTAGCCTAAGTAAGTTCCCTTCACCAACTTCTTCCAAAAACAAAGGTGATCTGCACCTCCTCCCATAAAGAGCCTCATAGGGAGCCATTTGAATAGACACTTGGAAGCTGTTATTATATGTAAATTCTATAAGCGGCAGTGATTTTCCCAACTTCCCTTAAACAAATTGAATTTTTCCCACTAGGTGTGCTCGGTAATCCAACTACAAAGTCCATAGCAATATCGTCTCATTTTCACTCAGGAATAAGGAGGGGTTGGACATAACCATCAAGCCTCTGATGCTCGGTTTTAACTTGTCGACAAGTTGTACATCTTGCAATAAACAAAGCAACGTCCTTCTTCATTCCTTCCCAACAAAAACTTCTCTTCAAGTCTCGATACATCTTGGTGCTCTCGGGATGAACCGAAAAAGGGGCTACATGAGCCTCAGTCAAGATTCGTTCTTTAAATTTTGAATCTGCAGGAATCACCCTTTCATTTCAGAATAGAATAATATCATCTCTGTCTAAACTAAAATGTATGGGTCCTTTGGACTTCTTGACTCTTTCTCTAATATCCAACAACTTTGGGTCCTTTTTCTAAAGAGTCTTAAATTCCTCAAAATCAAGAATTCGGACATCATGCATCGAAGTCAACATCTCCTCCAGCTGCGAACTCTTAACAAGAAGTCTTCTCATCCCACAAATAAGAGAGTCTAACACCGATGATTCAGCCTCATCTACCAAATGGGACTTCCGGCTTAGCGCATCCGTGGCCTGATTTGCTTTCCCTAGATGGTACTTAATCTCACACTGATAATCATTGGTCAATTCTAAACGCCTCCCTTGTCTCATATTGAGATTTTTCTGCGAGAAGAGATGCTTTAGACTCTTATGATCAGTGTAGATTTTCACAAGTTTTTCCATACAGATAATACCGCCAAATCTTAAGAGCAAAAACCACAGCTACTAGCTCTAAGTCATGGGTGAGATAGTTCCTTCATGATCTTTTAACTGGCGAGATGCATAAGCCACAACTTGTCCCTCTTGCATAAGAAAACATCCCAGACCAAACTTGGAAGCATTACTAAAGACCAAAAATGGCTTGTGTGGTTTAGGAAGCGCCAGAACGAGTGCGGTAGTTAATCTCTTTTTCAACTCTTGAAAACTTTTGTTGCACTTGTCGGACAAAATAAACTCAATATTCTTCCTAGTAAGAGCAGTGAGAGGTCCAAACAATAGAGAAAATCCTTCCAAGTGCCTTTGATAATATCCTGTGAGTCCCAACAAACACCAAATTTCATGCACCAATGAAGGACGTGGCCATGCTAAGACAACTTCAACTTTACTAGGATCAAATGCTACACCATCTCGGGAATGACATGTCCAAGAAATCTAATTTCCTCCAACCAAAACTCACACTTACTCAGCTTCGCATAAAGTTGATGTTCTCTCAACTTTCCCAGAACTAATCGAAGGTGACATGAGTGCTCCTCCAGTTCTCGAGAATTGACTAAAATTTCATCGATAAAATCCACCACAAAAGAATCCATATAGGGTCGGAACACTCTGTTCATTATGTCCATAAATGCTGCAAGGGCATTGGCTAGTCCAAAAGTCATCACTTTGAACTCATAATACCCATACCTTGACCTAAAAGCAGTCTTGGGTATATTTTATCTCTTATTCTAAATTGATAATACCCTACCTCAAATCAATCTTTGAGAAGGTGGTTGCACCTTGGAGTTGATAAAATAAATCATCAATTCGAGGTAGTGGATACTTATTCTTGATGGTCACCTTGTTGGGCTCTCGATAATCAATACAAATCCTAAGGGTACCATCTTTCTTCTTAACGAACAACATTGGTGCTCCCTAGGGTAAAGAACTGGGCTGAATAAATCCCTTATCTATCAACTCTTGAAATTGACTTTTCAACTCTTTTAACTCAGCTGGTGCCATTTGGTAAGGAGCCTTATGTACTGGTGCCGCTCGGGTTCTAAGTTGATAGTTAACTCTAAATCGCGAACATGAGGCAAACTAGGCAAATCATCTACGAACACATCAAGGAATTCTCCCACAATTGGAATATCTGTTATAGACTTTTCTTAGATGGTTCAGGCACCACTTAAACCAAAAAGGCGTCGGCTCCTTCTGCTAGGTCCCTTTTTGCTTGAATTGCATATATGACTGCAGGTTTTCTCTTTACCTTGCATCCCATAAACTCCAAATAATTCCCTCCAGACAATTGAAAACTATCCAACTTTGATAGTTGATGCTTGCAAAATACCGATACAACCAGTCCATTCCTAATATAATATCAAATCCAAGTAATTTAAATATTATTAAATCTGCATCAAGTATCATCCCACTAATGTTCAAAGGACATCCTGGAGTAACCTTTAAACACCACACAGTCTCTCCATTTGGTAATGCCACTACCATAGACTGGGTAAGGGTTTAGTGACCATGTTGCACATTCGTGCAAAAGTGGTAGATACGAAGGACTGAGATGCTTCCGAATCAAACAAGGTGCAAGCATAAAATTCATACAATTGAACTCTACCTAAAGAGATCAAAACTACTAATGAAATCTATAAATCAAACCACACGGTGCATCAATTTCAAAGGATTAGATTAAATTCTATACCTATAAGGACTCATGCATTCTGGGTTTTTGGAGCCTCATCATCAACATTGCCAGGGGTCACAACGTACATCCTAGCCTAGACAGCTTGTCTCTAGTTAGTCCTACCACCGCGATAACCGCCTCGATTCGCTTGGGCTAGGTAGGGCAAGTGTGAGCAAGATGTCCCATTTGACCGCATCTAAAACACTGAATCCTTAACGGATGGTATTCGCCTTCATGAGACCTGTTGCATTTACCACAGATTGGAGCTCATCCTCCCATACGTACACCAGTGGATATTGATGGTCAGGCCCTAGTCCTTGAAGCAAACTTATGTGCTGACCCGGAACTGCTTCCTTCCCCAAATTATTTTCTCTTTTGGCCAGTCGGAGACCCAACAGGATCAATAAACTCCCATTTTGTAATTACAGCTACCTCAACTAGCTGCTGGAAGGTCGGGATCTGTAAACAAGCGACCTGTCTACGGATCTCTCGCAGTAGGCCCTTTTGAAAACGCTTGATCCTCATTTCTTCAGTAGCAATTAAATGGGTCGCAAACTTTCCAAGTTCCATAAATTTTTGGGCATATTGTTCTACTGTCATCTCCTCTTGTACAAGATTGTTAAATTCTTGGACTTTTTGTCGCCTCACAATGTTAGGAAAGAAGTGATCGTTGAACTCCTTTTTGAAATACGGACAAGATACAGATACAAATGATCCCAGCTCCATCTCAAGGAGCTTCTGCTTGGTGTCCCACCAAGCAGCCACATCACCTTACAACATGTAATTTGCAGCTTGGTGATGCGGATACTTGGTGGGGGGACCAAGCGGGAGCTCTTTGAGATGGAGATGGGATCATTTGCAGTTGTATCTTGGCCGCGTTTCAAAAAAGAGTTCAATAATCGCTTCTTTCCAAACACTATGAGGCGACAAAAAGTCCAAGAATTTAACAATCTTGTTCAAGGGGAGATGACAGTAGAACAATAAGTCCAAAAATTTATGGAACTTGGAAAGTTTATGATGCACTTAATTGCTATTGAAGAAATGAGAATCGAGCATTTTCAAAAGGGTTTACAGTGGGAGATCCGTAGACAAGTCGCTTGTTTACAAATCCCGAACTTCCAGCAACTAGTTGAGGTATTGCAATTGCAGAATGGGAGTTTGTTGATCCTATTGGCTCTCCAATTGGCCAAAAGATAATGGGCTTCGGGGAAGGAAGTAGTTTTGGGTTAGCACATAAGTTTGCTTCGAGCATTGGGGCCCAACCGCAAATGCCCACTGGTGTATGCATGGGAGGAAGAGCTCCAATCTGTGGTAAATGGAACATGTCTCATGAAGGCAAGTGTCGTCCGGCAAGGATTCAGTGTTTTAGATGCAGACAAATGGGACACCTTGCTCATAACTGCCTTACCCCGACTCAAGCTAATCGAGGTGGTTATTGCGGTGGTAGGACTAACCAGAGACAAGCTGTCCAGGCTATGGTGTATGTTGTGACCCCTGGTGAGGATGATGATGAGGGTCCAGAAACCTAGAACGCAGGACTCATCACAAGTATAGAATTTAATCCAATCCTTTGAAATTACTACACCGTGTGGTTTGATTTATAGATTTCATTAATAGTTTTGATCTCTTTAGGTAGAGTTCGATTGTATGAGTTTTATGCTTACACCTTTTTTGATTCGGGAGCATCTCAGTCGTTCGTATCTACCACTTTTGCATGAATGTGCAACCTGGTCACTAAACCCTTACCACAGTCTATGGTAGTGGCATTACCAAATGGAGAGACTGTGTGGTGTTCAAAGGTTACTCCAGGATGTCCTTTGAACATTAGTGGGATGACGCTTGATGCGGATTTAATAATATTTAAATTACTTGGATTTGATATTATATTAGGAATGAACTGGTTGTATCGGCATTTTGCAAGCATCAACTGTCGAAGTCAGATAGTTAGTTTTCAATTGCCTAGAGGGAATTATTTGGAGGTTGTGGGAAGCAAGATGAAGACAAAACTTGCAGTCATATATGTAATTCAAGCAAAAAAGGACCTAGAAAAAGGAGCGGATGCCTTTTTGGTTCAAGCGGTGCCTGCACCATCTGAGAAAAAGTCTATAGCATATATGCCAATTGTGGGAGAATTCCCTGACTTGTTCATAGATGATTTGTTCAATTTGCCTCCTGTTCGCGATTTAGAGTTTGCTATCAACTTAGAACCTGGAGTGACACCAATACATAAGGCTTCTTACCGAATGGCACCAGCTGAGTTAAAAGAGCTGAAAAGTCAATTGTAAGAGCTAGTAGATAAGAGATTTATTTAGCCTAGTTCTTCACCATGGGGAGCACCAGTGTTGTTCGTTAAGAAGAAGAATGGTACCCTTAGGATGTGTATTGATTATCGAGAGCTCAATAAGATGACCATCAAGAATAAGTATCCACTACCCCGAATTGATGATTTATTTGATCAACTCCAAGGTGCAACTATCTTCTCAAAGATTGATTTGAGGTCAGGGTATTATCAATTGAGAATAAGAGATAAAGATATACCCAAGACTGCTTTTAGGTCAAGGTATGAGCATTATGAGTTCAAAGTGATGCCTTTTGGACTAGCCAATGCCCCTGCAGCATTTATGGACATGATGAACAGAGTGTTCTGACCCTATTTGGAATCTTTTGTGGTGGTTTTTATCGATGACATTTTAGTCTATTCTCGAGAACTGGAGGAGCACTCATGTCACCTTCAATTGGTTCTGGGAAAGTTGAGAGAACATCAACTTTATGCAAAGCTGAGTAAGTGTGAGTTTTGGTTGGAGGAAATTAAATTTCTTGGACATGTCATTTCTCGAGATGGTGTAGCAGTTGATCCCAATAAAGTAGAAGCTATCTTAGCATGGCCACGTCCTTCATCGGTGCATGAAATTTAGAGTTTCTTGGGACTCGTTAGATATTATCGAAGGTTCATGGAAGGATTTTCTCGATTGTCTTGATTTCTCACTACTCTTACTAGGAAGAATGTTGATTTTGTTTGGTCCGACAAGTGCGAGAGAAGTTTTCAAGAGTTGAAAAAGAGATTAACTACAGCACCAATTCTAGCACTTCCTGAACCACACAAGCCATTTGTGGGCTTTAGTGATGCTTCCAAGTTTGGTCTGGGATGTGTTCTTATGCAAGAGGGATGAGTTGTGGCTTACGCATCTCTCCAATTAAAAGATCATGAGAGGAGCGATCCTACGCATGATTTGGAACTAGCAGTTGTGGTTTTTGCTCTTAAGATTTGGCAATATTATCTGTATGGAGAAACTTGTGAGATCTACAGTGATCATAAGAGTCTAAAGCATCTCTTCTCGGAGAAGAATCTCAATATGAGATAGATGAGGTGGTTAGAATTGATCAGTGATTATCAGTGTGAGATTAAGTACCATCCAGGGAAAGTGAATCAAGTCGCTGATGCGCTAAGTCGAAAGTCTCATTTGGTAGATGAGGCTGAACCATCGGGGTTAGACTCTCTCCTTTGTGGGATGAGAAGACTTCTTGTTGAGAGTTCACAGCAGGAGGGGATGTTCACTTCGATGCATGATGTATGAATTCTTGATTTTGAGGAATTAAAGACTCTTGGAATTTAAGGAAGTTGGAAAAATACCTGCCGCTTATAGAATTTGCATATAATAACAGATTCCAAGCGTTTATTCAGATGGCCCCCTATGAGGCTCTTTATGGGAGGAAGTGCAGATCACCTTTGTTTTGGGACGAAGTTGGTGAAGGGAACTTACTTGGGCCAGAAGTTCTTCAGGAGATGAGAGATCAGGTTCAAGTTATAAGGGAAAAAGATGGCAGCAGGACAAAGTCATTAGAAAAGCTATACAAACACAAGAAGAATAGATCCATCATTCAAGGAATGTGATTGGGTATACCTCAAGGTTTCACCAATGAAAGGCGTTAAGCGTTTTGGTAAGAAATGTAAACTTAGCTCGAGGTATGTTGGTCCTTTTTAGATTCTAGAAAAAATTGGATTTGTTGCTTATAGAATTGCCTTGCTAGACTATTTTGGAGAAATTCATGATGTTTTCCATGTATCATCACTAAAGAAGAGCTTTGGATAGCGAGAGACACGTTTCGTTGACCCAGAAAGCGTTCAACTTCAGCCTGACCTCTGTTATGAAGTTGTACCGACTCAGATCATGGACAGGAAGGAGCGACAATTGAGATCTAAGAAGATACCTTTAGTTATGGTATCGTGGGGAGATCCTTTGGCTTAGGATTTCTCTTGGGAGAGAGAGGCAGACCTGAGAAAGTTTTACCCTTACTTGTTCGGGTGCTATTTCCCAAGCTTGTTTTAAGCTTTATGATGAATCTGATCTTTAGAATCAATGAATGAATTTGCCAATTTTGAGAATGAAATTTCTTTTAAGGAGGGGAGGATGTGAGATCCCTAATTAGTGTATTTTTTATTATCTATTATTATTGGAGCTTTTATTTTTATTTTATTGGTATTTATTTTATTTCACTTCTATATCTTTCTTTTGAGTTTTTGGCTTTGTTGTTGTGATTTATAGTGTTTTATTTCTTGTTGGGTCGTGTGTGTATGTGTGTATTTTTTATTTTGGGCCGTGGGTGTGTGCGTTAGGAGGGCCCAGCTTGTGTGAAACCCAGCCCCTTCAATCCGAAATGGCACCGTTTTGGGAAAACCCCTTAAGGTTCCATCGTGCTCCCCTTGCTCCGCAACCCCTCTTCTCCTTTCTTCTTCCGATTTTTTTCTCTCCTTCCTCTTGCTACAGACGTCGCCCTCTCCTCCAATGAACCATGGCCATCAATCCATTTGAACTAGGGAGGCCTTCAATAAAATCCATGGCAATGTCAAGACAAGGACTTTGAGGGACAGGCAAGGGTTGAAGTAACCCTACAGGAAGTACAGTTTCATGCTTGTTCACTTGGCAAATTTGACACTCTCTAACCAGCTTCTTGATATCCTTCCTCATGCCTGGCCAAAAAAAATCCATCTTAGCCTTTTGTAAAGTTTTATGGTACCCCACATGGCCTGCTTCTGAGCTATGATGAATATGTTGCAACAGTTTTGTATGAAATGGTGATGAAGGAACTATCATCAATTTCCCTTTCCTGGAAAGAAGACCTTGCTGCAAAGAAAATTCTTTAGGAACCTGCTGCCCTTGCTGCAAATCAATAACCAGATTAGTTATGTCGCTAGAAAATGCATAAATTTGTTTAAGTTCTTCTAACCACATAGGAGTAGGAAATGAAATAAGAGCCAATGTAGCTGAATCTTCCTCAGACTTCCTTGAAAGTGCATCAACTACTTTATTGTCTCTACCCTTCTTATATTCTACACGAAAATCATACCCCATAAGCTTGGAGATTCACTTATGCTGAGATTCAGTGGCTACTAATTGCTCCAACAAGTGCTTCAAGGCATGTTGGTCAGTTTTAATCTTGAAAGACTGACCCAACAGATATGGTCTTCATTTCTCCACTGTACACACTAGTGCCAAGAATTCCTCTTTATAGGTAGATAAAAACAATGTTTTTCTTTTTAAAGCTTTACTAAAGAAAGCTATTGGTTGGCTGTCTTGCATCAATACAGCTCCCAACCCCACCCTTGAGGCATCACACTTAATGGTGAATTCCTTAGAAAAATATGGGAGTCTTAACACAGGAGGCTAGGCAACAACAGTTTTCAACTCCTTAAAAGCCTCTTCAACTTCCACAGACCACATAAAGGAGTTATTTTTCAGCAACATTGTTAATGGGGTAGCTATAGAACCATAGTTCTTGATGAATTTTCGATAACATTGTTTTAGGAACAGACCAATCCAAGATGAAAATCGTTGTAGGATCTGCCTTCACTCCTCTTTCAGAAATAATATGTCACAAATAGTCTACCTCAATAACTCCAAATCTACATTTAGATTTCTTTGCAAATAATGTGTGTTGCTATAAAACAAATCAAACTGACTTCAAGTGTTCAAGGTGCTCACCAAAATCTTGGTTGTAAATCAAGATACCATCAAAGAACAACAAAACAAATTTTCGAATGAAAGGCTTGAAAACATGATTCATCAAACCTTGAAAGGTGGCAGGTGCATTGGTAAGCCCAAAAGGCATTACCAAGAACTCATAGTGACCCTCATGAGTTCTAAATGTTGTTTTGGGAATGTCCTTTTCTCTTACCCTTATTTGATAATAACCTAATCTAAGATCAAGTTTAGAGAAGAACCTAGCTCCATAAGGTTCATCAAGCAACTCATCAATGATAGAGATTGGAAACTTGTCTTTGATAATTTCTTGATTAAAAGCTCGATAGTCCATACACATCCTCCAACTACCATTAGCTTTTTTGACAAGCAACATAGGTGAGGATAATGAACTTTGGCTTGGCCTTATAACTCCATTTTTTAACAAGTCATGCATAATTTTTTCAATTTCATATTTTTGGTAATGAGGATACCTATAAGTCCTCACTAAAATTGGTGCACTACCATCTTTCAATACAATCCGATGGTCAAAAGCTCTAGGGTGTGGCAACCCCATTGGTTCAGCAAACCCTGAACTAAGTTGAACTTCCACATGTTTTACCTCATACTCTATTGCCACCAATTGCAACAACCATCCTTGCTTCCTAATAAAGAAAGATTTTAAAACATTA
Organism: Juglans hindsii; assembly: GCA_003123825.1. Lineage (NCBI taxonomy): Eukaryota > Viridiplantae > Streptophyta > Magnoliopsida > Fagales > Juglandaceae > Juglans > Juglans hindsii. The sequence goes on from QEOW01001442.1 coordinate 223,255, forward strand.
GCACCAGTTTCCATTTTTGTTACATCAGACATAAGACCTTGCAAGGCCAGCTTCTTCCCACACACTTCAAACTACATGGACATATTAGTAAAATTCCACTAGACCCAATGTTTTAAGCCACTGCACTCCCAATACAATGTCATAGCCCCCAAGAGTAAGAACATGGAAAGGAACCAAAAACTTAGTTCCTTGAACACTTATCATCTCTTCACATCTGCCCTGACTAAGTATCTTAGTGCCATTTGCCACTTTCACCTGAAGAGCCCCATCCTCCATCACCTTTAAGTTGGCAGCTTCTACCACCACTGGATCCAAGAAGTTATGAATACTTCCTGAATCTACAATAATTTCAACAGAAAATGAGCCAATTTTTCCCAACAACTTCATAGCATTATTATCGATACATCTAGAAATGGCATGGATTGAAACTTCTAATTCCTCAAACTCTTTCTCACCCTTTTCTTCCAAATCCGGTGCCCATTGTGCCTTAGCACTGTCAATTAACTCTTGCTCAGCACTACTTTCCCCTTGTAAGTAATACACCTTAGGGTTTTTGCACACATGGTTGAGATTCCACTTTTCCTCATAGAAGTAACACAATCCCTTCCTCATTTTCTCATCTATCTAAGAAGAATTCACCTCCCTCAGAGGAAATAAACTCTTTTGGCCCTTATTAGCTAGATCAGCAAGTGCCATGTTATCTACTGGCCATTTATTAGCATAATGACTACTTTGCCTCCAAGATTTCCTTGAAGACAATACATGCTCTTCCTGCAACTTAGCCAAACCAGAAGCAGCCCCAAGATTTAGTGGATTAAACATTTTTACTGGTATCCGAATTTCATCTTTTAATCCACTAATAAGGCAACTCATTTTATGCTTCTCAGACAAGCCTTTCAACCTATTCGACAAGGCCTCAAATTGTGATATATACAAACTAACCGAAGTAATTTGTTTCAACCTAGTTAGACCCTCCATTGGATTATCAAATGTTGATGGTCCAAACCTCCCTTGCAAAGACACCACCAAAGACTCCCATGAATTGAACTGCCCATCATCTAAGGCATTTTGGTATCACACTAATGCCTTCCCTTCCATATGGTGCGATGCCACCATTAACTTCTGATGGAAAGGTATTTGAAAACAATCAAAGTACATATTGGGCTTAAAAGTCCAACCAACAAGATCATTACCACTAAAATGTGGAAAATCCAATCTAACCCTCCTCTGAAAACCACCTCTCTCTTCATGATTCCTAGGCTCATTAGATACCTCTCTATCTCTACAAGAATTGATATTTACAGAATCATCTAAAGATCTCAACATATCCGAAACTTGAACTAACCTTTCTGTTATTCCAGAAATTGCCTGTTGATGATGCTCCAACTGCTTCTGCACCAATTCATTCTGCCTTTGAGATGCTTCATGCTGACCTTTCAATGCTGCATACGTACTATCTACCATCAGAATCTTCGTTGCAAGGATCGACTTCTACTGATACCACTTGTAAGGTTCCTTCAAGAACCTACTATAATTCAAGCAAAACACTCGTAATCTCAAGCAAGAACACAGGAAAGATAACACTCGAGTAAGAGACTGAATGAGCAAGATTCCATTATGAAATTTGCAGAGAATCTTCAAGGGATTCTCAACCTCCAAAAGCTAGAACTCCGTATCTCCAATGTTCAAGATGATAAGCATCCACAGCACTGCTTATATACTCACAGGCTGTGATGGAAAGATCAAAACGCAAACAACAACAATTAAAACGCAACTACAAAGATTACAATACACAAAACACCCCGTTTCACTAATCCTTTCTCATAAAATGCAGCTGGTTTGCACGCCGAACAACACCCATGCCTTTGCCTCCAAAACTCTTCGTTTCATCAAAGCTTTCATTCCGTTATTTCAGTTACTTCCCTTCCTCGCGAATTCCTTCTTCAACAGCTAACCATCCTTTAGCATTTCTTAAAGGCCACACCCAATTGCAGCTCTTCAAGGCCAGCCCCAAGGCACCCGTGGCAGACTTCCAAAGAACGCATAAAAAATTATAACCAACTTCTGGACTTCTGATAACAGCAAATTTGTAAAACAGTCCCTCAATTCTCAAAAATTGCATTTTAATCCCTATACTTCCAGTAATTGCAATTTAACCCCAAAATTCACAAAACTCCATAAATCATATGTATTTTCTGTTCTAAATCCATTAATGTCCTTAAAATATTACTTATCACACAGAAATCATAAAAACTTCTAGAAAATCCGAACCATTGACATAGGCATATCACTAAGTTTAATTTGGAGCCTAATCTTATGCTTGTAAGCTTTAAACCAAAATTATTAATTATCCTCGTCCCAAAATTTAGTAACACGATCTTCACACTAAAATTCCATCACAAATAATCAGATTTACACAAAAATGATAACTAACACAACTTTGTCATTGAACCTACAAAACCATTGAAGTATCATTGTTCTGTTGGTGTATTTTATGCTTAGATCTACAAAATAATCTAAGATTCCATACATTTTCATGTCCAAAAATCAGTCCTTGAAAGTGATAAAACCCAATAATCAAATAAACCCAAGATGTTGTATTCTACCCTCTTATTTATTTTTTTATTTTTTTCAAAAGTAAATCACATAACCAAGCATTGTACTCCATTTACAATCCTAAACAGGTTCTATATACTCCATCCAAATCATTACAAACCAATATTTACAAGCGAATACTTAACTCCAACAGTGCTAACCGAGATATCAACTAACACACTTCACAAATCCATCATTTATCTTCCCAAAAATGCTTCAAATTACTTTGTGACATCAATATCTAACATATACCGAAAATGTAGAGGGAGAGATCACTCACCAAGCTACAAGTCGTCTTGAGGATTAAACTCGATTTTCTCATTAAACTCTCACCGTCACTCTCTATCTCGGTTATTGCAAGGAAAGATTGTGATGTGTTGCGGCTTCCTAAATGTGTGTCATTATGTGTGATGGAAGAAGAGAAAACAGAGGAGCAAGAGATGAGTTTGAGTGCGGTGCAGAAGAAAAGTGAAGTTGAAGAGGTGCAGGATCGGCCAAGGTGAAAACTCACTCCCTTATGTAGCTAATTGAGTGACAAGTGTAGGGTGTTTTCATGCAAAAGTAAGATGAGTTGTCATGCAAATGGTGGAGTATTGCAGCAGCTTTAACTTCACTAAATGGACGGAGAAAATAAGGGTGATGAGGTGGCATGGTTTGTGACACGTGGCACACTCTCATTGAGCCACTTGACATCCAAAAATCACAAAAATTTTATTGCACCATAAATTTTTAAAAATTCTAACTAGAATAATGGTGTAATCCATTTTGTTTAATTATGATCCCAAATATCTCAATTAAATCCAAAAAATCTTGGGTTCTCTTTTAGGCTCATAAATCAACTTTACTCTTAAAATAACTTCCTAACTAGATTAATCCATTGAACTTCATATATTTTCAATTAGATCACCGTATCCAAAAATTAAAAAAATATTTTTTTATCTAATTTTATTTCGAGGTATGAGATCCTCTCCATTAAATAAAGATTTTGTCCTCGAAATCTAAGGGTACGCACAAAATAAATAGATTAAACTAATGTGATAGTATACTCACCATGACTAATGACCATTGTCACGAGTGGGGTGATCAGGGGATCTCGACGATTGGACTCCCGATTCTCTTGGAGCAGGGTCACTCAGAAGGTAACAACACATTTCATCATCTTATGAAAGTTCTTCAATCTCATCACAGAGGTAAAGTCTCTTTTGAGTAGTATGAGAAGTTTATTGACCTGCTCATACTTTTTTCTAATCAATTTTGAATAAAATTTATAGAGTAGTCTTAAAAAACTCATAAATCATGCATATGTAATTTAATCATCATGTATGAAAATCTATAGTTGTTGTACTAAACACATTGTGCATAGGCTTCACCTGAAGCCTCAATGGTAATATGGTACATTTTGTTAAGGTGACGTTAAAGTATATCGATAAACATGAAATACAATCCTTTACAATAATAATGATAAAAATCTTCTAGGAAAATAATAAATAAATATATATGTGACATATCTTATATACTTATAAGCTACACCTTATACACCCACATAAATATAAATAAATAGAGATGTTACGTCTCCGATATACTTATAAGTTACACCTTATACATTCACATGCATTACACATGAGCACATCAAAGTATCAATGTTAACTCTATCCATTTACAAAAAGAAAATACTAATGAATTCAAACATCCAATCATAACGGTATGCATGATGGCTTAATGGCTAAATGATCCACATTCTCAACTAATGAGAAGGGTTTAATAGGCAATCAAATTTTGGGGCACATATTCAATATGTATTTAACAATAACAATTCAATATATGCATCCATATATTTAACGAAAATCATACAAATTATTCATGTAACTCAAAAAATTTAGACCTAAGGAAGTATGACAAGTATTCCAAAGATAAATTTTATTATCATCAATCTTTGAAACCTTTTACCTAAAAATTATTTTTGGGACTTAGATTAAACAAATTAAACATCATAGGTATGAACTTATTACCTGAAAATACATCACTACTCAAACGCAACCTCAGGCTCAAAGTAACAGTCAAAACATGAATTTTAAAATTAGGATTTCAGGTTTCTCCCTCCATATGCAATGAACTTCACCAAACTCTAGGTACATGTTTATGATACTATAACCAATGTTTTCATGTAAAGAATTTAATCTTATACATGTCATAAAATAGCCTCTAATTAAAAATCCGAAACTTAAACAATTATGGTATATTATCAATTACATGCTTTTAAACTCATTCCAAAGCATTACACAACATGTCACGTCAGTTTATAGATTTATTTTTGTAAAATTTTTTTGTTGCTAAAGTATTTCTCATTTGTTATATGTAGTTTGGGCGATCTTGCAAGTATTTTAATTGGCTTGATCCTGAAATGCTTGGATACAGTCAGACTGTCTTTACACGAATGCGAGATGACATTGAACAGCTGAATCTCTAAAAGGTTCAAACCGATTCAACGGATGTTGAAGCAACACTGCGTGAATTGGAAACTATCAAGCATAGGGCTGCACTTTTTAAAGTCTTGGTTTTTTTTTTTTTTTTTTTTTTTTTTTTTTTCTTTGGTGTATTTGTGGCATAGTAAGTCATCAAGATGTAATATATATTCTACAACTTAGGATAGACTTGTCTCTGGAATTGTCAAATAAAATTGTTTATATCCTGTCAAGTTTGTGTATTGATATTGCCTACTTAGAAAATGTGTTATAGACTTTGAAGTGTATTGAAAATTTCTAGTTAAATGGTTTATATTCTGTTAAGTTGAAGGGTAGTGCAATTGAAATTTAGAAAATGCACATGCTAGTTTGGACTTGACACGTGTATGTCATGTGCATAATTATATACTATTAAATTGAAATTGTAAAGTAGATCTAATGTCTGATGTCGAATCATATCAATTTGTAAATTTACTTCTTCTTTTGTAGATATAGGACTTCTCTTTTAAAAAACTGGACATTAGCACATTTCTAACAACTACGTCATGTCTTTTTACACCCCTAAAACTGCACATGAGCCTATTTACAATGAAGTTAGGCCTTACAATTTTAGAAAAACTGCACTCTAAAGTTGCACAACTTACAAACTTATGCACATGCACATATATAAACTTAAAAATTGCACCAAAAAGTCTGCATACTTCCACAACCAAATGCACACAAAAGATATTGCACAAATTCAGACAAATTGTACCAAAAGAACTTTAACACTTCCACAACCAAGTGCGCTAAAACAATTGCACAAGTCCACACAAATTGCATCCAAGAATCTACATGCTTCCACAACCAATTACACCCCTAAAAAACTGTACCCAAACAACTGCACAAATCCACAAAAAACACACCCCAAAAAACTAAACAAGCATACATTTATTGCACGGAAAAAACTACTTTGCCTCCTAAGTTGTACCGCTCTACTTGACCGCTCGGTAAAAAAAAGAAAAAATTATTTTTTATTTTTACTTAGTGATTAAGGAAGTGATTTTAAGTGTATTGGTGTGTTTTTTTTATTTTTAAAAATATTAAAAAATGTGAATATAAAAATGAAAAAAAAAAGTTGAAAACCAATTAGCGGTCAAGCAGAGCAGGCTACTCTGGGCGATAGAATAGCCCGACTCTTATTGCACATCTTCACATTTGTGCAACCTTTGTACCTGAAAAAAATAGTGAATATCCCCAACAGCTCCTACATATAGACGGCAGAAAAGAGATGTCAAAAACAGAGAAATTACACAAGGAAAAACATTCTAAAAATCAAACAACTTACAAACATAAACAAATGTGCATATTTCAACTTTTGCCCCTGCAGTTTCATCGTGCAACCAAATATTGAGTAATCGTACATGTTCAAGTGTTGATATTCATTTCTTCGGTTTTCTTTTGCATTACAATCTCAAAACCTTTTTAGCTATAGACTACATCCATTTTTATGGCAGTCTCACCTTACTTCATATTATCAAAAGACTCCGCAATTTATCATCTTTTTCAGACTGCCAACAAGTGATTCACTCAATATGATAAATTCGCCTGGAGTGTGTTGAGATGGAATGCAGACATTTTCTCTCAACCTCTGTAACTATGGATCAATTTATCTTTCATATAGTTCACATTTTTCTTAATCATTATGTAGGTATCATGATCCTTCGATGCCATTAATACTACTATACGAAACTCATTGGTCAAATCAGTATATCGTTGTGCCTCTAGATTTCTTTATGGATCATTGTAAGAATTCTTCAAATGTGTACTTTCGTAAGTCTTCAAATGTGTACTTTTGTTTCACACATTTGTATGGTTGTTTGTTGAGAGTTATTTGTGGAATGATTTTAGTAAATGAGTTGAAATCAAACAAGCGTTCATTCTTAGTCATCCTCACCAATCTGTTGCCATAATCGTTTACAAATTTTTTCAATTGGGTGGTGGAATTAACATAACCATCAAAAAATGAATTTATACTCTCGCTTCGCTGCTTTGTTGACATTTTGGCCCAAAATGCATCTTTTACATTGTCAATACCCATTGATCCCGCTTACCATATAGCTAATTCAGTTGTGCATTGAAAACTAGATCAAGCCTTTGAATCACATCATGCCATCTTTGTTCAAATTCTTTAATTTTTTTTTTTTTATTAAGAGCCTAGAATCACCTATCCACGAGTAACTCCGTCCCAATTTTATTAATAAACTCTCACTTATGGCGGAGGAAAACCGTGGTTACAGACCAATACTTGGAGATACAATATAAAGTTTTGAAACCAGGTATCAAAATAGCCTAGTTTTTGCTATACAAAAAACAAAAAGACAAAAAAAAAAAAAAAAGCAACAACGCCCCACTTGCAAAAAAACGTTAGCACAACAAAAATAGACAATAAAATCTTACCAAACTAACACAACAACCAAACAGCACATGAGGGTTGACTCTAACAGCAACGCAAAGATGGTAAACCAAGTTTATCCAATCGAATTAATCCTCGAAGGATCCTAGGCAAATCCTCAATAATATTTCATTCCGTATTTAGACCAGCTGCCCTGTTCCGAGCCAACCAGTCAGCAACTTTATTACCTTCCCTATAAACATGCCGAACTACGCAAACCATCGAGTCTATAAGAACAAGTATATTCTCCCAAATATCCTCCAAATGCCATATTCCACATCTCCGCCTATTCCACCAAGAGATTACCACTTGAGAATCTAATTCTATTTCCACAAAATTAATCCCTAAATTTTTACAAGCTTTAAGACCTTGCATCAGAGTTAACAACTCAGCTCTATTATTTGAACCGAAACCAATATAAGAATTAAAAGCATGAACCAAGTGGCCTTGATCATTTCTAATAATACCACCCACCCTTGAAGAACCTGGGTTTCCTAGACTACTACCATCTGTATTCAATTTAAACTACCCTTGAGTAGGTTTCTGCCAAGCCACAATCTTTAAATACTGCCTCACGGGGACTTTAGGCATAATTTGCAAAGCATGTAAAATCTGCAATTCATACGTAGAACATTTCTTAACCTTTTTCATGTCTTGACTTATTGAGCCCATCCAAATCTTAATAGTATGTCAAACCGCACTAATAGATTGAGTGCGCCCCTCCAAACGGGCAATGCATCTTCTACACCAAAGATGCCAACTAATAATCGATGGAAGTAGTCCCACAAAAATTCCCACTTGAGAGTCGGTTGACGCACGTCTAAACCAGGCCGTCACCATCTCCATCCAAGTAAGACCAAGAGGTAGACCAAAAATATTAGCACAATAACGCCTTATGTTTGCTGCAAACTCTCCTCCAAACAGAACATCATTTTGATCCTCATACTTACCTACTTCACAGCAATCACAACGAGAAACTATTGGGATCCCAATTCGTCTAAGACTATCATCAACACTTAAAGCCATATTCCATGCTCACCACATAAAAACCGAAATTTTAAGAGGCAACAACCTATGCCACATCCAAGAATGCCCATCCAAACTTGAACCTCTTATTCGAATGCAATCCCAAGCTGATTTAGTAGAAAAATTACCACTCTCATGTTTAGTCCAGATCAACACATCAAACCCCTCCTTACAACTGGCCAAAGCCTCAATAATATCATCCACATTATCCTGACCCACTAACAAAACCAACTATTATTCATCCACATTATCCCAACTATTATTCAGCTTACACTCATTTACTTTAAGCAACGGAATCCCCACCATCTGGAATTCCTCAACTAATGGACCTCTATCCCTCCATTTATCATACCAAAATAAAATATTCCCCTCCCTCACTCTCCACTTTGAATTATTCAGCACATCAGGAATACTCTTAACTATCATTTTCCAAAACCTCGATTCTTTTTTCATATCAATGAGAGACCAGGCGAAGAGCCCACATATTTTCCTTTAAAAAAATTTGCCCATAAGGATTTACCTTGAATTAAATTCCATACAAGCCGCATATGCAAGGCTTTTTGCATATCCTCCAAGTTGCGCAAGCCCAGGCCCCCTTCCTTTACTGGCTTACAAATATTATCTCATGCCACTCACTTTTTTTTTTTTTTTTTGGCTTTACCATTCACCTTACCCCAGAAAGATGTACTCATCATACGGTTTAACACTTTAATAATAGATTGGAGAACCTGCAAAACAGCAAATAAATGTAAAGCCATACTAGAAAGCACATGCTGAAGAAGTATTAAACGGCCACCCGAGGAGAGGAGCTTCATTTTCCAGCCGTTAATTTAGTTCCAGACTTTGTTAACCATCTCCTCCAAATGCACATGCTTTAGACGCCCCAATACAATCGGAACCCCTAGATATTTAAAGGGAAAAGAGCCTTCCAAGAACCCTGTCAACCTTTTTAGAGCTCTCTTACGAGCAACGGAAATTTTTGAAGAGAAAAATATGGTTGTTTTTTCTTTATTAATCATTTGGCCTGACCATACTTCATACTTTTCAAATACCAATAAAAGTTCCCTAACAGATTTCTTACTCCTATTCAAAAAAATCACAATGTCATCCGCATACATAAGATGAGAAATCTGAGGAGTACCTCGAGGTTGGGAGAAATGCCCAATCTTGTTTGGCGCCACACTCTGTTTCAAAAGACGAGAAAGAACTTCCTGAATAATAATAAATAGATAAGGCGATAATGGATCCCCTTGACGTAACCCACGACCACCTTGAAAAAAACCTCTCATCGTTCCATTAAGCATTACAAAGTACCAAATATTCAAAATGCAAGCACGAATTAAATCGCAAAAAGAAGGAGGAAATCCAAAACAACGGAGGACCTCCAATAAAAAATTTCAATCTACTCGATCATATACTTTGGCCATGTAAACTTTAATCATAATATTTCCTCCATGAGAAACCTTATTCAAGGAATGAACCATTTCCTGAGTAATACTAATATTCTCAAATATACTCCACTCAGGTATAAAAGCTCCTTGCTCAAGGGATATCAATTTGGGAAGAAAACATGCCAGACGATTCACAATAATTTTTGAACAAATTTTATAGAATACTGAACAAAGACTTATCGGCCTAAATTTATTAAATCCTGTTGGCACATCTGTCTTCGAAATAAGCACAATAAAAGAAGCCGAATAAAACCTTGGAAGTTTTTTAGAGAGAAAAAATTCAGAGATAGCTGCCAAGACATCCATCTTAATCACCTCCCAACAACTTTTAAAAAAACCTGCTCCAAAATCATCTGGCCCAGGAGAACTGTTTATATGAATAGAAGAGAGAGCCTCCTTGACTTCATCCAAGGAAGGGATACAACAAAGGCATGTACAATCCTCTACATCAATAACCAGTGAGATCAAATGTGATAAATCCGAAAGTGCTCTTAACTGATTAGTATTTTTAAGGAAATCCGCAAAATAATCAACGACACCATTATGAATTTCTTCTGGTGAATTGAACTCAATCCCATCCGGAGTTCTCATTCCTTGAATTCTTTTACGTCTTTTATTAGCTAACCACAAATGAAAAAATTTAAAGTTACGATCACCTTCCATGTTCCATTTTATTTTTTCCATTTGAGCTAATCTGATATCTTCCCTACGTCTCCAAGAGGACAACTCAGTCGAGGCCACCACAAGCTCCCTCTCGGCAACTATATCCCATTCTCTTTGCAGGTGCCCTTCAAGCCCCTCAACCTTCACTTCCAAAGATGCAATATGAGCATTGGTCCTTCCAAACACCCGCTTATTCCATTCACGAAGAGCCACCTTAACCTTTTTAAGCTTACAAGCAAGTTGAACAAGCCCCGTCCCAACCACCGGTACAGACGACACCTGCTTTACAAAATCTATAAATTTTGGATGCTCAACCCACATTTGCTGAAATCTAAATGGAGGAGGACCATAGGAATAAGGATCCTTAAGGAATTCTATTAGAATGGGACAATGATCCGAAGTCGTCCTCGATAAATACGAACAAGTCGCATTAGGGAAAGTAGACATTAAATTAGCATCAAATAGAACACGGTCCAGTTTAGCCCAAGCTCTAGCTAATCCACGCTGACCATTACACCAAGAGAACTTACTACCATGTGAATTTAAATCAATCAATCTACCCTCATGAATCCATCAGTTAAAATCATCCATAGCAGTTATTGGCCTTGATCTACCACCCCTCCTTTCCAAATCCATTCGAATAATGTTAAAATCTCCAGCAAACAAGCAAGGATCCTCACTCAGACTATTCCACCTCAACTCCTCCCATAAAATCTACCTATCCATCATATTACACTTTGCATATATAAAGTTACCCAAAAACTAAAACTCACCCTCTGCTATACTTAAAGACAAGAACTGCGATGTCATCCGAATAACCTGCACAGTCAAATCATTCATCCACAAGACCCATATTTTTCCACCAACTTCTTCATCAGATATTACATTATCAAAGTGAAGAGCCCGCATGTAAGATTGAGCTTTATCAAAACTCTGGAAAGGCTCCAACAAAACTACCATCTTCAGTTTAAACTTATTGAGCAAACTCTTTAAACGTCCCATAGAAGTTTCGAGTCCCCTGATGTTCCACACCAAAATAGAACCTGTCATAAGGAAAATTTTGTGGCTCGAGTAATCACCTGATTAGAACTCCTGATTTTCTCGAATTGGTTTTTTGTTATATTTCCTCTTCCCGACTTCTTCCTCTGTTTATGTATGATACTCCTTGTCCTGCAGAAAAACTTCGGCATGTATATCAGGCTCCAGATTCAACAATGACCCTTCTTCCAAACAGAACACATCCTCTTTCATTTGGTCCTCATCCCTCTGCTCTGTATCCACCTCCGTATCATTAATAGATACGTCCTCAACCAATGTTTTCGTAGCCACCTCTGCCTCCCACATCACGGCATCCCTTTCCATTATTACCTTTTTTTGCCTCACCTCAGCAGAACCCTCCGTATTAAGAGCCTCACCATGTTCTTTATCCACTGCCAACTCTTCAATCAACAAAGCTAATGCGGAAACCCCGATTACCAGATTAACCTCCGAATTAATATTTTCTGCATCTTCTTTTTCCGCAGTAACTGAAGCAAACGTTAAATCTTTAGGCTTCTGAACCAACGCTGTTTGATCTTCCACCCCAAGTTCTTCAATACCAGGTTCTTTCGGCTCTTCAACAACAGGTTCTTGTTCTTCAACAACAGTTTCTTGTTGCCTAACCCAAGATTTATTTTCAGGTCTCTTTTTCCCAGCCCGACATGTGACACGTTATGCCCCTGGATTTTACATTTAGAACATAATGCGGGCAACGTTTCATACACAATATCTTGCTTACGACTAGACCCCAACCCCGACGTCCCAATCCAAAAATGAGAAATAGGCTCAATGGCAGCATCCATCTCCACACAAATACGCACACCATCAGTCCGAGTCGCACAACGCATAGGATTATCACACCTAATAAATCTACCTATCGGGGCTGTCAAAATTTTAAGAAAAGATTCATGATAAAAGTTAGGAGGCAAACCTGGTAATACAATCCAGACCGGAACAATAGATGGTTCTTCCTCCTCCTTAAAATCTGGTGTCCAATGGAAGGCACGATATGGGATCCCGTCAATATCACAAGCCTCCCTTGACAGTGCTTTCATGTAATCTTCCTCCGAAGCCATTCGTACAAAAACATGTCTAGGACGCCTCTTGGTTGAAACGACTAGAGTACCTTCTAGACTCCATCGATTTCGAATGAAGGTCCTGATGGCATCCAAAGACGACCGATTGCAAAGGAACTTCAAAACTATCGAGAACCTGAAAGGTTCTACCGAACGAAATATCTCCTCCTTGGAGAATTGAAAGAAGAGCTCTCCATCCTTGGTTTTCGGCTCACGATGTGACACAACCAACTCAGGAAGAGGCTGGGGTACCACCGAGACAAAGTCCACAAACCGTTGGCCAACGTTTTCAGCGGCTGCCATGCAACCTTTGGTGAAACTGGAACGAATCCTAGCAGAGATTGAAAACTGAAGAAGAGTTTTCAAGAAGTCCGCATCGTTCTTGGAACATTTCTTGGAGCAACGTGTTTTCTATCATTATAAATATTAAAACATTCAAATTCTTTAATGATCAACAAATTGTATGCACAATTTAAAAGAGCACCTTTCATCTGATCATTCTGGGAATATGCCCTAAGCTTATGCAGAAGTTTGCATAATATATGCCACAAGCAAAAATGGTGTCTAGAGTTTGGAAAGACTTTGGAAATGGTAGTTTGCATGGCAATATCTTGATCAGTTATAGTTGCATTCGGGACCTTTTCTGGCATGCATTTCATTTCAATCAAGACTCAAACAACCACACAAATGTGTTAAGGTTTTCAATTGATTTAGTCCACAACCAAATAACATGGATTGGCCAGGACGATTGACGCCCTCAAATGGCTCGAATGGCATTTTATATTTGTTTTTGGCAAGTATGTTGTATAAAATGTTATAACATCTCTGAATGATTCATATATCACTCCACTTCGCGCTTATGCCCAAAAGACATTGAACAAACAAGAGTCTTCATCTAAGTCTATCACGTTAAAAAGCTTTTTTTTTCTTGACTCCGCATCAAATAGTTACAGAATGCCTACATCCCCTTCTCCAAGAAACTTGTTTATCACTTTATTTATATGGTTTCAGCAGCCTTTCTCTCCAAATGAGAGATTTTCATATCCACTTTAACCATGAGAGCTTTGTAACTCTTGGCTAGAATCATGGCGGCTTTGTCCATCATCTCAAGCTGCCTTTAACTCAATCATCAATCTTCTTATGACAATAAAAGTGCCTTATTTGGTTGGACTTAAAACGTGATTGTGTTCTAAAACTACGTTAAATACTGTATACCTTCTATCAGGCATAAACTTCGCATTGATCTTTGTCTTACACCCTATAAAGCCCACTAGTTTCCACTCATCTATCTTGGATTATTTGCTTTTAGACTTTGCAAGTCGGCTACATGCGATGAAAAGCCTCTCAATTACCTATCATATCTAGTAGTTGAGGTTCTATTTGTCACACCGAAGCCTTCTTGTTTGGCATACTTCTTATAATATAGCAAAACATCCGCTCTACTCTCGAAGAACATGTCAACTTTTGGCTCTTCAACCTTTTCATTTCTAAGACCTTCATTTTGTCAAAATACTCAGAAAACCCAAGTGAAACCGAGAACTTCGTTTTTGGAAAAACTGCCCTGTGAGTTTTTGCCACTTTCATTATATTGTAAGTTCCATCTATACACAGAAGTATATGCTATACACGGAGTCTAACTGATTCCTAATATTCAACATCTATACATGATAAGATAATTTGTACATCTAATATTAATAGAGTCCTAAATTGTATAAATTCCTAAAATTGTATACGGTAACATCCCCCCTCAAATTGATACTGGTAAGTCAACCAGCAACAATTTGCCAAGAAGAAATTGATGCCGCTGTCTAGTCATAGCTTTGGTGAAGACATCAGCCACTTGGAGATCAGAAGAGATGTGAGGAAGAGATATCACCAGACTTTCCAAGGTGTCTCGAATAGAATGACAATCAACCTTAATGTGCTTGGTGCGTTCATGGAAGAAGGGATTGGTGGCAATCTAAATAGCACTAGTGTTATCAACATGAAGAGGGGTAGAAGTAGTCTGAGGAAACCCAAGCTCCTCAAGAAGACCGCGTAGCCATACAATTTCAGAACAAACAGTAGACATGGCACGATACTCTGCCACGATCTTGTTTCTTACATCTCCAAGAAATTAAGGCATCACCTAAAAACATACACCAACCCGTAGTAGAACGGCACGTATCTGGACACCCAGCCCAATCAGTATCACTATAGGCAACGAGGTGAAGAGATGAGTCTGTAGGAAAGAATAACTCATGAGTAGGCAAACCTCAAAGATAGCGAATGATGCGTCGAATTGCAGTAAGATGGAGATGCCGAGGAGAAGACATAAACTGACTGATCTGATGAACAGCATAGGAGATATCAGGGCAAGTAGTGGTCAAGTATATAAGGCTCCCAACCAGGCGCCGATAGAGAGTAGGATCATCCAGAAGGTTCCCTTCATCTTTCCTGTATTTGACATTTACCTCCATAGAAGTATCAACAGAAGAAGTGTCCTCCAAACCAGCCAAAGTAATAAGATCTTGAATATACTTATGCTGGTTCAAGAAAATGCCATTGGCCCGATAATGTACTTCCAGTCCTAAGAAGAATGTGAGTTGGCCAAGATCTTTCATATGGAAAGTTGCATGCAACAGCTGCTGAAACTTAGTAATCAAACCACAATCAGTGCCAATGATAATAATATCATCCACATAAACCAAGAGAAGAACTATACCCGATGCAGACTTGTGGAAGAAAAGAGAAGAATCATACTGACTCTGTGTAAAACTGAAGGTAAGAAATGTATTGCAAAACTTCTCAAACCAAGCTCAGGGAGCCTGCTTGAGCCCATATAGAGAGTGCCTTAGCTTACAGACATCATGAGGAGAAAAAAGTAGTCATACCAGAGGGAAGCTTCAGGTAGATCTCTTCTTGAAGATCATCATGAAGAAATACATTTTTCACATCCATCTAATGCAGATCCACGATTGTGAAGCGACAATAGCTTAGATGGTTCGAACCGTGGTCATTTTGGCAACTGGAGCAAATGTCTCCTCATAATCAATCTCATATTCCTGTTTGTTACCCAGAGCTACTGAGCGAGCTTTGTACCGGTCCAAAGAGCCATCAGAATGAAGCTTTATAGAGAAAACTCATTTACTCCTAATAGGCTTGACTGTAGAGGGACAAGGAACAATATCCCAAGTGTGATTCTCCTCAAGTGCTTGAAGTTTTGTTTGCATTGCATTTTGCCAACACTCATGTTCCATGGCCTGTTTGTAGCAAGAGGGAATGAAAATAGAGGATAAAGTAGCCACAAGAGAGACAGGGGAGGAGAAACCATACCGATCAGGGGGTCGAGAAGGGCGAGTAGATCGGCAAAGAGTGGTGGAAGCAGAAGCAGAATCAGGTGTCGAGTCAAGATCGTGAAAGGGCACAAAGTAAATGGAACTAGACTCTTGTCGATTACGTCTTTCATACACAAAACCAGGTTTGAATCTTTTCACAATTTTCAGGAAATAAAAAAAGCTAGGCAGAAGAGATAAAGATGCAGATGGCAACTCAACATGAGATGGAAAGAAATATTGATTTAAAAAAAAAAAAAAACCACATTCCTAAAAACTCGTATACGACGAGCATAAGGATCATAACAAACATAACCCTTTTGAGGTATAGCATGACCAAGAAAAGCACACTTAACAAATTAAGCAATAAGTTTATGTCGTTCATGTTGTTCATGAGGAGGGAGATGCACAAAACAAACACAACCAAATGCCCGAAGATCAGAATATGAAGGAGAATGACCAAACAACTTAAAGAAAGGAGAAACATGATGTAATGTAGGAGAGGGTAAGCAATTGATCAAATGAACTGAAGTAGAAAGCATTTCACACCAAAAACGAGGAGGAATAGATGATTCAAGTAAAAGAGTTCTTACCACATCATGAAGGTGACGATTTTTCCTCTTAGCAACACCATTTTGCTGTAGTGTCGAAGGACAAGAACGCTGAGAGATGATCCCTTTACTTTAAAGAAAGTCCTGAAACTCATTAGACATATATTCGCTGCTGAAATCAGAACGCAAGACCTTGATGCTGGCAGAGAATTGAGTCTCAAGAAGTGCAAGAAAGCGCTTAAAGACTGAAAAAACTTCGGCCTTAGCCTAGAGGAAGTAAACCGAAGTAAAGCGACTAAAGTCATCAATGAAAGTAACAAGTACTTGTAATGCACATGAGAAACAATAGGTGCAATCCGCCAAACAACACTATGAATAATATCAAAACATTGTGAAGCACGAGATGCATGATGAGGAAAATGTAGAATTTTACTTTTGCCAAGTTTGCATGATGTACAACCAAAAGAAAGATCAAGAGAAGAACATGCTTTATTTCCCAATAATCCAGAATTAAACAAAGTACGAAGTACATCAGAGTTTGGGTGGCCTAAACGTCTATGTCATATCTTATTTCCAGAACCAACAACATTATATGCAAATAAAAGTAAAGGAAAACTAAGAATAATAGTAGAAGGAGAAACGTGAAGAGGAAAGAGTCATTCCACTTTAGGCCCCTTCGCAATCATCTTCCCTGACACTTGATCATGCACAACACAGCCAGAACAAAAGAAATGGACATTACAATTATTATCAACTAATTGACCAACAGAAATAAGATCTGTGGAGAGGTCAGGAGACACAAAAACATCAGTTAAGGTAGAGGAAAGATCACCAACAGCACTGATAGGCAGAGAACTGCCATCAGCGGTGTTAATTTCAAATTTCCATCATAATTTCTGACATTGGAAGGAGGAACAACAATATTGGTCATATGGTTAGAGGCTCCGAAGTCAAAATACCATGGCTTAGAAGAAACTTTATGATTACTTAAGAGCCCAAAAGCAGAAATGATCATCTGTTGTACCATTTCAGGAGTGAGTGTGTTCGGGTTTGCTAAGGTTGTAGGAGCAGGAATAGGAACAACCAGTGAGACAGCAGGCAATGCAGTAGAACTAAAGGCACCACTGGAGGCATGATAAGCAGTACTTTGCTTCCTTTCAGGTCGAATGGGACAAGCAGAGATGATATGACCTTGTTTCTTGCAATAGTTACAGAACTTCTTGGGGCAATCCCAAGCAATGTGACCAAAAGCTTTACAACTAAAAAACTGGATAGCACGCATGTCTACCCTTATTCCTCCCCTGTGCTGCATAAGCCACCGAAACAAGTGCACTAACATTAGCCCAATGTTCCATGGCAGCCTGAGTTATGAAACGCTGCTCCTCACGAAGAAGTTCACTCAAACAGGCATCCAGAGATGGTAAAGGATGATGATTCATCATATTAGAATGTGCAGTTTCAAAATCAGAACGGAG
The DNA here is from genome assembly GCA_003123825.1 of Juglans hindsii. NCBI lineage: Eukaryota > Viridiplantae > Streptophyta > Magnoliopsida > Fagales > Juglandaceae > Juglans > Juglans hindsii. The sequence continues at coordinate 241,340 of QEOW01001442.1, forward strand.
CTTCATCAAGAATTGATCTCTCTTGCTTATTTCATGCTACAGCTGGAACATTAGCATAAACAATATTTGAATAATCAGCACAAAGATTTTGAAAACTAGAAAAATATTCCTCAATGGAGAGACTTCCCTGTGTGAAATTAGCCATCTCATACTCCAATTGAAAACGCCGGGCCGTGTTATCTTGATTCTAAACTTTATTTAGATAATCCCACATGGCAACAACAGTTTTATAAGGCCTTAGATTGAGAACAAAGTGAGTCTCAACTAAGCTAAGGATCCAGGTCATAACCCGAGCATCTTTGATTTCCCATTTAGACAAAGCCGCGACATCAGTAGGTGCGGGATCACTCCCATCAATATGACCCCACAATTCTTTCCCTTTGACAAACAATTGAAACTGAAACTCCCAAGTAGAATAATTTTTGCCAGCAAAAAGAATATGAAATGAGTCTGATGACATAATGGAACCTCGAATAAATTATCCCACCAGAAATATAACGTGTTCAAACCAGAACAAATAGATGGCGTAAGCAAAAACTGAGAGGACCAAAAAAAAATATGTCCAAACCAGAAACAAATGTTTGTATCAAGAGCCAAAACCAAAAAAGAACAAGTCCAGACAGAACTCGCACACAGTGCCAAGAGCCAAACAGAAACAACGTACCAACCAAGTGCCGCAATGAAGAAGAAAAGCAAAACCCACCAACTGAAGTGCCGAAATCCACAAACTCGGCAACAGATGGTGTCGAGAACCTCCAAGAAGCACTCAGACAGTGCCGAGAATCTCCAAGAAGCACGAACTCCACTCGAAGGTGTCGAAAGCCACAAGAAACTCAGAGGAAACTCAGATAGCACCGATAATGCAAGAAAGGGAAAAAGATCATGAAAGACAAGCAACTATGAACCTATTCTTGATACCATGTCAAAATACTCAGAAAACCCAAGAGAAACCGAGAACTTTGTTTTTGGAAAAACTGCCCTATGAGTTTTTGCCACTTTCATTATATCATAAATTCCATCTATACACAGAAGTATATGCTATACACGGAGTCTAACTTATTCCTAATATTCAGCATCTATACATGGTGTAAGATAATCTGCACATCTAATATTAATAGAGTCCTAAATTGTATAAATTCCTAAAATTGTATATGGTAACACATTTCACTTCACATTTTCATCCACATGTAGTTAACTCATAACCAATGTAGACTTGCTCTATATTGAAAAAAATGACAAAAACTAAAAATCTAAAAAGTCACTAACTAGTCAAAATTAGAACTTCAACTAAATATCAACTATGGATGACCTGCCTGACCAATTTGAGGGCAAAACAATTCATTGTCACCCTCATAATCTAAAACGGATAATATTCGAGCCCATCTTATGGATACCCATAGCCCATATGTCTAGCCTCTCAAAAAGCTTTTGATATTTCCTTCCTCCATTGACGCAACAGACAAGCAAATCATCATAGAAGTATCAAAGAAGCATCTAGTAATACTAGGTGTGTACAGTATATACAGACAAGAGCACTAAGATATGTGATAAAACCATAAACAGCTAAGCAACATTTGACAGGGAGCACTCTATTTGTTAGGCTCTGTTTTGTGGAACTGTAAGAATAATCAAACATCCACACACACAAAATTTTATGACAAATTCCAAGGAAGACAATGAACGGAAATCTCATAAATCTACTAGGTTATTCGAGGTAACCCAAACCTCCTTACACAAAGTAACAACATTCAGAATATTCTCGATACCTTTCTCTTTCCTTTCCGCATTCCTCATATACGCGTGTCCCTCTGCATTTCCTAACAAACTCTAGGAATTAACTAACGTGCCCTATAGCAACAGAATGTAAAGATGACAGTAATTAAAACGCCCCGTCTAATACAGGCCTCAACAATGGTAGACTCTATATAAAAACGACATGAAAATTAAAGTAATGCAAACTACAATCAAAGAGTTCAACGGCAAGCTGCTCCTTAATAAAACGGTGCGTTTCTCCCTGGTTAAACGTTGTGCTTCTTCAAGAGCCTCCACAACGTCGTCTTGAGTTCCAAGCTTCTAAGACCCACTTCACATCAGTTCACATCTCAGTTCCCTTCGATCTTCATCAGTTCTCTCTTCATCCCCAATTCTTCCCTGGGGTTCCTAACAATTCCTCTTCTCTTCACAGCACCTTGCCCACAAGGTGCGAATATTTTTGCTGAAGCTTCCACAGCACTTCCCAAGTGTTGTCCTCATTGGCACCGACCCATTTGATTAGAACCTCAGTCAAGGCTCGATCTCCATGCTTCCTCATACGCCTTTCTCTTATGGCTTCCGACTCGGGTTGAATTTCTCCTTGATGGTTGATGGGGGGAAGGGTGGCCAAGGGTTGAATTTGATTCCCAACCTTCCGTTTGAGGCATGAGACATGGAAGGTTGGGTGAATCTTTGAAGTCAATGGCAACCGTAGACGATAAGCTACCTGGCCGATTTTTTGCTCCACCTGGAATGGCCCATACTAACGAGTGGAGAGCTTGAGGTTCCGTCGTGTAGCAATATAGCTCTGGCGGTAGGGTTGTAACCTCAGGTACACCCAATCTCCCACCTCAAAAGTTCTTTCTGATCTGTGTTTGTCTGCATGAATTTTCATTCGAACCTTGGATAATTCTAAGTTTTCTTTAAGAATCTGCATGATTTGTTGTCTGGTTCGTAGAGTCTGATCCACTGAGTTGTTTGGTGAGGTTCCAGGAATGTATGTCGATAGTTGTGGGGGTGGGTAGCCATATAAGGCCTCAAAAGGGGTTAGTTTAGTGGTTGTGTGATACGTAGTATTGTACTACCATTCTGAAAAAGGTAACCACTAAGCCCAACTCTGTGGTTTCATTCCGGCATAACACCTCAAATATGCTTCCACACATTTATTTAAGGCCTCCGTTTGACCATCAGTCTGTGGATGATATGCCGAACTGTGATTAAGACCCATTCCCTGTAATGAAAAAAAGGCCTTCCAAAAAGTACTAACAAAAATCGGGTCACGGTCAGTAACTATAGTCTGAGGAAGTCCATGCAATTTAAAAACATGGTTCATAAAAAGACTAGCTACCACAGAAGCTGTGTAGGGGTGCGAGGGAGGGATGAAATGACCATACTTGGTAAACCTGTCAACCACCTAAAGTATCACATTTTGACCTTGGGACCTGGGCAAACCCTCTATGAAATCCATAGTGATGTCTGTCCAAGCTTGTTGAGGCACAGGCAAGGGCTGTAGCAGTCCTGCTGGTGGGGTTGTTTCGTACTTCACCTTTTGACACATGTCACACTCTCGGATCAATTTTTTTATATCCATTTTCATTCCCCTCCAATAGAAGTCCCTCTTAGCATGCTGATACGTTTTCAAGTACCCTGAATGTCCACCATAAGGATGGTCATGAATATAGTGCAGTACCTTAGTCTTGAAAGGGGAGTCGGGCACAATGACAATTCTTCTCTTCCTCAGCACAGCCATTCTGCATTTGGTAGTCAGTTATGGCTACATTGTCCTCCTGTAGCTTCTTACATATTTCCTGCACCTCGGGTGAATGTACATAGCTATCCTTCAATTCCACAACCCAATCACTACTAGGAAAAGAAATCATGGCTAAGGATCATTCGACTAACTCACTTGCTTCCTCCCTCCTTGACAAGGCATCGACCATAGTGTTTTCCTTTCCCTTTTGTACATAATCACAAAATCGTAACCCATCAACTTACTAACCCATTTCTGTTGAGCCACGGTCCCAACTCTTTGTTCCAGTAGATGTTTCAAAGCCTGCTGGTCTGTTTTAACATCAAATGACTGGCCTAAAATGTAAGGCCTCCATTTCCTCACCGCCATAACTAAGGCTAGAAGTTCCTTCTCGTATGTGGATAAGAGAAGGGCTTTACCCTTGATTGCCTTACTCAAATATGCAAGAGGCTGTCCTGACTACATTAGAACTGCCCCAATTTCCCTCCCACTTGCATCGCACTCTATAGTGAAGGTTTTAGAAAAATCTTGGAGTTTAAGGACTGGGGGACTAGTCACTGCTGCCTTCAATTCCGTAAAAGCCCTCAAGGCTGCATCCGACCACACAAGCGCATTCTTTTTTAATAAATCTATAAGTGGGGCAGTAATGATCCCATAGTTCTTGATGAATTTTCGGTAATACCCCGTGAGGCCCAAGAAGCCCCTTAAAGACTTCACACTTGTTGGAGCAGGCCATTCTAACATTGCTTTCACCTTGTTAGGATCGGCCATCACCCCCTTAGCATTTATAACGTGCCCCAAATAGTCCACTTCCGGAACTCCAAACTTACATTTAGAAAGTTTGGCAAACAACTGATTTCCTCTTAAAATTTCTATCACCTTTTCCACATGCCCCAAATGCTCATTCCACCCTTTGCTATACACTAGTATGTCATCCAAGAAAACTAGTACAAACTTTCTCAAATACGGACGAAAAATATGGTTCATCAATCCTTGGAAGGTTGATGGAGCATTCGTCAACCCAAACGGCATAACCAAGAACTCATAATGCCCTTCATGAGTCTGAAATGTCGTTTTAGACACATCCTCCGGGTCTACTCTTATTTGGTGATAACCGGACCTTAAGTCCAATTTAGAAAAAACTATCAACCCAAACAACTCATCCAATAACTCGTCAATTACCGGAATTGGAAACTTGTCCTTAACCTTTTCTTGGTTAAGGGCCCTATAGTCGACGCACATGCGTCAACTCCCATCCGCCTTTCGGACCATAATACGGGTGAAGAAAAGGGACTGTTATTGGGTCTCACTACCCCTATTTCCAACAATTCAGCCATGATTTTCTCAATCTCAGCCTTTTGATAATGTGGGTAACGGTAGGGTCTAGCTGTCACAAGCTGAGTTCCCTCCTTAAGGGTAATTTTATGGTCATGTTCCCTTGATGGAGGCAGCCCCTTAGGGACCTCAAAGACCTCTTGAAAAGTGGTCAAGATTTTGTGGACATCCTCCCCCCAATGGTAGTGTTTTATGCCCTTTTCCTCCTCCACTAAGTGCAAAAACAGACCTCTCCCCCCCTCTTATCTAAATTCAGCATGGCCTTATTACTGCCCTCAAGTGTGAGTTGTTCCAACCCAATTTCATCCAACTGAGTACCCCTTCCCTTATACATAAATATCATAGTGAGATTTGAAAAATCTCACATGATAGGTCACAATACTTCCAGCCATTCAATGCCCAATACCAAGTCACATCCTCCCAAAGATAATACATAAAAAGAGGGACTGAAATTAGTACCTTGGACCCGTGTGGTAATCTCCTTGCAATCACCTTCACTTGTGATAACTTGCCCATTAGCTACCTTCAAAATCACCCTTTGAGAGGTGTCCATCACTATTCTGGCCTTCTGTACCACCGATGGGTCAATGAAGTTGTGTGTACTTCCCGAATCAATCAAAATCACCACCTGCACCTTCCCAATCAGCCCCATCACTCTCATAGTTTTCTGACTTGGCGTGCCCGTAATCGCATTTAAAGAAATCTCAAGTTCCACAGTCACAACCTGAGTTGATACGTCCCCTTCTACTTCCAAGGTTGAGGTCACCTCAGTTTCTGTCACCCTATTTGCACCTTCCTCAACAGTTTGGATTAAGTAAATCCTTGGGGATTTACATGCATAGTTCGGGTTCCACTTCTCCTCACAATGATAACATAAACCCTTCTTTCGTTTTTCTTCCATAGACAATGAGGATACTGCTCTTTGAAAGGTTTTCTGCCCCTTATTACTACCTTCAACTCCAAGAGTGGTGCCGGTAGGACCATGACCAGTTAGCGCCAATCCCCTCTCATTGTTCAACTTAATGGGTTTCCGAGTACTACTTATGTATTTCTCTTGAATCCGAGCTAACCCAAAGGTAGCACCTAAACTAAGAGGATTAAACATACGTAGAGGCAATTTGATTTCATCTTTCAACCCGCTAAGAAAACAACTCAGCTTATGATGGCCAAAGAGTCCACGTAACCTGATGGATAGAGCCTTAAACTGTGCTTTGTAGCTAGCTACTGATGAAGTTTGCTTAAGTTGAGTTAGAGTCTCCATAAGATCGTCGTAAGCTGTTGGGCAGAAACGTACCAGCAAGGCTCAAGGCATTGTGTCCCAGCTATTAAACTGGGCTGTGTCAAGAGCATCCTGGTACCACACCAAGGCTTCCCCCTCCATGTGATAGGAAGCAATTAATAGGCATTGAGCTTGGTTTGTTTGGTGATATTCAAAGTATTGTGTTGCTTTAAATATCCAATTTGATGGATTTTCCCCTTTGAAATGAGGAAAATCTAATATGATTCCTCGTGGAAAACCCCCCCTATTCTGATTTTGCTCAGCATCATTTGTGTTTTGCAGGTCCCTGGTGCCAGTGTTGTTCTGATTTGCTACCAATGTGCATACCATATCCATCAATTGGTCCATTCTAGTATTTGCAGTCTGCTGGCTCCCACACACTTCACGCAGCCCTTCCCCCAAAACATCAATCTGGCGTTGAAGACCTTCAGGGTTGTTCTATTTGGAACATGTTGCTTCAGCCATGGTTTTCTGTTTGGTTGGATTTTTATAGGTGAATGTGGGTCTAGAATGGTCAGGATTGTTGGGTTGTATTTCTAGGTTGATGTATTTATGGGTTCTTGTTGGTTCTGTGGCTTGTGATTGCGGAAGATTAGGTCTGGGTAGGATTGGTGCTTGTGATACCACTTGTTAGGCTCTGTTTTGTGGAACTGTAAGAATAATCAAACATCCACACATACAGCAATATGCAAATTCCAAGGAAGACAATGAACGGAAATGTCATAAATCTACTGGGTTATTCGAGGTAACCCAAACCTCCTTATACAAAGCAACAACCTTCAAAATATTCTCGATACATTTCTCTTTCCTTTCCGCATTCCTCGTAAACCCATGTCCCTCTGCATTTCCTAACAAACTCTAGGAATTAACTAATGTGCCCTATAGCAACAGAATGTAAAGATGGCAATAATTAAAACGCCCCGTCTAATACAGGCCTCAACAACGGTAGACTCTATATAAAAACGACATGACAATTAAAGTAATGCAAATTACAATCAAAGAGTTCAACGGCAAGCTGCTCCTTAATAAAACGGTGTGTTTCTCCTTGGTTAAATGCTGCGCTTCTTCAAGAGACTCCACAACGTCGTCTCGAGTTCCAAGCTTCTAAGACCCACTTCACATCTCAGTTCCCTTTGATCTTCATCAGTTCTCTCTTCATCCCCAATTCTTCCCTAGGGTTCCTGACACTATTCTTGCAAACGACAAGATATAACTCAAGTAACAGTGCACTCTAGGCAAGGCAGAGAGGTAGCTTAATGGGTAGGATCATCGATGTAGTTACGGATTCATGAACGCAGCTGTAGGATGGTTCATGCCCTAGGACAGAAAAAACAAAGAAAGGTTAGGGAGAGAAGCAATCCAAAGCTAGTTGAAACTGTAACAGAGAGAGCGAGAGAGAGCTCACTGAAAGGTCGCCAAAACAAAGAGTTTCCGCCAATGTAGAAGGCGATGATGAATCGGGTAGAAAGTTGTAATGGAGCAAGGAAACTGCTACACCCACAGAAGATTGTTACAGAAATCTTCTACCGAAAGGCAAATGCTTTTTCTTCTCTTTTTTTTTTTTTTTTTTTTTTTTTTTTTTTTTTTTTTTTTT
>QEOW01001442.1:249233-312478 GCA_003123825.1 Juglans hindsii
TTTTTTTTTTTTTTTTTTTTTTTTTTTTTTTTTTTTTTTTTTGCTTTTTTTCAATCATTTTTTTAAACACTTAAAACATTTTTAATAAAATGCAAAAAAATCACAAATTCATTTAAAAACACTCTCTTAAACATTCAGTAAAAAAATTAAAAAATAAAATAAAAATGCAATTCGGTAGATGATTTCGGTAACAATTTTTTGTGGAAATGGTATTTTCCATGCGACAAATGGTTGGGAAGTAAACCTCATTTTTAAAAGGGAAAATGCTAGGTTGTACCCTGGTTTTGATATCTGGGTTTGACCCGTTCATGTATTTTAACTTTTTAATTTTTAATGGTTAAGAAAATGACTACTAATGAATTTGTGTATTTTTTATATTTAGATATATTTAAAAAAATGTTTGAAAGAAAAAAAAAATTACAACTGCATTAGACCATGCCCGGCGATACATGTTGGGCGGCAAAGTAGCATGATCTTTTTAAAAGTTAAACTCTAACAATAATTTTTTTATTTTTTGAAAAAAAAAATAAATTTTAGATTTAATTTGAATACTTTTACACCGGACACCATCCGCGTAGCATATATAAAATGTACTAGTACTAGGAGTTACATTAACTTAGACCGCATAGTGACCAATGTTTGTTTTTTTAAAATTTGTTTCCAATTTTCTTTTCACTTCTTGAGTTTTTCTAAGTTAAAAGTTGTTATAAAAATCATTTTCTATTAGTTCAAAAGATTTTAAAAAAATCATTCGGTCACAAATTCGGTATTTTTTATTCGTCAAAGTAGAATTTTCTTAAATGAAATACCCATCCACGCAAATGCCTAATCACTTTATTACTTTTTAGAAGAAAATAAAAAATATCTCTCATTTAAAACTTAATGATATAAGAGTAATGCTACATACAGTCTGGAGTGTGTAAGCATCGTACAGTCGCTTTGTAAAAGAATGAGATTTACTATTAAAAAATTAATTTTCTTTTCATGTGAATCCCGTATTTATTTATTTATTTTTTAAATAATTACAAGACACTTACATACTCACGACTGCAACTATCATTTGTCATTATATAAAGGATTATAGAAATAGTTGGGTAGCTATCATTTTCTTTTCATCAATTCTACCAGTCTAGAATTCTAGGGCTAAATGCACTCCATCTTTCAATTTAAGAGTGTTTTATATTTGCACACCCAACTAACAAACCGAACAAATACTATGTGAATGTGGGTATTCGTTATAAGTCACCTTTAACTTTTAATAATTTATTTTTACTAAATTTTAACATGAACAATGATTTATTATAATATCCAAACAGAGATTCCAAATTCAGATTTTGAGTATTTATTTAAATATTTCACGTATTTTACGGATGATGATAAGTCTTTAATCATGTTTATATGGACTTGATTACCGTTAGTGTAGCATGTTTTTTGCCACGCTAATTAGTAAGATTTAGGATTCAAACTCCTAATTTCCTCAACACTTTTGGATAATAGCCAAATAGTATAATGTCATGACATTGATATTATTTCAAGGAAAAATTTTACTCATCATCCTCATACTCTACATAATTTTTTAATTTTTTAATTTTTTTTTCTCTTACAAAATGTGTAATGTATGGATTATGAGTAGAAAAACTTAATTAGTTTAGGAAGAATAAAACAAAAAAAAATTAAAATAAATAAAAATAAGTATGGTATGTAGAGATGATGAGTAGCAAAACTCTATTTTAAAACAATATGTCGTTCAAAGGCTAAAAAAATATAGAAAGTTATTTTAGTGATGGGTTGTTGCCTATTGTTTTTGGTGTAATTGATATTAGAAAAAAATGATCATACAACAATTTTTACGATTCATTACACAACAACCATGTTTTGTATGATTACTCCCTTGTTAATAATGAATCTTTGACGATGGTTAGCCCATTAAACACTTGGTTAGGATGTTATCACAAAAGAGACCCTATGGACTATCATCTGGATCCCAATCACACCATCAAAATATGATAAAAAAACAACTTTTGTTACAAGTTGCACATTAGAGCATAACAGAAGTTGGTTTGGATTCAGAGAGAAGATGAGATGATTTTAAATAAAAGATGAAAGTTGAAAAAAATATTATTAGAATATTATTATTGTTTTGAAATTTGAAAAAGTTGAATTGAGATTTGAAAAAATTAAATTGTTTATTATATTTTGTATGAGAATTTGGTAAAATTATAACCATAAGGTAAAATGACATGAAAAACTTTCTGAATCCAAACGGACCTTCAGAAAGTTTGGAATACAAAAATCACATTATTAATGAACATTTTACACAAGAACATTATTAATGTGAATACAAAATAATCACATTACTGCACTTCATATTTTACACAAGAACATTTTCCTCCACAATTTCTTTTTTCCTTTTTTAATATAGCGGCCCATATAGCCATGGTCCTCCATGGAATACAAAAATTTTGGAATTAATACTTGATGATCCTTGAGCAGATACTTTCAAATTACCTAAAGAAAAATCGTTTTGACCATTGCAAAGCTCTAAATGGCCGTCTTGAAAACTCTTAAGCGACAATGATCTTAATCATGAAGGCAATTCCTCACAAAACTGATCTACATTATTAATGAACAAGTTATTAAAACCCATCAGTACAACAATTGAACAACGATACAATCTATTATCTAAATGACATTTCTACAACATCATACATTCTCTTTTGAGCTTGAAACCTTGTTATCTTGTTTCTCCTCTTCACTCAAGGATGCAGGTTTCTCTGTGGGAGCCTCTATTGTGGAATCGGGTTCCTTTTTAAGCTCGGACTCAAACTCCTTTGCTGCCTGAAAAAAATGAAAGGCAAATCAAATACTTCCATATGTAACAACATTTTTAAAAAGCACTTGATGCTTCTAAAGATTCCATCAATTTGTAGCGCATATTACAAGTAGTAAAATGGTTGATTCCACCAATTTTAAGCTTTGACAAAGAAATGACTGTTGAGCCGTATACTTTAAATGGGAAACCCTCCTAAATGATCTGGTTCTTATTCTCTTTCTTCTTCCACCGCCTTCTTGCAAATAAGGCTATCAATGCAGAAGACCCAGAACCATCACCCAATAATCTGTCAGACAGCTCCATCTATTTATATCAAAAAGTGGGATTTGAAGGAAAAGGTCAAGCATTTATACAAGAGTTCTTCTACTTGTAAGTCGGTGTGGAGTATAATCTTCACACAGCTGATGGTAGAATTTGATTTGCAATAGAAGTTTAAAATTAAACTCTTTTACAAATCAAATCCAGCCATATCAACAGTGTAGAGGGTGTGTCCTCCACATTGGCTAGCAAATATATTTTTTCTTTGTATAGAGGCTATAAGGGTCCTTTCTCTATGCCAATGCTCTCAAGAGCAGTATAACCACGACCAATGCAAGATAAATATGTATGATTCTTTTCTTGTGTAAGAACTACTTTAAGTTTGATACAAAATTACCTATTATACGATCTGAGAGGAACCAACTTGCATGTAGAGGCTACAGTAAGCATGCAAGTTTTTATGCTCACCTTCAACAACTCTTGCTCACTAACTACAGCACTGTAAATTGCTAAAAAGTATTTGGGAGGTAGGCCCCTAAACTGTAATTGGAACCTTACCTTGGAGGTAGATTGAAAGATACGACTATATGATTAGCTCATATGGGTCTACGAGCAAATAGTTTAGTACCAGATAGGGGCCTTGAAATGGGGGATAGGCTATGGATGCTTCATATTATAGCAGGTTGGAGCACCATGAAGTGGGCGGTTAAATAAAAAGATCTTGTCCAGATGTTGCAGACAGGATGAGCATTAGTTTATATATTTGAACATTAAAATAAGAAGATGATGATGATGATAGACCTTTTGTGCACCCAAAACTATCACTTTTGTCGCATCATATACTGAAACTATCACAAAAACTACCATGTGCACTCTCATTAAGATTTGAATGTTAAAATACACAGAAAAGCTTTATGATCAGATCTTAAGGAGGCAGCACGTTAGCTTGAGAGGTGTGGACTTGGAAGGTGGATTTCTATCTGGCTTTGTAGTAGGGGACACAATTGAGATGACCCACCTCCTATTTGTGGATGATACTCTTGTATTATGAGGCACTAGTCACAATCACATTCAAGCTTTGCCGGCTCTTCTACTTTTTTTTGAAGCCGCATCGAGATTGAAAGTGAATCTCGCCAAGACAAAATTAGTTCCAGTAGGAAATGTTCCAGGTGTTTTGAGCTTGGCAACATTTTGGGGTGCAAAGTCTCCACCTTGCCAATGAAGTATCTCGGTCTTCCCTTGGGTGCCTCCTTCAAGTCTCAGTCCATTTGGGACCAAGGCCCCCCTAAAAGTTTCTTTTTTGTATGGACAGCTTCATTAGGGAAGATTGTCACCTTAGATAATCTACGGAAACGCCAACCCATTGTGTTGGTTTGGTGTTATATGTGCAAGAACAGTGGGGAGTCAGTGAATCATTTATTACTGCATTGTGACGTAGCCATGAGTTTGTGGAATGATATATTTGCTAGAGCAGGGCTCTATTGGGTGATGCCACGAAGGGTTGTGGATTTTTTGGCCAGCTGGCAAGGCATCCAAGGTACCACTCAAATTGCAGCTATGTGGAAGATGATACAGATCTGTCTATGGTGGTGCATATGGATTGAGAGGAACGGTCGAAGTTTTGAGAACCGTGAACGGACAATGGACAAAATTAGAACTTTAGTTTTTCATGCTCTACTCCATTGGTCGATTGTAATAGAGTTTAATGGCATGAACGTACATGATTTCCTTGTATCTTAATCTTTTGTCACTCATGCACAGGTGTTGCTCTTGTCTATGTCCCATGTACTTGGCTTCGCCTATTTTAATAAAATTCTTATTTACTGACCAAAAATTTTGGGAGCAAAATGTAATTTCTCCACATAATAAATTCAATTAAACTGCACCAACAAAAATAAATAAACTCAACTAAATTGCTAAAATCACAGTCTATATTACTTACAATACACCCTTCTCTTTAACCTACCATGCCCACATCAGCACAACATGACATAAGGATATGGCAACCAGACAATCCAAAATGATGGAAAGTCTTTGGAGAACATAAGAATCATGTACTTGACACATACTATCATCAGAAACTGTTACTTGACTATTACTCTTGACCACTCAAGTCTATACAACAAAGGGCACAGCTGAATCCAGATACAAACTACTAATGCAAAGTGGGTTATAGTCATCCTGTATTGCTTTCAATGGTGCAGAAGTCATTGATGGTATAGGAATCATCTAACTCCAGTCCTTCCTTATTCTAAATTATTTTAAAGAAATGAATGTCATTGGATAGTACAATAGTCATCCAACTCCAGTCCTTCCTTACACTTGAAGTCCTCTAAAACTCGGAACAGGAGGGTCCCTAGCAAGGCAAATCTTCTGTTGTGGTCAGCGGTCTTTCATAGAAACGTTACCCATACCACTTGCAGTGTAAAATTAAATCAATACAGTTTCTACCAGGCAGTATCGATGAATAAGCTCAAATAACGGAGATATAGCTGCTAACAAACAAAGTTAGTTTGACAGCATTTACTCATGGCTGGTCTTTTGTCTTAACATCTAATATCCAACAAAAACATTGCTAATAATTAATTCCAGATGACAATAACTAAAATGAAACTACTCCAAACATCACAACAGAATAGCACCACCGTTCTAAAGAATTCGTGCAACCAAAATTAAACTACAATCACATAAATAAATTCAAATCCTACTTTCAGTAATACATTAGAAATTGAAACAGAGATACGAAAAAATAAACTCAGATCATACTTTAAATAATACATTAGAAATTGAAAGAAAGATAAGAAAACAGTAATTCCAAATGATAGTATTCCAATTATGTCAAATTTCGGACATTGACAAGACATTGTCTTTAATTATAAAGTTCTCATTCTTCGATATCTACAAGACCAGAGACTTCCAACCAATTAATCCATCTAAGCTCCTAAGTCAATTCACTTCCCATATCATTGAGACAAAACCAAGTTTACAAACACGTCTCGAAATTTCTTTTCTTTAATTCAGTCTCCCTTTTCCTCTCAATCCACCCCCAACACAAGTACCAATCTTTCTTCAATTCAATAGTCATTACTTTGGAAACCAAAACAACCAACAGTAACAAAAGAGAGCACATTTTATCTATACCGATTCCTCAACTCACAAATTCATTTGGCACAGTCAAACAAGAATTCTTCATTTTCTTCCAATTTTCCACGAACCCAAATTCTCATTTAATTATCAAAAGAAATGATAGACCCAACATGATTCACAAACCTGTTGGAAGCTCTTGACGGTCTTGCCAATACTCTTTCCCACCTCAGGCAACTTCTTGGGCCCAAAAACCAAAGCTACGACTCCGGCAATAACCACCAGCTCGGGCACGCCAAGACCAAACAAAGCGTTGCAGGTAAGACCCTTCTTGGCCGGATCAGTTCTGGTCCTGGTTCCGGACGCAACCAGAGCGTTACTTTTGTGCTTGGTTTTGTTCAAGAAAGTGGAGGTGGCAAAACTGGTGAGAAAGGTGGAGTTGGAGGAAGAGAAAGAGAGAGAAGGTGGAGGCATTCTTGAAGTGGAAGAGAAACATAGAGTAGTTACAGATGAGATCTCCATGGTTTCTGGGTTGTGGGTTTTGGAGCTCTCTCGTCGGGGAAGATGGATGATAAGGAGGGTAGGGTGGGGAAGTTTTGAAACTTTGACTTGGATCACTCTCGTTGGCTTCGCTAAAATCCAACTTTAATTAAATTTGACTAACAAGACACTTAAAACACTCTATATTGAATTAATCAATTATATGTAAATTTAAAAACTCATCAAATATGTGAATATACAGTAATTTAGTCAAACACTATAATATTCATTTGTCACTCCTCTCATCAAATATGTAGATACTTTTATAATTAAGAAGTTTTGTTCAATTTATTATTATTAAATATAAAATATGATAAAAATAAATTAATTAGTTAATATTAATTATTAATTTAATTAGAATATAATTATCATTAACATTTAATTGGTAAAATTACAAAATGTGATAAAAAAATTCAATAAAAAAATTATTAAATTAATAATATTTTTTTATTATATAGAAAGTAAATGGATAATCCAATGTGGAGATTGAATTTAAATAAAATAGGTAAATGCAAATTAATGTGATATTAGCTAAATTTTAAAGATGTATTTAATCAAGCCAATGAGTAAATAAAAAAAAAGAGAAAATATATTTAAAGATATTGCATTTGCCTATTGTATTTAAATCATGATTGGCTTGATTAAATACATATTTAAAACTTAATCGAGTTTTCATGATTGCACAATAGGAAATTAAAAAAAGAAAAAATTACTAATTGATAAATAGTCCAATTTTAGTAATCTAGAAATTTTAGTTCTGTTTTTTTTTTTTTTTAATTTCAAATTTCAATCCAAAACATTGTTAAGGAGTCTTCCAATATTTTTTATTTTTTATTAACCACCTTCCCTACTGTTTTTGAATAGTTTCTTCTTTTCATGATATTTAAGAGAAAAAAGGCATTCTTTTTTTTTTTTTTTTCTTTTTTCAGTTTGGAACAATTTATTCCTCAATATAATCTGTTAGTAAGTCGGCCGCAGCAATTTACACAAAACCAAGGCCCAACCAGTAACCCCTGACATGCTATAGTATTTCTTTGTTGCATATCATCTCATGCATAGACCTAAGTTGTTGTCTTGTACTAGTTGAGGAGTAAGGTGGATTTTATTAGAACCTGGCTCAAGTTAGATAAATCACTAGGTTTGATTATTTTCATTGAGGTAAATAGAAAATATTAAGGTTTCGGTCAAGATTAGTGCTTAGGTTTCTTGAGGTTTAAACTTGGGAATTAAACCAAGAGAGTAGCTTACGACCAACTAGGCTTAAATTGTGATCCATCAACCCCAGAAAGAACCCAGACCCAGTTTGGGAACCCTTAGACCCGTTTCTCCCTTGACCCGACCTGGTTTGTTGTAAAATCCCTAAGAGCCGCTTGGCACACACTTTGATGTCCTAGGTTTCTATGCCACAACCCTCCTCCTCCAAACCACTCTCTATATCTCTTGTTTGACCACCACACCTTCAGCTCTTCCACTTTGTGCGCCACTCTTTGTTGTCGGTAAGTTTCTTTGCTACACCCACACTGCATGCACACATGCATTGGGACGAGTTGTTGCATGCACCATGCACTCACACACTGTTAGAACCAACACAGCAGCTGCCATCACAACATTCCACCTCAACCACAATTTCACACAGTTTAGCAAAGGGTCAGCAGCAAAACAAGGATGATTCTAGAATAAATGAGCTGTCATTCTGTTAGAGATTTTCTATACAATTAGTTAGAGGATCAGATTCTTTTATTCATGTATGTAAATACTATAAACAGGAAGTTCTGTGCTTTGTAAAAGGCAAGCAAACATATCAATACGAAGAGCAAATTCGTTGCAGCTTTCCTCTCTACTTTTATTTTTCTCTCTATTTTTCTTATGCAAAACATTCAGTTTTATTAAAACTGTTATGGTATCAGAGAAATAATGGCTTCAGATACCAATACCCCACCGCCTCCTCCTCCTCCTCCTCCTCCAACCAACAAAAACCCAAAAGATCCCTCTAGCCCATACTTTCTTAATCCCAATGATGGACCTGCGACTTTGCTCACCAATCATCTTCTCACTGCTGATAATTATCATTCCTGGGCACGCACTGTTCGTCGCTCATTATGAATAAAAAAAAAATTGGGGTTTATTGATGGTATCTTACGGGAACCTACCACTCCTAATGATCCCTTGTTAGAACCATGGCTTGAATGCAATGACATGGTTGTGACTTGGCTTCAAAATGCAATGTCCCTTGAAATCAAAAACAGTGTTGTGTATGTTGAGACAGCTCATGCACTATGGCTTGAGTTGGAACAATGATTTGCACAAAATAATAGACCACGAATTTATGAATTGAAGCAGTCCATTCATTCTCTTACCCAAGGTGATGACTCTGTCAGCCTCTATCTCTCCAAATTGAAGGTTATATTTGATGAACTTCTCAATTTTGAACTCATCCCATCTTGCACCTGTGGTGCTATGAAACCTGTGCTTGAGAACCAGCAACGTGACTGGATGATGCAATTCCTTATGGGACTCAATGATTCCTTCACCAACATTAAAGCCCAAATTATCCTCATCAAACCCATCCCCACTTTAAGTGAAGTTTATGCTCTTGTTCAACAAGAAGAAAAGCATAAACAACTCTCCAATATTCCCAATATCCATGACACTCTTGCCTTGGCTACCAAAATTCATTTTCCAAACACCCGAGATAGCAGCAAACATTTTGGTCCTCCCAAGAGAGAAAAACTTTTCTGCATTTTTTGCAAAGTTTCTGGCCATTCTTTAGAAAAATGCTTCAAAGCCAATCCACACCTTGAAAAACCAACCTGCACTCACTACAATATTCCTGGCCATAATGTTGATAAATGTTACAAATTACATGGCTATCCCCCAGGCCATAAACTTGCCAATCGAAGCAAAGGATCCAACCCCTATGCCAACCAAGTCAGTTCTTCCAAACAAGAACAGATCACTGAGGAATCCCAAGCAGTTCTAACTAAAGAGCAATATCAACAGCTCATTGCTTTGCTCCAGTCTCAGGACCTTTTCTCTTGGAGCACGATTGGGAAGGGTGAGGCTCACAATGGTCTATATCAACTTCAGTTGACAGTAGTGTCTCCCACAGCCCTTTCTTCTATCTTGTCCAAATTACCTTATAATCATTCTTCCATTTCAGCTTCTGTTACTCCTCAAAATGATCACAGTTTATGGCATTGTAGAATGGGTCACTTGTCTGACTCACGTTTATCTTTATTGCGAAAACATTTACCACATTTGAAATTAATGAATCACAATGTTCCTTGTTCCACTTGTCATTTGTCCAAACATCATAGATTACCTTTTCCCATCAGTGAAAACCGTGCATTAAAACCATTTGATCTCATTCATTGTGACATATGGGGACCTTGTTCTCAAATGGCACATGATGGACCCAAATACTTTCTAACCATTGTTGATGACTTCTCAAGATCCACATGGGTTTATCTAATGAACAATAAATCACAAACCAGACCATTCCTCTAATCCTTTTGTTCCCTTGTTGAAACACAATTTGAAACAAAAATTAAAGTCATTCGATCTGATAATGGGAATGAATTTGCAATGACAAATTTCTACATACAAAAAGGAATTATACATCAAAAGAGTTGTGTTGAGAGCCCCCAACAAAATGGAGTTGTTGAACGAAAGCATCAACACATTTTAAATGTTGCCCGTGCCTTAAAATTTCAATCTAACATTCCCCTCTCATTTTGGAGTGATTGTATTTTGACTGCCACATACCTCATTAACAGAACACCATCTCCCAATCTACAAAATCAGACACCATACGAACTTCCTTTTAAAGCCAAACCAACTTACACTCATTTGAGAACATTCGGTTGCCTATGTTATGCCTCCACATTAAAACAAAATAGGCACAAATTTGATTCCCGAGTAAAAAAAATGCATACTACTTGGCTATCCCTTTAGCATCAAAGGCTACAAGTTACTTGACTTAGAGACTAAATATGTCTTTCATTCACGAGATGTCATCTTCTATGAACAGATTTTTTCCTATAAAAGTGTCACTATCCCCTCTGATTTACAATCACTCTCAACACCTCTCACCCCAGAAAACATTACCCCTTCACTTAATTTTGAAACTAACATCATTTTAGAAAATACTCCATCACCCCTTACTTCTCCCACTTCTGAAACCACTTCTAAAAATACTTCCAACATTTCTACTTCTAACATTTCTCATTCTTCCAACCCCTTCCTTTCTGAAAACACCTCTTCACAAATTCAAACACCTCCTCGCAGATCAAACAGACCAAAGAAACCTCCATCCTACCTTCAACAGGTCATTGTGCCTACTGCTTCTCCATCTAGCTCCAAGATAACAGGTACTTCACTTACTACTCCTCTCTATCCATTATCTTCTGTTTTATCTTCTGCCAAATTATCACCTACCTATGTTGTTTTTGCTACTTCTATTCTTAACCACACTGAACCAAGCACCTATGCACAAGCTGTAAAAAGCTTAGACTGGCGCAAAGCCATGGACAATGAGATTGCTGCTTTGGAATTGAACAAAACATGGGATGTCATTGATCTACCTATTGGAAAGAAAGCTATTGGTTCAAAATGGGTCTATCGAATCAAACACAACTCAGATGGGAAAATTGAGAGATACAAGGCACGTTTAGTTGCCAAGGGTTACACCCAAGAAGAAGGGCTTGATTACCATGAAACATTCTCCCTCGTTGCCAAACTTGTAACAGTCAAGACATTGCTTGTTGTTTCTGCCATCAAAGGTTGGTTTCTACAACAATTTGATGTTAATAACGCCTTTCTACATGGCGAATTGGAAGAAGAAGTATATATGAAAATACCTCCTGGTTATTTAGTTCAAGACCACAACAAAGTTTGCAAGCTAAAAAAGAGCTTGTATGGCCTTAAACATGCTTCTCGACAATGGTATGCTAAATTCTCATCTTCGTTGCTCCATTTTAGCTTTACTCAGTCCCGAGCTGATTATAGCCTTTTTACAAAAGGAACTAATCAGTCCTTTGTAGCATTACTTGTGTACGTTGATGATATAATTGTTGCATCAAATGATCATCACGAAATTTCTGCTCTCAAAACATTTATGGATTCACAAATCAAAATAAAAGACCTTGGAACTCTTAAGTACTTTCTTGGTTTGGAAATAGCTCGAAATTCAACTAGCATTCAACTATGCCAAAGAAAATATGCCTTGGACATTTTGCATGATGTTGGTTTACTTGGTTGCAAGCCAAGCTTAATTCCTATGGATCCAAACATCAAATTCAGCAAAGATGAAGGTCAGCTGCTACATGATCCCTCTAAATTCAGAAGACTCATTGGAAGACTTCTCTACTTAACCATCACACGGCCTGACTTATCCTTCTCAGTTAATCTGCTCAGCCAATACATGAGCACACCTCGTGTTCCACATCTTCAAGCAGCTTACAAAATTTTACATTATGTTAAAAAGTCTCATGGCCAAGGATTATTTTTTCCTTCATCTTCTCCTTATCAACTTACTTCCTATTGTGACTCGGATTGGGCTTCATGCCCTGACACAAGAAGGTCAACTACTGGATATTGTGTCTTTCTTGGAAAGTCACTTATATCATGGAAATGCAAGAAGCAAACCACCATCTCTCGAAGCTCTACTGAAGCAGAATATAGGTCCATGGCTGCTGCATCATGTGAGCTTGTTTGGTTAAAAAACTTGCTTACCGATCTCACAATTTCCCATCCTCAACCAGCTACCCTTCATTGTGATAGCAAATCTGCCCTACACATTGCCTCCAATCCTGTTTTTCGTGAGAGGACCAAACATATTGAATTAGATTGTCATCTAATTCGAGATAAAATTCAAGAAGGTCTGATCTCCACTGCATACACACCATCACACTCCCAGCTGGCTGATATTCTCACTAAAGCACTTCATTCTCCTTTGTTTTATTCTTTGTTGCTCAAGATGGGAGTCATTGACATCCACTCTCCATCTTGTGGGGGGATGTTAGAACCAACACAGCAGCTGTCATCACAACATTCCACCTCAACCACGATTTCACACAGTTCAGCAAAGGGTCAGCAGCAAAATAAGGATGATTCTAGAATAAATGAGCTGTCATTCTGTTAGAGATTTTACGTACAATTAGTTAGAGGATCAGATTCTTTTATTCATGTATGTAAATACTATAAATAGGAAGTTTTGTGCTTTGTAAAAGGCAAGCAAACATATCAATACGAAGAGCAAATTCTCTGCAGCTTTCCTCTCTGCTTTTATTTTTCTCTCTGTTTTTCTTATGCAAACATTCAGTTTTATTAAAACTGTTACACACATCCTGTGTCGTGCACACACTCAAACCACCATCATCACGTACCATGTTTTCTAATGGCATATGCCATATGTCACAGCCACCGAGGTTCGTTGGAGTTGCCCTTAAACAATTATCAAGTCGCACCGAATTAGGATCTCAAAGCCCTATCTCTCTCGAACTCTACCCTTTAGGTGTTTTTAGATTGCCCTAGGTATATACTCTTTTCCCTTCAATATATGCATTAAATCCATAAGCATCTCAGGGCATAGTAGGGTAAACCGAATGGAGAGATTTCACTTGAGTTTAGGATTTAACTGAGTACATTCTTGACATGCATGAGGGTGTGATTATGTACAGTCCATTAGTGTTGAGAGTTAGATGATTTAGGAGTGAAACGTTTGTAGGTAGAAAGGGTTGATTTTTTGGAAGTGTTTAAGACAAGGTACCTACCTTAGGTAGGTGATTTTGGATGGTCGATATTGCATGTGCCATGGGAGTAGTTTCGAACTATAGAATGATATTATTTAGGGTTTGTAAACTGAGGGACATAAGAGAGTAAGGTTTGAATTGAGTAGCGTTACATGGGTAGGAGATCGAGGTTTATTGTTGTTTTGAGTGAGGGGAAGTTAGGTTAAACTGTGTAAGAGTTGGGAAAGGTTAGGCGAGCAATGTATTAAGCCGGGCAAAGTTAGGCAGGTATTGTATTAAGAACAAGGTTAGGTGAGCAATTCATTATGAGGGTGAGGTTAGGTGAGTATGTTAAGAGAGCGAGGTTAGGCAAGCAATGTGTTAAGAGGGTGAGATTAGGTGAGCAATGTATTAAGCGAGCAAGGTACAAGGTGAGCAATGTAATTCACAAGCACTGTGTTAGGCAAGCAAAGTGAGGGAGGAAAGAGTAATAGCTAAGGAACTTAGATATCTTGAGGTTTCATGCCTGAATCATATTACACATAGTGTCTAACAATTAAGAATGTCTGTATCATTGCCTATATATTATAGGTTCGGTTCAAAGTTTAAAGGCACACACTATTAGCATAATTTACACGAGGGTCGAGGTAAGTGACTATGTACATATTCTTCTACACATCACTTTATGTAAACGGTAAGGTCTCTTTTTGCAACTGTATATAGCTTGTAAATGTATATATATATATATATATATATATGTATGTATATACGCAATAAATGCTTGTAAATGTATATATATGTATGTAGCAGCCATTATTGATAGCCCTTTTTTATGAACCCCATTTATGATTAAGGAAGTTTCATATGATTTTAGAACTGCATGGATAATGACGTAGCTAAGTATTATGTAGTATGATTATACATTTTAAAGAATGAAAGACTAGGTAAGATAAGGTTAAAGAAAAGAAAAGAAAAGAAAATGGGTCATATGACAATGAGGATTGTACCATGAGCTTGGGATGGATTGCAACATCGGAATGCATGGTACTAGTGATAACTCATTCCTGAGGTTTGATTTGTATCTACTAGCTACAAGAAAAACCATCAATCGCAAGGTCGACAACCCTAAAACACGAGGGTTAACAGTGTGTAAGGCCTTTAAGGATGAGGTTAAGGAAATGAATGATTAATTCTTTGAGGTTGAGGAAATGAATGTTTTTCTTTGATGCTTTGAGGTAAATGTTTTATGTATAATTAAAGGTAATATTTATCAAGAATGTTAATATTAACTAAAACTCTAGATTGTTAATATGTTTACTATTTGATATGGTTCTTATTAAGTAATCAACTCATTTGAGTTATTTTTATATTTTCCCACCTCAGGTGAGGAAATTTATGATGATGTTGCAAGTGAGGATGTTGTCCAAGGGGTTGACATTGACAATAAAGCTTGAGGCACCGAGAAGGGTTTTGATTTTATCTTTGCAATTCCAATTATTTATTTTCTATATTTTGCAATTTGTGGCTCGTGAAAATTTATTTTATTTTTAATAAGTGCTATCGAATAAATATTTATCTTTGAAAGAGTTCTTTTTATAAACATACAAAATCTTTTATATCTGGTGCAAAAAATAACATGTTTTAAGATTAGTAATATTTAGTTTCTCTAACTTTACAAGCCTAGAGGGTCGAGATGTTACACAACCACCTTAAGCCCCTAATAGGCCATCGTGCCTCATAAAAAATGAAATAAAATAGATAGCTCGTTATCTTGCACAACTACAGTGTCAATAAGGCATTGCTTACGTTGTTTCTTAAAATAGAATATAGAAATAGCATTATGATGACACTAAGAAAAGGTTGTTATAAATGCATATATAAACTTAGTGGATGATCATTTAGATTCTACCTCTTAGATGTCTAAGAGCATTGGCATTGGCTTCATCAAAAGCCTAGCCAAATGTAAAATTTGATAAATTTTAGTAAAATTCAGCTGCATTGGATTCATCAAAGGGATGGATGGGAAGCCATGAGCTATAGTAAATCTATAGGATTTTTCAAACTTGAAGAGTAACTGTTCAGTCATCAAATATGTTTTCTTATTCCATTTTAATCCAAACGGCCTCATTTTTTTTCCTTTCTCTCTCTTCTTTTCCTCCCCGCATATTTTCCCTTCCCCTTTCTCTCTCTTCTTTTCCTCCCCGCGTCTTTTCCTTTCCCCTTTCTCTCATTTTCCCAACACACTTTTCGACCTCGCAGTGCCCTTTTCGATCTCGCAATGCCCTTTTCGATCTTTCTCTCGTTTTCTCTCCCTTGTTCTCGCAGTGAACTCATTTCTGTCTTTCTCTCGTTTTCGCTGTGCCCCATTTTCTCTCTTTCTCTCGTTTTCGCAGTACCCCCTTTCTCTCTTTTTCTCATTTTCGCAGTGCATCTCTTCGATTCTTCACACATAAACAAAGCAAAGCACACTGGTTTCTCTCCTTTCAGGTTTGCGCTAGTTCTTCTCCTTTCATGTACTGTTTGTCTCCTTCCTTTTCTCCTGCAACCCTAGTTTCAAGAAGAAATGGAATTGGTCAGTCTCAATGGGGGCTTTTGCTTAGTGGGAATCATTTAGGAATTTCATCTATTACATTTTACTGACCCAATTTTTTTTTTTTTTGGCTGATTTTCTCAATAGCACTTAGTGTTGCGGATTGTCAACCACTCGGAAAAGGGTATTGTGTTTTTTCTTTCTGTTGGTATATTACTAAATTTGCATCCCAGTGTGTGATATTTTTTGGCTGTTTTTTCTTTTTGGTATTGTTGGTATATTTCACGATTACAAATCCCCTGTGTTGGTTTATTCTGTGATAAGTCATCCCCTATGTTTCATGTGACTTGACCACTGAGCTGATTTTGCTTTTTTCTTCTTTTTTTTCCTTGAGATGAACAGAGACCAAAATCTCTTTTCTGAACAATATGAACTTGAGATTGACTTATCATCATTGTACTCCCAAGCTTGAAGTATTATTGCATGATTGCAAAAACATATTGCACTATGAAACTCCACTCATCTTTTTCTCTGTCTCATTTTGGGGCTAAACGATAAAAAAGAATGTTGTTTTATGTTTTTGTTATCTAGCAAATCTTTAAAGGTGATTGGAAAATTAAAAGGAAAATCATAATATTGTTATATGGATGATGGTGAACATAATTGAATTGGGTTATGCTTATGCATGGGAGATTTAGATGGGGACCAACCACCTGTACTAGGTCCAGCTATAAAGTGGCATTATCTGCACTCTTCTCGGCTTTAAAGTCGTAGACAAGTTGGTCCAAAGGGACTATAAAAAAAGATCTTGTTGCAAGCAAAAGCAGAAAGCAAATCAAAGCAAAAGCATTTTATTAAATGCCTCCATTCTCTTGTGGAGTAATGGTATATAGTGAATATGTAAGTGTCGTACAATCGTTTTAAAAAATAGTAGAGTTTATTATTAAGCTCAACCTTCCCAACTGGCTTGCAAGCTCAATAACACGTCATTCACTTTTTCTTTACTTTACTTGCTCTGTCTTTGTAGAGAAATATGAAAATAATCCATTTACCTGATGAGTAATGCTACCTATACAGATGTTACGCACTTAGGTTTTGTTTTGTTTTAGCGTGGAGATTCCAATTGCCTGAAATCTATTTTTTTTGCTGTCAAAACACAACCCCCACTAAATAAACAAAAATCCACCTCAAGAGAACCACAAACAGCCTTGATATCTGCAAATTGTATTATGTTTTATCATGTGAATTTGGATGTGGGACAGAATTTAAAATACATCCTGATTACTGCTAATTGTTTGCTGAATTTGTTTGGGTATTGCTTTTTGTTGTGTAAATGAATGAGCTGTGTAATTGTACTGCTAATTGTACTGCTAACAATGTAATCTAAATGATCTTGGGAAAAGCAACCTGCAGCATGGTTTGATATTTTTTTAAAATGTGTTGCCTTGTATCTATTTTCTTGTGCTGCCTGGTATGATCCCTTCTTCACCATTCTTTTACAAAGTGGAGGAGAAGGCTGTAATGACACTCCAACATATGAGCAATATTCTAATGTTTTGATCCAAACAACTCCCTTTCACGGTGAAAAGAGGCATCCGGCAAAAAAAGTTCAAAGAGGTGCATCTTTCACTGTAGAGGGGGATAATGTACTTGTCTCCGGTTGGCTCAACATTAGTATTGATGCCATACGTGGTACTGATAAAAAATCCACTCAAATGTGGGACAGAATTTCTGAGTTTTATCACGAGTATAAAAAACCAAATACTGTGAACCATTTGATAGGGTCATTGATTAATCGTTGGTCCATGATCCAGAAATGCACAAACAAGTTTTGTGCATTTCTAGCGCAAGTAGAATCATTGCACACAAGTGGTGCGACCGAGCAAGATATGGTATGTACCATTTTCCTTTAATAATGTATTTATTTATCTAAGATTTCTTTTCTGACAATATTCCTTCACTTTTTCAGATTGAAAAAGTAAAAATAATGTACAAAGAGATAGAGAAATCTAACTTCACACTAGAGCATTGTTGGTGTCTTTTGAGATACTAACCCAAATGGCAGCAACACATGATTTCACTGAATACGAGGAGAAGACCACATGATAAATGTCCAGCCAATGAGCACTCAAGTGAAGTTGCCAACGACGTTGTGGAAGAGAATGTTGAGAGGCCTCCAGGCAAAAAGACTGAGAAAGATAACTTGAAAAAGCGAAAGGCCCAAGAATCATGTGATGCTGAGTTCAACGGTACATTAGAAAAAATGACCAATGATAGACGGTTGTTTATGGCAGAGAGGAGAGCATGGGTGACGAAGGCAGATGAAGTTAGAGGTGCACAACTGGAACTTGATAAGAGAAAGTTTGAGCCGGAGATCATGAGCAAGGATCTTTCTAGCATGACTGCCATGCAACAAGCCTACTTCCTTAATATTTAGAGGAAAATTTATGAAGACTCTTTGAATAATTTCGAATGTACATTTGACAAATCTCCATCCACACCTCTTGGAGGTGTGTAACTGTTGGCTATGATTTGGTTTTTCCAGCTTTTAGTGGCTGCCCAGCCACATGTTTTGGACAAACATGTGGCTGGGCAGCCACTATGAAATCTGAATTGGTTTTTTTAAAATGGATAATTGTATTTTGGGAAGGTTAACTTTTTGTGGGCTGATTGTAATCTGAATTGTGACTTGATTTTGGAGGTGGAACTGAATTGTGACTTGATGTGAACTGAATTGGAAATAGGCTGGAAGTGAAACTTCACACTTGATATGAATGTCACTTGATGTAAACTGAATTGTGACTAGAAGAGGAACTTTTTGTGGGCTGATTGTAAATGCTTGTTAAATATTTTGTGTGATGGCAGCAAGTTGAAAGAGTTAGATTAATATGAATGTTATGTGGCAGCAAGTTTAAAGAGTTACAGTTTTTAGTCTGATTGTTGGAATTAATCTGAATGTTGCACTCAAATTTGATTGCAGATGGTTGTTAAATATTTTGTGTGATGGCAGAAAGTTGAAAGAGTTAGATTAATATGAATGTTATGTGGCAGCAAGTTCAAAGAATTACAATTTTTAATCTGAATGTTGGAATTAAATTTTATCTAAGATGTTTGTTTAGTATTTTGTGTGATGGCAGCCAGCTGAAAGAGTTAGATTAATATGAATGTTATGTGGCAGGAAGTTAGATTAAATGCCGTATGGTTTAATTTCAAATTATGATTTAATTAATTTTTTTTTAAAATGAAAATTTGAATTAAATTATTTAAGTATCAAATTAAATTATTACTTAACATATTGTTAGTGTAATTGCAAGATATGAAAGAAAAAATTAAAAATATTTTTTTTTAAAAAAATAATACTATATTATTATTCTAATGAATCCAATGACTAATCTAATGTGGGATTATGAATAGGAAGGTTTTACATTTATGGATAATATGTACTTTTCATCAAAGTTTGAAGATAAATTTGATGAATCCAATGCTAGTGCTCTAACATATTCATATATCAATTCTTAGAATTTTTAAATTTATCAATATATTTTATTAATTCATGTATCATCCTTTCATATTTTTTTTATCATTCTATACTTATAAAATGATGTCTTGAGAATCATTTGTAACATAAAATTTGAGACCAATAATATTGAGTTCCTAAATAGCTATTTTTTTATATTGCAAAATTTCAATTAGGGGTGATACCCGCATGGTGCTGGGTGGGGGGTACCCTTCCCCCACACCCCACCCTGCACCATGCGAGGGTTGAGGTTTTTCCCCCGCCCCCTGCCCTTGGGAGGCTAGGGAGGGGAAAAAACCCCATCCACCCCGCCCCCCGCCTAGGCCAATACATTGTGTTTAAAAAAAAAATTGGTACACATTGCTCAAGGATAACTATTGTATTGCCTTGACCTGCTATATAAAGGTTGGCTTAAGAGGCCAAGGCAATCTAATGACTTGAATACAATTTTAAGTCTTTAATAAATTGTATATATCTATATACAATATATTTATTTATATATATAAATAATAATAAAAAATTATATATGGGGATCCGCCCCCGCTAGGCCCTCTCGTGTAGCCCGCCCTCCCATGCGAGAGCGGGGCGGGACAGCGGGGGCGAGGTCCTGCTGCCCATCCCTAATTTCAATGAAAAAGGTTACTCTGCCCCTCAAGACCATTTCGTTTGTTCTCTCAACATGGCATGAAAGCGGCAAGTCACGTGGCAAAGTTAAAAAAGAAATATACAAAATTATTCATTTTTAACAAGAGAAATAATAGTTACAGTCGTGAGTGTGCAAGTGTCGTGTAATCACTTTAAAAAAATGAATAAATACGGGACCCACGTGAAAAGATACTAATCTTTTAATAGTGGACCGTACTCTTTTTTAAAGCGACTGCAAAGCGCTTATGTACTCTACGATTGTACGTATGATTACTCTTTTTAACAGTAGTATGTTACTGTGTATGAGGACTCTCCCCTTCATGCAACTGCAGAAGCAATTACCATCCTCTCTTTTCACTCCTCTATTTTCATCCCTCCTCGGCATCTGTCAAGCGTGCCATAGTTAATTTAAGGAATTTATTGAAGGACGAATACAAAAAGAGGCAGCAGCCTGCACAGTAATTGAGATAGGATATTAAGAAGAGGCGGCACCCATTTCGGAATATTTAGAAGCAGTAGCCAACACGGTAATTGAGATTAAGATCAAACAATAGGGAATATTTGTCCTCGTTTATTATACATGTGAAGGGAGAAAATTCCTTACATTGGGCCAAGAGCAGGGCCCAAGTTACAATCCAGATATGAGGTCTGGGTGGAATTCGGCCGAAGACATGGGTTGGCTTAGGGCTCAGGTACACAGTAGCATTTGGGTCATGACTCGAGTATGATGCCCGGGTCGGATCTTGCTAATAGGACAGAAGACACAGGGCGCCGGCAAGGCTTAGGAAGGAAGGAGCGTAGCACTCATCACCATACGGTAGAATTTACGGTGGATCACACCCAACATTAATGAGATGAAAGGGACTTGGGACAGAAGACGTGCCACATTCAATGCGGCCTAGGGTAGAAAGCATGCTGCATTCAATGCGTCCCATGACCTGAGCAATGCACAGTAGCCCTGAGCCCTTCATAGCTCGGTGAAGTGACGACACAAGAGCAACTTGGTAAATCAACATCACAAGCATATTTATCCTCTGCTATGCAGCACCCCACTAGGGTGGGGACCTGGTCAGTAACTATAAATAGGACACTGCCAGCAGTAGACAAGGTAATCGATCACTGTTTATTATTGTTTATACTCTCATCTTCATTACTGTTTATTATCTCCTTCATCATCACTGACTTAAGCATTGGAGGATCAACGGACCCCGAGGTCTCCCCTCCCTTTTAGATATTGTGCAAGTGATCGCTCAAATATTGGCAGTCTAAAGTTGCTCAGGCCCGCGAAATACGACATCAATAGTGGCACCGTCTATGGGATCTTTGTTGTCCCATAACTAGCATGTCCTTCGTATGCCGACAACAACCCGCTCTCAGTGTTCACAGCGTGAAATAATGCAATCTGAAGCAATGGAAACAAGATTCAATGAACAAAATGAAGCAATACAAAAACTCATGGCAGACATGGAGACCCTTCGACAAGAGAACATTGCCTTACAAAGGAATGATGAAGACCCTGAGGCAGACTAACAGAGTCATCACTTTGGATCCATCCTCATCCTAATGCAACCGTAGCAGATGAAGAACGACGTAGAGTCAATATGCAAATCCAGATAGAAGTAGTAAAGCAAATAGGCCAACCCTCCACGGTAGACCAACTACTCACCAATGCAGAACTACCATATAGCACTGGGATTTTGGCGATACCTATACCTCCAAAATTTAAAGTTCCTCAGATGGAAGCATATGATGGGTCAAAGGACTCGTTAGAACACCTAGAGACCTTCAAGGCCCACATGACTCTCCACAGCTTTCCCAGCGAAGTAGCATGCAGGGCTTTCCCCCTCACTTTGAAAGGAGCAGCACGAGTATGGTTTGGTTTCTTGCGGCCTGGAACTGTGGATAATTTCAACGAACTGGCACGTCTGTTCTTAACGTAGTTCATGGCCAGCCGAACGAGGAGGAGACCAACGGCTTATCTGTTGACTCTTAAGCAAAAGGATGATGAGAGCCTCAAGTTATACTATTAGAAGGGATCTAGCCTTGTAACCCCTTTATGGCAAAAATCACACGAAAGACCCCGACAACCCTAAGGGAATTTATAGACCGCGCTGAAGGTTACATAAATGGAGAAGATACGCTCCGAGCATTAACTGCTCCTAGAAAGAATGACTTGGGGAGGGCAACAAGAAGGCAACAGATCGGCATCAAGGGTCAAACCAAGGGACCAACAAGAAAAGGGTTTACAAAACTCAAGGCAAAGGAAAATCCGGCCCCCGTATACACTCTAACCTAACGGTTGAAGCTGAGGAGGACCTGAATCCACGAGAAGAGCAATCGCGGCCCAAATATTGTTCCTTCCATAGGAGCAATGGACATAGCATGCAATATTACTATACAAAATGGAGAAGATTTGACGGCCCAAAAATTCGCACTGACCAATATGAAGACGAAAGGGATGAGTCATGACGAGACTACCGTCCCTGCTCTTGGAGAAAAGAAAGACTGAAGCCCCATTCAGAGGAATAAGGGTCCAATTCGCAAAGGTTACAGCCCGACCTGCAAAGACCAGAACCCTGCTCAGAAGAATCATAGGAGCCTCGACAGACGGAGAACCGTGAACCCCCACGAAGAAAACTCGCATCAGAGAGATTCGAGACGAGAAGAACCTCTCATAGGCTAAATCAGCACCATAGCTGGAGGATATGCTGGGGGAACGACTTCTTTAGCACGGAAGGCCCATGGAAGGAGGGCCAAGTATGACGAAGTATTCTCCGCCCATACCTTCCCATTACAACAGGGATCCGATCGAAGAGTATCTTGTAACTTTTGGTGAAAAAGATGGAGAAGGTTTGTCGCGCCCCCATGATGATGCACTGGTAGTGACGTCACAGATTGCTAACTATCGAACTAAAAGAGTATTGATCAACAACGGCAGCTCCTCCGACATCCTCTTCTGGGATGCATTCATTAAAATGGAAATCAGTACCGATCAGTTGCGGCAAGCACATACACCCCTTAAAAGCTTCACGAGGGACACCATCCAGCCGATTGGAGCCATCGCTCTATCTGTGTTGGAAGGAATAGCTCCCAAAACGACATCTCTCATGGTAGACTTCCTAGTAGTGAAGGCCCCATCTTCATACAACGTGATTCTCAGACAACCATCCTTGAATTGGATGAAGGCTATAACCTTCATGTATCATCTAAAAGTAAAATCCTCGACCTCATCTAGAGTAGGAGAAATGCGAGGCAAACAGTAGACCGCCAAAGACTGTTACACCCGAGAGATGAAGTCAAAAGCAATAGCTATGCAAACTCTAGAGCAAGACCAAGGGGAAGCAGCCATGCCCCCACCCCCAGCTCGGACAGAACTAGACCAAAAGGTGGGGGACGAAGAGGCACTGAGGCAGGCAAAACCTAACGAAGCAGCCATGCCTCCACCTCCGACTTTAACATAACTGGACCTAGAAGTAAAGGACGAAGAGGCATTGAGGCAGACGGAACCTAACGAGCAGTTACTTTTGATACCAATGGATCCAGAAAAACCAAAACGGACTGTGCGAATGGGTTCTAAAATGTCCACAGAGCTAAGCCAGTCCATGAAGCAGCTACTTGTCGAACACTGGATGTCTTTGCCTGGTGCCATGAAGAAATGCCTAGTATCGATGAATCAGTAATAGCGCACCGCCTCGATGTAAATCCTGAGGCAAAGAGAGTTAAGCAAAAGCGCCGCAGTTTCAGTGCGGAGAAATATGTGGCCATTGCCGAAGAAGTAGATCGCCTTCTAGCTGCGGGGTTCATTCGGGAAGTTCACTATCCCGAATGGCTCTCCAACCTTGTACTGGTTAAGAAGGCGAGTGGGAAATGGAGAATGTGCGTCGATTTCACCAACTTGAACAAAGCCTGTCCTAAAGATAGTTTTCCCCTCTCGAGGATAGACTTGATAGTGGACTCCACGGCTGGGCACACCTTGCTTAGCTTCATGAATGCTTACTCTAGCTACAATCAGATCAGGTTAAGCCTCGATGATGAGGAAAAAAATGGCATTTATCACCGACCGAGGACTTTATTGCTATAGAGCGATTCCATTTTGTCTCAAGAATGCAAGGGAAACATACCAACATCTGGTCAACCGAATGTTCAAAGACCAGATCGAGAGAAACATGCAAGTTTATGTGGATGATCTTCTGGTCAAGAGCAAGAAATCAGAATGACATCTCAATGATCTTTGGGAAGCTTTTGTAGTATTGAGAAAATAAAAAATGAAGCTCAATTGACAAAAGTGTGTTTTCGGAGTCGAGTCAGGAAAATTCTTGGGATTCATAGTCTCTAAGCGAGGAATCGAGGCTAACCCCGAAAAGGTTAAAGCAATTATGGATATGCCTCCACCTCGAACAATCAACGAGGTTCAGAAACTGGCAGGGAGAGTAGCTGCCCTGGGTCGCTTCATCACAAAGTTGACCGACCGGTGCCTTCCTTTCTTCAAAGTTCTGCTGAAAGCACAAGAATGGGATGAAAATTGCAAAAAAGCCTTCAGCGACCTAAAAGAATATTTGGCCCATCCGCCTTTGCTCAGTTAGACCACTCCAGGAGAAGATCTGACTGCCTATCTAGCCATATCACCCAATGTGGTGTCCGCCGTATTAACTCGAGTAGAAGGAAGAGTTCAACATCTGGTTTATTATGTAAGCAGAGCCTTTCGAGGGGCGGAGGCCAGATACCCTCGAACGGAAATGTTAGCATTTGCTTTAATGATCACTGCCAGGCAATTAAGGCCTTATTTTTAAGCTCACCCAATAAAGGTCCAAACTGATGTTCCCTTGAGGAAAATATTACAGAAACCTGATACGTCGGGTCGAATGACTAACTGGGCAATTGAGCTAAGCGAGTTTGAGATCGAGTACCTTCCACGCACCGCAATAAAGGGACAGGTATTGGTAGATTTTGTAGCCGAATTCTCAAACTTCAAGAGGAAATGATCATTATACCCCAGGGCAAGCTGTGGCAGGTCTACGTAGACGGGTCATCCTGTCGGGCCGAATGAGGAGTGGGAGTACATATAATAACAGACTCAGGACAAAAACTTGACTACGCACTCAAGCTCGAATTCAAAGTCACAAATAATGAAGCTGAGTATGAAGCACTCTTGTCAGGTCTAACAATTGCCAGATCGTTAGGGGCAACTGAAATTGAAGAAAAGGCTGATTCTCAGATAATGGTGGGGCAAGTAACCAGACAATTCCTTACGAAATGAGAAAATTTGAAAAGGTATCTCCAACGGGTAGGAGAAAAGCAAGATATCTTCCAATACTCAACCATCCATCAGATTCCAACAGGAGAAAACCAAGAAGCAGATCGACTAGCTAAAGCAGCCTCAGGCTAAGAACAAGTCCCGCTTCAAGGTCATGTTATAATTTGAACTGTTGACGTAACCGTAATAGGGATTCAAGTGTCAACTATCGAGGTCCTACAACCCCCAGAATGGGCCACGGATATTCTGGCATTTCTTCAAGAAGGAATCCTTCAAGATGATTGGGAGGAAGCTCGAAAAATTAGGAACCGAGAGGCTCGGTTCACTTTGGTGGAAGGAGTACTATACAAGAGAGGCTACGCCGAACCACTGTGAAGATGTATCTCCTCCCAACAAGCCCAGTACGTGCTGGCAGAGATACATGAATGAGTTTAAGGGAATCATGCTGCTGGTAGGGCACTAGTTGTGTGAACTACTCAGCAGGGTACTATTAGCCTAACTCTCACAGAGATGCCAACAAGTTCGCCCGAAAATGTCTCAAGTGACAGGAAAACACTCATATCCCTCATTGCCCTCCTAAAAAACTCACTTATGTCATCGTTCCATGGCCCTTCGTACAATGGGGATTGGAACTTATTAGCCACCTCCCTGCGAGCAAAGGAGGAGTAAAATTTGTTGTGGTGACAGTTGATTATTTCACAAAATGGGAGGAGGCGGAAGCTCTGGCAAAGATTACGACTCAGGCGATTACAAATCTCCTATGGAAATCTATAGTCTGCCACTTCGAAATCCACCAAAGCTTCATTTCGAACAATGGAAGACAGTTCGATTGCTCCCATTATCGAGAGTGGTGCTCGAAGTTCAAGATCAAGACTAAGTACTCTTCACCGGGACATCCCAAGCCAACGGGCAAGTAGAAGCAACCAACAAAATATTACTCAACATCATGAAGAAGAAGCTGGGAAGCCAAAAGGGGGAATGGACTGAAAACTTCCGAGCACATTATGGAAGTTCCGAACATCAGTAAGAACCCCAACAGGGGAAACTCCCTTCGCCCTCGTCTATAGGACTGAAGCCATGATACCAGCTGAAGTGGCAGTGCCCACATGTTGAGTTGCAACATTACGATCTCAACTGCAACAATGAGAGATTGAGAGAGAACTTGGACTTTTTGGAAGAAAGGTGGGAGGAAGCAGTAAGCCGAGCGGCAGCCAACAAACAGAGAGTTGAACAGTATTTTAATAAACGGGTCAGGCATCGCAATTTCAAAGTGGGGGACATGGTTTTGAAACAAACAGGAGTTACTACTCAGGATGAAGGCAAACTAGGTCCCAAGTGGGAAGGGCCATATTTGGTAACAGGGACCGGAAGACCTGGCTCTTATCAACTTAAGAACCACGTAGGACTCGAGTTGCCACACTCATGGAACGTCGAACACCTAAGGAAGTATTTTGTATGAAAAATTCAAGCCAGCCTCAAACAATGTAAGATTGTGATTAGTTGAAATTTTATGGACTAATTTCGAATGTTGCATTATTATGTCTTTTATAGACAACTTAAATCAAACAAGCCCGATCTCTAGATCGACCATGAAATATAAAGCACAGGAAACGAGCCATAAGTTCTGACCTACTAATAGCTATTCTCAACGTAATTTAAATGACTTAACGAGTTTCGTGCAAAAGATGATAAACGATGCGTTGGTGAGGGAGCAGGGCCCTCGGACTCTGCCAACCTATAAGGGCCAATCCACAAAATATAAAGCACAAGAACCGAGCCATGAGCTCTGACCTGCTAACAGCTATTCTCAACGCAGTCTAAATGACTTGTCAAGTTTCGTGCAAGGGTACAGAAACAAACGGCCTGGTACACAAAATTATTTTATTAAATGTACAATCCAGCCTTCACAGGATACAACTTCAGTCGCTCAATTGAACAAAGCAAAAGTTAACGAAAAAATGGTTGGCAAGGCACTCGGGCTCTGCCAACCTATAAGGATCAATCCACGAAGTATAAAGCACAGGAACCGAGCCATGAGCTCTGACCTGCTAACAACTATTCTCAGTGCAGTCTAAATGACTTGCCAAACTTCGTACAAGGGTACAGAAACAAACGGCCTAGTGCACAAAATTATTTTATTAAATGTACAATCTAGCCTTCACAGGATACAAGTTCGGTCGCTCAATTGAACGAAGCAAAAGTTAACTGAAAAATGGCAGCACGGTAAACACTCATGCTAGTGGACCTTTCACAACTTGGATTCAAAGAGCTCAACATACAATAGCGGAATAAAAACAATGAGTCATACAAACAGGTAGACAAAAACATCGTAAAGTCCTTTTATTTCCTGAACAGGGTTACAAATAGGGCAACAAGAAGAATAGTACATCGACAAGGAGTCCTACAAACAGTATGGACAATCTCGTTTGGATAAAATCAAGATGATCAGCAGTGCAATATCTCCATCAGGGAGGAAGGCGTTCGGTGGAGTCCAGCCCTGGCCAGACGGAATAGGGAGATCAGCAGAGTGACTTCCCCCTTGGAGAAGAAGGGCGCCCTGTAGGTCCGGGTTTGTCTAGGCAGAACTAGGACATTCAAAAGTGCAGTCACATCTCCACGCAGCACCGAATGGGACGCTTATCTTCTTTCTCAGGAAGAGGGGAGTCCAATGGCACCTCACCCAAGTTCTCATGAGAGCGAATTGGGTTCAGGGTTGAGCGAGAAGGGGGCATCCTAGAGAACAGAGGGCCGGTAGGGAGGCAAGAGGAATCAACTTTGAAGATTTGATTACCCCTTTGAACCATTTGTTCCTACCCTCCTCAGCCGCGACTGCCGCATCACTGCCTTGTTCCTACTCTGTACATAACTCATAGGCAGTGAGTTCCTATACAACGTTTACGAGGATTGGCCCTCATAAGTAAGGGGTAAGAACAAGCGAGGCACCATAAGCAAAAGGGTAAGGACAAGAGGTATGGGAAGTTTGTTTCTTATTTGATACTCAAACCACCATAACCAGCAACAACCTAAACACCAAAAGAGAAGGCATTGTCCCTCGTAAAACACAAAATGAGAGAAGAAATCCACGGGAGATCGCCGAGTTTGGGAGAAAGAAGAAAGGTGAAGAATGGGGTGAGTTCCCCAGAGAAAGGGAAGAGCCCCCTTTTATAGGCAAGAGCAACATTTGGCGTCCCAGGGCCCTATAACTTCTGAGACCTCCCTAGGTGACCATGTGTATCAAAGGCCTCCCAGATTGACCACACGTTCCTCATGGGAAAACGTAGACCCTTGAGATTCGAAAAAAGTGGACACCCCAACCGGCGCATTACACGGAGTTAATGAAGCAGTTAATAAGAAGATTAAATGTGAAAACCGCCACTAACGCATTACACGGAGTTCATAGAGCAGTCAATGACAAGATAAAATGTGGGAGTCCCAACTGGCGCGTTACACAAAGTTCATGGAACAGTTAATAAGAAGGTTAAATGCAGCAACCTCAACTGACGTGCTGCACGAAATTCATGGAAAAGTTAACAGCAGGCATAACTGCACCAACGGGACTAAAACAGCATTCAAAGCAAACAGGGAATGAAGAGATGTTAATAAAAGTTATTTTAGGATCAACGTCGAATCGACAGTGGGTTAAGACACCCACGTGCGAAAAAAGGTGTCGCGCGGTAAAACACTTTTATGTGTTCAATTGAGAGGTTGTTGCGCGGTAAACACTTGAACATGGGCTCAGCAGTGAAGAGTTGCAGAATACAACAGGCAAAAAAGGAAGGAAAATCAAAAGCTTCGAATCAGCCGAACCCAGACAAACCCGAGGTCTTAAAAAAAAGAGAAGGTAGAACGCAAATATGAAGACTTGACAAGGGTCTGGATCGATGTAAAGAATTGTCACTCGGCAAGCAACCCTACAAGAGTATCTGGTCGGTACCCAACAAAGATTGTTGCATGGTAAACGCTCGAACATAGGCTCAACAGTAAAGAACTACAGAATACAACAGGCAGAAAAGGATGGAAAATCAAAAGCTTTGAATCAGCCGAACCTAGACAAACCAAAGCCTACGTTTTCACGGATATGAAGACTTAACAAGACTTTAGATCGGTGCTAAGAATTGCCACTTGGCAAGCACCCATACAAGAGTACCAGCTCGGTACCCATCTATACAGGAGAGTCTTACGCACCGCTCAAATTGATAGTATTATCAATCTCTACCAACAGTGAGCCAAAATGTACATATCGATGAAGAAAAACCAACCAATACAATAAGCAATGAAAGAAGAGAGAGAAAAAAAAAGAACAAACGGGAGATATATATATATATACAAAACAAAAGACATCGTTCTCATTTGTATTGTCAAAATTACATTGAAATCCGTGCAGGCCAAATAGTATGAACGACAGAAGGGGAGTCGGGAACTAAGCAAGAGCATTACGGAAGGCTCAGGGCATTTCCTTTATGCCCCACATCAACATTTCCTCATAAGCAACCATATTTGGCGAGAGCTCTAAAAGATTCAGAGTACGAAGATCCAAGGGATTTTGAAGAAGCACCTCTTGGAGACGGTCGAGACCTTCTTTATACCCATTGATCCAAGCTTTATTATGAAGGGCGGGAGCCTGTCTGAGTTTGACTCAAGTTGGTTTGAGCGGTCCTGAGCTGCCTCTAGAGAAGACTCCAGACCGGAAACTGAGACCCGAGCTAAAGCCCTGGTTATATCTCCTCGCCTGGCTATCCCCAAGTATTTGTGGAACATGTGACATCGAATCTCAATGGCACATTTCTTCTCATTCGCCAACATTTCAACAGTTTCTTCGCTTTGCATCAGCGCTTCCTGAGCGGACTCCAACTCACACTCTAGCCTCTGGACCTCGGCTTTAGCCTTTCCTCTCTCTTTAAAGAGAAGATAGGACTAGACTCAAAGATCCTCAAGATCTTTCTTTGCAAATTCTAAATCTTCGATTGTTGAGGACATCTTTGTTCGGATTATGTCCATCTCCACATTCTTTAGTTGGAGCTCCATAGCCATTACCTTCATCAAATGTTCCATTTTCTCGGCCTCCTTCCATTGAGCACGGATCTTCTGAAGGCAAAGCGCGTTGTGCCCTCTCAGGGATTCATTCTCCACCTCTAGGGCATGGAGGTCACCCATCAGCTTCTCTCTTTGTAGATTCATCAGCTTGTTTAATGCCCTCTGAGCCTTAAAATCTT
The DNA here is from genome assembly GCA_003123825.1 of Juglans hindsii. Taxonomy (NCBI): domain Eukaryota; kingdom Viridiplantae; phylum Streptophyta; class Magnoliopsida; order Fagales; family Juglandaceae; genus Juglans; species Juglans hindsii. The sequence continues at coordinate 279,839 of QEOW01001442.1, forward strand.
CTTCAAGAGCCTTCTGCTCTCGAGAAACCATATCAGCTAGCTATTGGTGGCCTGAGAAATCAACAGTAACAAAATTTATTAGTAAAGTGTGAAAGACTGGAACGACATTAAAAGAGAGGTACGTACATTGGCAAAAAGATGCCTGAACTTCCGAGCATGTGCTTCAAAAGATGCTGCCGGGCCTTCTTATAACCTGGCCCGGGACCCTGTGAACTCTCTGGCCCAGAAGAAGAAAAAGGCTCGACACACACCAACAGCAGAATGGCCTCGGCATTTATGCAAGGAAGACCGAATTCCTCCTAGTGCTGATAAGGGACTTGAACAGGAGGATCCTGTGGGAGGACAAACTGAGAACCTGGCAATTCCTCATCTTGGGCTGAACTCGCACCCTGGGCAACTGCCGAGTGGGGGGGACTGCAAGCAGGGGAAGAATCATCCTCCACCTCCACTATTACAACATCCTCTTGCAAAGGAGAAGACCTAGCTTGAGGGACGGTGCTTTCCTAAGACGAATAAGTGGCTCGGCAAAAAATAATTCAAGCGAAAAGTGAAAAAGAAGAACAAAGGAGGAATAATAAATACCTGTACAATGCCAACCGAAGGGGTAACTCCTGGGATCGTTGAGGGAACTGGCTCGGCAATATGATCCGACATTGTTGAGACTATTGGAACTTCAGGAGGAATTGGTTCTGCAGCCCCCTGGGAACATGGCCCCATGGCCTTGGATCGTTCGGCAACCTCCGTTGAGCATGGCTCCGCAATCTCAGAAGAAATAAACCCCTGTCTCCAGAGGGAGTAGCCTTTGTATCCAAAGACGGAACAGAAGGGGAGGTGAAGACCGTTGGAAGGGGAATTGAAGGGCCACCAAGGGAAGCCAGGCCCAGGAGCCTAGAAGTGAACTAGGGGAGTTAGTTAAGCACTCCCCAAAGGATGCCTCAACCACGGCAAGCCTTTTCTCAAAGTGAGATGGTGGCTTGCGCAGGGGAACCTCCTACTGAATGAGAACTTCCTCAAAGCAAGGAGAAACATTCGGCGTCGGACTAGGGCCCCGAGGCACTGGGTTTTCGAACGTCGAAGCGAAAAGGAAAGCAACGACGACATATGCTCCCTCTCCCCTTGCGGGACCTGTAGAAGAAGGCTCAACACTATCATCTTCTGCTTAAACGAGTGTAACAAAAGGAAGGGATTTCGAAATCTAAAAGAGTTACCTCCAGGAAGGCTGTTTTCTGGAACGGCTCGATCGAAACTCTCTACAGATCGATGAGTTTCACCCGCCGAAGTCTTAGGAGCAACTCGGTGAGAACTGCTCTCCAAGGCAGCTCGGCGAGAACTGCCCTTTAGGCCCACTGGGTGGGAACTACTCTCCAGAGCAGCTCGGCGAGAACTGCCTTCTGGGGCCACTTGCTAAAAGCCTCTCTTCTTTTTACGAGGAGCATCTGGCTCAGTGGGACGCAAAAAAGTGGCAAGAATCTCCTTGGCAGGTACTGGCTGGGTAGGAACGGAAGTACTTTCCCCTGTACAGGACCGCTTGGCACGGATACCTTCAAGTGGGGAAGCCGCACGACGTTCCTCTATTGGAGGAGAAAGTGAACCCGATAAGAAGTCCCAACCTAACACATGTGCGCGATGCAGGAGAACAATATAGCGTCGAATGTACTCATCATTTCATAATGCGTCCGATTCGGCTAGGTCTGGATGAGCTGCAACCCAGGACATAACAGAGGCAATTCTGAATTCCTCTCTCTCCGATAATGTAATAGCGAGAGATTTGGTGGTCGGAATCTTACCCCAAACAGATCGGACAAGGAACTCGTTGTATTCACGCTCCCCCTCCGGGCATTCCAAGTCTGCGCCCCTAACAAAAAAGAATCACCAGTGCCACTCCTTTATTGACGAATAACACCTCTCCAAAGTAGTGAAGCATTTTTCGGCATAATAGGATTGGAAACTACAAATATTCCCATCAAGCCAATTGATTCGATACACACTTAACAACTCCCGAGTGGTTAGATCGGGGTAATCTTTTGAACCACTCAGAACGATTCGAAAGACCACGCAACTTGCCATGATTAAGCACCAAGCATTAGGATTGAGTTGTGTTGGGGCAAGTTTCAGAAAGTCCAGAATATCATGCACCGGACGGCAAAAGGGCAGGTGCAGCCTAATGGAAAACATGTGGGGATGAAGGGCCACCTTTGTCGACAAGCCCTGCTTGTCCACCATTGTCACACTAGGTTGAGGGATTTCCATAACAATTCCAGTAAGAATGGAGAACTCTCTGCAAAATGAACGGAGTTCGTTACTAGTCATAATTGATGTCCACTGTTTCCCAGCATAATAACTGAACCAGGCCTCGTTCGTGCTTCGTTTAGTCATGATAAGAGTAGTCGGAAGAATCAGAGAAACTTTGGGGCTTCACGGGAGCAAAGGAGAAACACGAAAACAAAGACGAAAGGGAAGAAAGAGAAGAAGGAACGAGGAAGAAGAAATAAATAGGAACGGCATGACAAAACGGTTACATATTCGAAATGGTGGCACAAGATTCGAAGAGACGCCTCGGCTACAGGGATATGGAGTGACGCTTACCTACCTTCACACATACATAGAACGAACCAATCCTAGGCAGCGTTGGCACGCCATAAAGCAGCTCTAATTAATGAGGGCGGCATTAATGATTATGGAGAAATCAGTTCGCACCAACAATGGGTGGGAGAGTGCCCATTCATTTTTCTCATAACCAGATAAGAGATCTAAAGAGAAAAGGAATCTTAGAATTTCTAGCCCACGAGTGTACTAAAAATTCACGGGGTACTGTGAAGGGAGAAAATTCCTTACATTGGACCAAGAGCAGGGCCCAAGTTACAACCCAGATATGAGGTATGGGCAGAACTGGGCTAAAGATATGGGTCGAATTAGGGCTCAAGTACACAGTAGCATTTGAGTCATGACTCGAGTATGATGCCCGAGTCAGATCCTGCTAATAGGATAGAAGACACAGGACGCCAGCAAGGCTTAGGAAGGGAGGAGAGTAGCACTCATCACCATATAGTAGAATTTAAGGCAGATCACACCCAACATTAATGAGATGGAAGGGACTTGGGACAGAAGACGGGCCGCATTCAATGCGGCCCAGGGCAGAAGGCATGCCGCATTCAATGCGACCCAAAGCCCGAGAAATGCACAACAGCCCTGAGCCTTTCATAGTTCGGCGAAGTGACAACATAGGAGCAGCTCAGTAAATCAACATCACAAACATATTTAGCCCCTGCTATGCAACATCCCACTAGGGTGGGGACCTGGTCAGTAACTATAAATAGGACACTGCCAGCAGCAGACAAGGTAATCGATCACTGTCACCTTACACTATCATCCTCATTACTATTTATTATCTCCTTCATCATTACTGACTTAAGCATCGGAGGATCAACGGACCCCGAGGTCCCCCCTTTTAGTTACTGTGCAGGTGATCGCTCAAATACTGGCAGTGTGAAGTTGCCCAGGCCGGCGAAACATGACATCAACAATACAGAATGAGATCAGAGTGTGTGTGATAATGAAAGGGAAGCATCTTGACTCTAAATTCTAACAACATCAGCCCTAAATCTCTTGAAAATCTTTAAAAAAATCTAAAATCTTAAAACCCCAAAATGATAATGGCGAGGATGAGTTGGTTCTTGATGGCTTTGGATAATTTTGTATAGAAGTGTTAATCCTATGCTTATCGATATCCAATGAAAATAATAAGAGGCTGATGTGTCAGCCTCCCATTGGATGAAGTAAAAGTTTCATAAGTATGTTTTTAAGATGGAAAATAATAAACTTATAATTAGTCTATAATTATTTTACAACAAGGATAATTATGCAAAATTAAAATTATTTTTTAATTAAATAACCTTTCTAAAGAAATTTACAAAAATTGCCACCGCTAGCTGAGTATAAAAGAACAGTTCTACTGGAGGCAACCGCGGTGTAACCGCGTCCCACGTGGCATTAAATGGAAACGACATCATTTCTTCCTTTCTTGGAAGACCGAATTGCAGTTTCTTCTTTGCCCGCTTCATCAACCGAGGTCTCAAGGGAATCAATTTCACCGTACCCCAGGTCCCCTCTTCTTGTTGTCATCCCAGCAGCTGTGGCAGCTTCTATTGCAGCATCAACCCAACCACGATCCTCATAACATGAAGAAAATTTATCGACTTGCTAGTCCTTAAAATGTGTTGAGCAAGAGATTGAGAGATAAAGGAAGGAAGCATCCCAGCATGGAGCCTATAACCATCTCTCCAAAGAGACTCAACTTTCACAGGTTAACCCACAATGAAATATTCAGCAAAAATATCTTCCAACTCCCCTTCCAAAACCCAACTCCTCACCATCTCAAAAAGAGGAGAACAAGCCCGCTGAATTAAACGTCTCATAAACTTGGATTCCCAGTCCTGTAAAGCCTTGCGTTCGAATGGGCCTAGATCGGATATATCCCCCGTTAGATCTTTCCCTTCAAAAGGCATTTTTGCGAGAGCTCTGCTAGCATCCTTTCCAACAAAAAATGCATAAGGTCCACCTGGTCCATAAAACATCTTGCTCTATCGTAGATATGGCCCTTGATGGCCATGAGCAAAGGCTTCTGGAGGTCGGATCCATCGTACTACTTGAGCTTCCCCTAAGCCTTATCACTCCTCACAGTAATATTTCCTTGTTTACTTCAAGACATTTCCCTCCTCCATGATATATGTTTTGGACTAAAGCATGAAACAGTGACGTTTATTTATGCCATGTGGGTGGAGATTACCCCACGGTTTCCCTGCCGATTGCCTTTAGCATTTTTCATAAAAGAAAAACATAGAAGATGAGTTCCAGTACCTAGAAACCACTAGTACCGAAACTTGACATCCTTAACATGACCAGGAATACACATAACATCATCAATACCAAAGCCATTCAAAGTTTGGGTAGCTTATTTTTATATTAAATTCATTCAATTTTCTTACTGAAGGCTATCAAATGAGATTTTTGTGAAAAGTGAAGTCCTAATTCGTTAGGATTTGCATGAAATTTCAGGGGTTTTTTGAAGATAGAAATTTGTTTAGATGGTATGAAAAAATGAAGCATTGAATTAACAAAAGGTGAATTGAGAGACATGGGGAGAGGAGGAAGACGGTGCGTAGTGGTGAGCAACGACTTAGGCGGAGTCAGATTCTCCTAAATCTGACTCTAGCTCCGACTTTATCGGAGTTCAAATCCAAAATCAGACTCCGACTTCGACTTGTGTAGGCTCCAATCTGACTGTGCCTCTAACTTGTCGAAACAAAGTCGGATTTGGGTTTTCTTTGGATTTTTTTTAGCGTCATATTTAGTCCATTTTAAAAAATCATTTTTTCTAGGCTTTCAAATTTTAATTTTTTCAAAAAAAATAAAAATTAAAACTAAATCATTTACTGCTAATTTACTTCCATACTAATATCTAACTTATTTTTATAATATACTTATACTTTTGTCTCTAATTACATGTTATCATACTATAGTATTAAATATTATTTGTAGTATCTAATTATATATTATTATACTATAGTATTACATGTTGTTATATTATAATAGTGTGTATCTTATTTATAACTTATTTCTATACTAGACTTATTTCTAGTGTCTAATTTATTTCTATACAAGACTTATACTATAGCGTCTAATTGCATGTTATTATACTAATATCTAACTTATTTCTAACTTAATAATATTCTAGACTTTCTAATTTCTAATTACATGTTATTATATTTTAGTCAATTAGTATATATGTTATTAACTTATTATACTAGACTTGTTTAAATACTAGCGTCTAACTTATTTCTATACTCAATTATGTATGGTAGTAATACTATGATGTTTACATATATTAAACTATCATTAGTTTATTTATATTATAGTATAAATATATTATTTTATAATAAATATCTCATACTAGTATATTATTGAATTTAATTATATAAGTTTTAATTATATAACTATATAACTATAGTCTATATTAGTATATATGATAAATATATAAGTAAATACATATTTTTATAACATATATACAATATCAAATTCAGAAGGCAAAGTCGAAGTCGAAGTTGGAGTTGGATCGGAGTCGGTCCAACGACATCTCCGACTCCGACTGAAAAATTAAAAAAAAAAATCCAACTCCGGATCCATTTTGTCGGAGTTAGATTTTTGAACTTTTGATCTACCCTAATGGTGTGTTTGATTTTAAAATTAGAAATTATACAAGTTTTGCATACTCTCTTTAAAAAAGAAAGGTAAATCTTTGATAATTATTTTTTTAGTGATGGATTCCACTTTTTTAAAAAGAAATGCATGAGACTTACATACTCTAAAATTTTTTGTAACGTTACTCTTTTAAAATGGACAAACATCCTGTATTTTTTTATCTATCATAAGAAATAATAAAATACTAAGATGAGAAATCGGTGAGTATTAATAAGATAATTTATAAATAGTAGTGAAATAATTTGAGTTAAGATGATTTATGAGTCTTTAGAAACTGAGAAAAATTAAATAAAAATATTATAAAGTTAAAATATTGTTAGAATATTATTTTTATTTTGATATTTGAAAATTTTGAAATATTTTTTGGGTTTTTCTTGTGAGTTAGGAAAAATTGTAAAAATTAAATAATGGTTATATAAAAAAATTAAAATTTTAAAAATAAAAAATATTTGTATTTGAATAATATTTTAATGTTCAAATAAGATGAAATAAAACATGATAACAATAGAGAGATTTGTAAACCAAACGGGATCTTTGACTCATTGGTTGGCGTAAAACCTCACGTTACACCGGATCCGGTCTAAAGAGGGACCCTAATCAGAAAGCACATTTTTCCTTCTCTTAAATTCTATCCAGTGGCCGAACGCTGTAAGTCTGAACTCTTACGTCTTCAAGTTTTCAACCCTAACCGTAAGTCCCGACACGTTCCAGCCACCATAAACGGTTAGTTCTCTCTCTCTCTCTCTCTGTGTTTACACCTGACATTGTTTATTTTATCGAAAATGGAGATGGGGAGAGAAGAGAGAAACTGCCGAGAGAGAAGAGATAGGAAGAAAAGAGTTTTGGATCATTTTATTCACTCAATGAGTACATCTATTTATACAAGTGCTAAAGCTGTAGCTCTTTGCTATCAAACCGACGGAATCCTATAGCTAATTACAATTGGTTAACAACTGAAACTAACACCAATAGAATCATGTTGTTTCAATTTCTCAGCCACCCTTGGCCACTCATCCCGTTTACTGCCCTCCTCCGCATCTCGCTATTTCCTCTCCGTTCCACTCTTCTTCTTCTATTTTGGAGTTTTATGATTAATGAACACTGCTAGTTGATTTTGGGATTGATCCGATTGTAATGGGTTTTATACTTTAGGATAAATTTCGAATTTTGGGATTTGATGGGTTCGGTTTGTGCACAACCCTATGTGGATCATTTTGTGTTGCATAAAACTGATTATAAGATAATCAAATTGGGGCCAGTTTGTGTTACATAAACCTGATTATTGTTGTGTCCTTATTTGGACCAAGGAAAACAAACATGGGCATGTGCTTGCTGCTGCTGCTAATACTATGCTGCTAAATTCTTTCGTACTATGTTTTAGTGTGACATTACTTTAAACTTTTCTAATGTCACAGAGTAAGAAAGATAGGCCAAACAGCCGAACAACATTTAACACTCAGTTTCAGAGTTTCCATGAACAGATAAACAAACAACGCCAGTTCTTTGGTTTGTAAGAAAGAATTTAGAAAAGTTTAAACCTCTGTTTTTTTCTATTTACAATATTTTTTTACATCTTACTTAGGTGCAAGTGACTTGAGGAAGGGTAATGGCATCACTTGATGACGAGGCTGATGGCTTGCCACAATGGGTTTGACAAGGACGAACCAATTTCATTTGCTGTTTTGTCAATTCGATGGAGAGAGGGAGAGAGACAATTATTATTTTGAAGCAATATTGGTGGCAGTCTTGGGTTTTTTCTTCCCTGACTTCAAGTCTTTGGCCTCTCTCCAATTCCAACAAGCACCAGCCACATGCCCTTCCTTCCACGACTCTCTTGTCTCTCCCTCTTAAACCACAACACACCGAAAACCATCCGACACGTCAAACAAATCCATGCTCAGTTGATCACCAACGCACTCAAAGTACCCTCTCTTTTGGCCAAGCTCATGGAACAATACTGTTCCCGTTCATCATCCCCACATGCCCATTTGATACTTGAACACTTTGGCAATGCAAACCTGTTCCTCTTAAACACTTTGATACGTTGTACTCAACCTAAAGACTCCATTCTTGTCTTTGCCAATTGGGTTTCAAAGGGAGAGCTGGCATTTGATGATTTTACGTATACTTTTGTTCTTGGAGCTTGTGCTAGAGCTCCTGCACTATCAACATTGTGGGAAGGGAGACAAATACACGGGCAAGTTTTGAAACATGGAGGAATATCAAATATTTTGGTGCAAACCACAATGATATATTTTTATGCTAATAACAAGGATGTTCTCTCGGCACGAATGGTATTTGATGAAATGGTGGTGAGAAGTTATGTTACATGGAATACAATGATTACCGGGTATTGTTCCCAAAGAGAAATTTCTAAGGAATGTGCTCGTGACGCATTGGCCTTGTTTCGGCAAATGTTGGATGATGGTTGTGGAGTGAAACCTACCGATACTACCATGGTTTGTATTCTTTCTGTGGCTGCTCAATTGGGTGTGTTGCAAACAGGGACTTGTGTTCATGGGTATATAGAGAAGACAATTTGTGTTCCAGAAAATGATGTGTTTATTGGAACTGGTTTGGTTGATATGTATTCAAAGTGTGGGTGCCTTGAGAGTGCTTTATCCATTTTCAGGAGAATGAATGAGAGGAATGTGTTGACTTGGACGGCAATGGCTACTGGACTAGCTATCCATGGGAGAGGAAAGGAAGCATTGGAGCTTTTAGATGCAATGTGGGCCTATGGTGTTAAGCCTAATGGAGTGACTTGTACTAGCTTGTTATTTGCTTGTTGCCATGTGGGGCTTGTCGAAGAAGGTCTTCATTTGTTTGACAAGATGAAGAGTAAGTTTGGTGTTATACCTGGAATGCAACATTATGGCTGCATAGTCGATCTTCTTGGTCGGGCTGGGCACTTGAAAGAAGCGTATGAATTTATCAGGGGGATGCCAGTCGAACCCGATGCCATATTGTGGAGAAGTTTGCTAAGTGCTTGCAAAGTTCATGGGGATGTTGCAACAGGTGAGAAGGTGGGGAAGCTTCTCCTCCTGCTACATCCGGAGAAGAGTGCTGTGGATTTGGTTTTGAGGGGTGAAGACTATGTAGCTTTGTCGAATGTTTATGCTTCAGCAGAAAGGTGGGAGGATATGGAGACGGTGAGACAGAAGATGAAGATTAAGGGGATAGAGAACAAACCTGGTTGTAGTTCAATCCAAACCATGAGCAATCCTCTCTAGGGTGGGTTGTAGATTTTAAACTTGGTAGCAAGCAGGGGACGGGCATATGGAAGTAAATAAAAGGAATTCATCAGTGAGCGCATAGATGAATGCAGAGAGAAGAAATTATGGAAATGAAAATCTGACTCAAATGGCAAAAGCCAGAAGGGTGCTATATATAAACCAGAAGATTCATATGGTGCATGTTTATACTTTTAATTTTTTAAAATTTTGATGAATTCTCGTTGTAACCATTTGGATGTTTGAACATATGTCAATGATTTCATTTGGGAAAAGATACTTTATTTCTTTGAAGTATCACTCTATTTTATTTTTGCAATGTCAAAGCACTGGCATTGACCTCCCTATATTTATTGCCAGAATTTAGTAAAAACAACATCTATATTTTAAGGAAAACTCTAACCGTAGTCAAATTGGCGCACCCTTGCGCACCCGCTGCTGACTTAGAATGGGTTTAATGGAATGGTGTGGATTGCTTTTTGCTGGGAGACCAAATTGATGACCAAATTGAAACGGTGCATTTCAGCCTTCTCCTTCTTCCCCATTCCCCCAGACGCTCCTTCTTCCTTCGTCCCATTCCCCCCCTAAGCTTTTGCAAGCCAAAAATTGCAGTTCATTTGGCGAGATTGCGAACGAAAGTGAACCCATTCCATCTGCTCTCCTCCCTCCCGCGAATGAAAGACCATTTGAATCTGGTACAGAGAAAGACGATTTGAATATGGTATCTCTCTCTCTCTTTCTCATTTATTCCTTGTGATAAGAACTTTCAGTTTGTATAAAGCAGGAACTTGGCATCACGGTTCTACGTATCAAGCTCCGTGCTACTGGTGGGAACAAGACAAAAACACCTGGTCCTAGGGCACAGTCTGCTCTCTGTGCTCTTGCTTGTTCTAGAATGAAAATTGGACGTATAGGTGAGGTTTTTGTTTCCATAAAGGCATTTTTCACTGTTTTGTGTTCTAATTGAATGGACAGAATGTTATAGAATGATAACCTAAGCTTTTATTTTTGGGACGGTTTAAATTATCCTCAAAAAAATACTTTAGGAATTAATTGAAAGATATGGCAATAGGAGTGCCTGTTATTACATTTTGAGGTTTATTTCGTTGGTTTGAAACTTTGTTTTGTAGTTCATTTTCCAGTGTTTGTGATTATTTAATTTTAATTTTACTGTGTTTCAGAGGATGTTACTCCAATTCCTAGTGACAACACCTGCAGAAAGTGGCATGCATAAACAATCACAGATGATGTAGAAAAGTACAAAAGGCTTTTCTGGTTAGAAGACTAATCCAGCAGTACCTTTTCTGTTAGTTTATCTCTGGTTTGAACTACTCTTAATCCTGTGTCTTTTGGTTTACTAGATGATGGTGCAATGTTTTTTGCATTACATTTAGTCTTAAATGCTTCTTCTGCTGATGCTACAATGTTGTTCCATTGGAGTTTAAACACTTTAGCAACCAATCATAGATTTAGTCTTAATTTTTATTTTATGAATCTTTCAGGAGTTTATCAATTTTTATTTTACATGATCCAGTCTTAATGTTTCTTCTGCTTAATTTGAAGATTTACTTATGGGAGTTTTATTACAGATGCTTGTTTGCATTATTAGTCATGCCAATTTGCATTACATTTCTGGATTGTTTGGAAAATGATAGTTTAGGAAGTTGTAGATGTAAGATGTTTTTGAAAAACGTATCTTATGGAAAAGTAATATGAAAATCTCCTTATTACTCTTTTTGGCTTTTGGAATGGGTTGCTTACTTTTTCACTGAAGTTCCTGTCCAATAATTTAGCATTAGTGTGGCTCTCCATTTGAAATCATGTGGGAAATTAGACAAGAAGTGGGTGAAATCTTGTATGCCTCACCCCTCATTATTTTGGAAAAAAAAAACCTTGATATAAGTCTGTGAATCACTCTGTGAGACTCCAAATATTCCAAACAACATTAGTCATGAATATATGGACTGGGATGTTAATAATTCCAGCCCTATCTCTGTAGGCTTAGACCTTATGTGAAAATGTACTTTCCAAATGGTTTTAAGTTTTACATGTTAAACTGGTGTCTAACATGGTTCTCCCACTCACAAATGTTGTTTTAAATAAGCTCTTTTTTTTTTTCGAATCTAATGAGCAATTCATACCAATTATTACCATGGGGTTTTAGATAATTATCATGGTTATGAATCTTATTGGCAATTATCATGTGGCATATGAGTTAAGGTACTTGGAAACTCAGAAAAGAACTAGAATTTCTGAGTCATTCTTTGTCCGTGTGCAACCATTCTTTATGCTATGTTTCATATGATAATAACTTGGAGGTTATCCCAAGTTAGTAATCATTCACTTGTTGGCAAAGTGAAATTAGTGAATAGGTCATTTTGGTAATCTTATTAGCTTTAGGAGTTAGAAAATACCAATCCATGCCGGAAGCTCTGGAATAAACCTCAATGATAATAATTACTACTACAGCTTTATCACACGTATATAATCACCTATTACACACACACACACACACACATATATATATATATATATCCTGCATTCAAATCTTCCAAACCCAAATAATTTCCCAGAATTTTTGTCACTCTTGCCATTCAATGTAGATGATACTTGTGTTGCTCAAAAATTCCCTTCAAGTTGTTCTTGTAAAAGTCCAGACTAACATACTGTTTTTCTAGGTGTCCAAAGTACAATACTCAGGTACAACATTTTTTCATTATTATGAATTTTAATGGGTTTTTACAAATTTTTTATATCTAACGTACCCATTGTTTGTGACTATTCAGGGATTACCATATTGTAACTATTTCAAATGAGCAGATAGTAGTGAAGATAAAGAGAGAACTTATAAAGATAAAAGCTTAATTATTTAAAGAAGTAAGAGATTTAAAAAAGAGAGGAAGACATTGTGAAGAGAGAGTTGGGAGTCCACAACAACCAAATCGATGTCCAAAGGCAACAAGTCGACCAAGTCGTGAACGCACACTTCTTCGTATCTGTTGGGTGTTGTCTGTATTAATTTTTTTATATTTGATACGATCACAGTAATAGGAGCTTTGTACAATCTTGAGCAAACTATTTCACTTTGTTGTAATGGACATGGTCTCTATGTGTAGCATATTAATATGCAGGATTTGTTTATCATAGAATTTGTTTGTAATGGAGGTGCTCTCTGTGTTTTAATGAACGTGGTCTCTATGTTGTAATGTAATCTGTTTGTTGTGTAGAACATACCAACTTCTTTTATTTATTTAACAAACAACAAAAATCTCGTGCAATAACAAGGATTGTTCCAAAAAACAGCTTTTACCTAACGACAAGTGCGGAACTCAAATTACATTGAATACAATGCAAGAAGTCTGGAAGGATATACATTGAACACTTAACATATAATATATACATTGAACACAATACAATAGGTCTGGAACTCAAAATACATAAGTTATATACATTGAACATAATATAACAACCACTTTACAAAAATGTCAACTTCATTACTTCCACTCATCAAGTCTATACATTGAACTCAAGTCTAAGTAGCTTTTACATTGAACACAATACAATAAGTCTGGAACTCAAAATACACAAGTTATGTACATTGAACATAATATTCCAACCATTTTACAAAAATTTCAGCTTCGCTACTTCTACTCATCAACCAGATTTTTTTCAATGACATTCAATCTCAATCACTGCAACGCCAAACTGGGGGCCAAGCAACCTATCCGGCTGGGTTCCATCTACCCTAAGTTGCATCTGTGAACGTAATTTAAATAGTTAAAAATGAACATAATATAACTAAATCAATTACTTTTAGAGAGAGTGACGGAATAAATGAAGATTAACTACACTTTCTTCGGTCTCAATCACTGCAACGCGAAACTGGGGCCAGGCAAGTTATCCGGCTGGGTTCCATCTATCCCAAGTTACATCTGTGAACGTAATATAAATAGTTAAAAATGAACATAATATAAAAAAAAATAGAGAGGGTGATGGAATAAATAAAAAATGCGCAAGTCATTTTGATTTATAAGAAAATATATGCATTAAAATCAACAAGTAGACTAAAAAAAAAATCTCACACTGCAATTGGAAGAAGCAACTTCCAAAGCAAAGGTTTATAAGATTTGGAGAATGAAAATAATGTTAGAACAAGTACTACTCTATAATTAAAACGAAGAGTGAGTAATTTTGATCCTAAACCTTATTTAAATCCTGTTTATGGAGTGTGAGAATACAAAAGCCACTAATTCTACAATTTATCAGTTGCAAAGGAACCAATCAGGTGGTTCCTTTGCAACTGATTCTGTCGAAAAACCCAAAAAAGCAAGTTCCCCACTTCTGCTTCACAGTTTAAGAGCTTGGGAATGGGAAAGCTATGTGCACATATCTGAGCTCACCACAATTGCACTCCCCTCCGATTTCTAAGCAACAAGTTAAATAAGGGCGAAAAGAAAGTGAAAACATGCATACCAGGCTTGTTAAAGGGGAAAAAAGAAAAAGAAAAAAAGAAACCTTGTTACTTTTCTATTTCTCTGTACCTCCAAGAATACTCTTCTCAAATAGAACGTGAACCAAGCAACATGAAGAAGACCTGTTATAGTAGGTTTTGGCTAATAAAAATAATTATGAAAAAAGGATAATAAAGGGGGATATTTGTAGTATATAATTAATTGCTTTGGCCTGGTCTTACACTAGAAGTAAGCAGAAGAATTCAACACTGCAAAATTTAACCGATAATTCGATAATTTAGGTATTGTTTGGATTCGAAGATGAGTTGAGATGACTTGCGAATATAAACTGGGGCTTAAGCGAACTGCAACCTTTCTATGCAATCCCCATGTCTAATAATTAGACAATCCATTTCCTCTCATCTATAACTAATAGGTTTGTATCCTATATACTGTATCATTCCCATTCGATCAATAAGATAGAAAATACCATTCTGAATGTAAACATGGTATCAGAGCGTGGTTTGAAAACCTCTGCCTCTGCTATTTTCTTATAAACCTCTGCCTCTGCCATTTTCTTATAAACCTCTGCCATTTTTTTCCTTTCCAGTGAATAATGATGAGTGAAAAAAATATTGAATCGTCTGGGACAAAATCAGTTCCTGTTATTGTTCAATCTGAGGGTGTTTTTAATGCAGGAATCATTCTCACTGAATCAAATTATGACGTTTGGTCCCAACTAATGGAGATGCATATTGCTGAAAGGGAGAAACTCTCCTATATTCGTGGCAAGACGAAGCCACCTGCAGAAACAGAAGATGGATATGAAAAGTGGTATGCCGAAAATCAGAAAGTGGAGAGGTGGCTGTTGATGTCCATGACTCCAGAAATTATGAAGCTTTACCTACACTTACTTACTGCCCACGAAATCTGGAGTGCTCTATCAAAGGCCTTCTATGATGGAAGTGACGAGTTGCAAGTTTTTGCCTTAAACCAAAAGGCCTTCACTGCCAAACAAAGTGGCAAGTCTCTATCTAAATATTATGGAGAACTAACCAAGGTTTTCCGAGAATTGGACCATAGTGATAAAGTAGTCATGATAGATCCTGAAGACATTGCTGCATACCGAAAGTCCATTGAGCGACTTAGGGTACACATCCTTCTTGCTGGATTGGATGGTGATTTCGAACAAGTTCATGGAGAAATACTACGCAAGGAGCCAGTTCCAGACTTAGAAGGATGTTATTTTTTGGTACGACGAGAGGCGGTTCGTCATGCAACTTTGAAAGAAGAGTCTGGAAATTCAAAAGCTTCCGCCATGGTGGCTAGAAACCGGTCTAATCAAAGCTGGCAGAACCATCCGAAGACCACCAAAGGCATCGACAAGTCTACCTACAAATGCACCCAGTGCAATCAGACTGGTCATACCAAAAGTTGTTGTTTCGAACTTGTGGGATACCCGGAATGGTGGGATCATAGTCGTGATACACGAAAGAAGAATTCTAAGAAGACCTCCACGGACGGCATCAATTGTAGAAACAAAAACAGAGGATGATGTTGCTGAAAAGGCCTCTGCACTGGTCATAACTGCAAATAATGGTGGTAAGGTTTTAAATATTTCTACACCTGTTTCCAATAGTGCATGGATAATTGATTCTAGCGCTACAGATCATATGACGTTTGATTCTAGATAGGTCTCAACTCTAAATCCATCCTCACAAAAATTTGTTTCTACTGCCAATGGTGCTTCGACCCCATTTATTGGGGAAGGATCTGTGACTCTCACTAGTACTTTGAATTTAGACTCTATCTTAGTTGTTCCATCATTAGATTACAACTTGTTATCAGTTTCTCAAATAACCACAACTTTATCTTGTGTTGTAATTTTTTGGCCTGAATTTTGTGTGTTTAAGGACATTCGAACAAAGCAGACGATTGGGTATGGTATTACGCAGGGGAAGCTGTATTACTTGGACCTAGTGCCAACGAGTTCAAGCGAGTTACGACAAGCCTTGACAGTGGATGGCTCTGAGGGGGAGAAAAAGAAATATGAAATTTGGTTGTGGCATCGGCGTCTGGGGCATGCTTCCTTTGGTTATCTGAAGAAATTATTTCCTAGTTTATATGCAAAATTTGATATTTCTAGTTTCCGGTGTGATGTTTGTGAACTGGCAAAGAGTCATCGTGCTTCCTTTCAGTTATGTTTGAATAAAACTCCACTCCCTTTTAAGGTTATACATTCTGATGTCTAGGGTCCATCCAAAGTTACTACTTTGAGTGGATCGCGTTGGTGTGTTACTTTTATTTATGACTGTACCAGGATGACCTGGTTGTACTTAATGACATCCAAAGGTGAAGTGAATTTGTTATTTCAGAAATTTCATAAAATGGTTGAAACTCAATACAATGCACAGATTCAGGTTCTCCGCAGTGACAATGGAGGAGAATATCAGAGTTCTGAACTTCAACAGTATTTGGAAGCACACGAAATTATTAATCAAACTACTTGTTCCAATACACCCCAGCAGAACGGGGTTGCGGAGCGAAAAAATCGACACTTGTTGGAGGTTGTTTGTGCTTCACTAATAGAAGCTCATATGCCATTATCCTATTGGGGAGAAGCACTTAACTTTGCAGCATATTTAATCAATCGGGTGCCCTCCAGCTTTATTGACTTTCGGACACCATTCCAAGCACTTAGTGATGCAGTTGTAGCCCCAACAGTCCCGAATTTGCCTCCTCATATCTTTGGGTGTGTAGCATTTGTGCACCTTCATAAACATCAGTGCAACAAGCTGACTCCTCAAGCGTTGCGATGTGTTTTTCTCAGATATGCTACTCATCAAAAGGGATACAGATGCTATCATCCTCCAACTCGACGAATGTTTATCACATTGGATGTTGTTTTCCATGAGGACTCAATGTATTTTTCCTCTGAGCCTAAACTTCAGGGGGAGTACCAGAAGGAAATTTAGACTCTAGATTATAATGTTCTAAACTATAATTATCACAATTCTGAGGAAAGTGAATCCCTTTAATCTGGTAACCAGGATGTGGGCAACTTGGATCGAAGTGGTATAACCTTGGATTCCAGTGGTGACGACTCACAAGCTGGACCAGTCAATAATCCAGTGGGTGAATTGGATTTAAGTGGTATGTCTTTGGATCCAATTCGTGATGAAAGTCCAGAAGCTGAAGACGTTGCTCCTCCGTCCGAGTCAAACCCCCACGTAATACCAAACCAATCTCATGCTACAGATGTTCCTGATGTAGTTTCGAAACCATTTCAAAAACAGTTACCACAGAGTCACACCGAAGGTATTCCTAAACCCACATATGAACCTGGACTTTTTAGTAAAATTAAATATCTCATGAGTCATTATGTGTCTAACCATCGGTTATCAGAATCAAATATGTCATTTGTAAATCAATTATCTACTGTATCTATTCCTAGCAGTGTGTAGGAAACCTTAGTTGATCCCAGGTGGAAAGCAGCTATGAACGAGGAGATGAAATCCTTGTAGAGAAATGAAACTTGGGAACTCGTTGATCCTCCGCCAGGAAAGAAACCAGTTGGATGTCGATGGATTTACACTGTGAAGTACAAAGCTGATGGCACAATTGAATGCTTTAAAGCAAGACTGGTAGCAAAAGGTTACACCCAAACCTATGGGATCGATTACACAGAGACATTTACACCTGTAGCCAAAATCAACACAATTCGAGTCTTGTTATCTTTAGCTGCGAACTTGGATTGGCCATTACAACAATTTGACATAAAGAACGCCTTTCTACATAGAGAATTGTCCGAAGAAGTTTACATGGATCTCCCACCTGGATGCATGATACCAACAAGGTAGAGTCAGAAGGTGTGCAAATTAAAGAAATTGTTGTATGCGTTGAAACAATCTCCAAGAGCATGGTTTGGAAGGTTCACAAAGTCTATGATAGCCTTTGGCTAACATCAGAGCAATTCAGATCACACTTTATTCCTGAAGAAACATCAAGGTAAGATCATTACACTCATTGTATATGTGGATGACATGATGGTTACAAGAAATGATCCTGAAAAAAGAAAGGCTCTACAAAATTACTTGTCCATAGAATTTGAAATGAAAGATCTAGGTGATTTGAAATATTTTCTTGGGATAGAAATGTCTCGATCTAATAAAGGGATCTTTCTGTCTCAAAGAAAATATGCCTTAAATCTATTACAAGAGACTAGTATGTTAGCATGTCAACCAGTTGAAACACCAGTGGAAGAAGGTCTGAAGTTATGTGTTGAGTCCAACCAGGTACCTACTGATAAGGGAAGATATCAAAGACTTGTAGGCAAATTGATGTACTTAGCACACACAAGACAAAATTTGGCATACGCATTATGTATTGCCAGCCAGTTTATGCATAATCCTAGAGAACAACATATGAATTCAGTTATACGAATTTTGAGGTATCTGAAGGTTGCACCAGGAAAAGGAATTTTGTTCACTAAGAATGCATATTACCAAAGCATAGATACATGTACTGATGCTGACTGGGCTGGAGCTGTTGATGATAGTCGATCTACTTCTGGTTACTTTACCTTTGTAGGTGGTAATCTCGTTACACGGAGAAGCAAGAAACAGAATGTTGTTGCTCGCTCAAGTGCAGAAGCTAAATTCAGAGGTATGGCCCTTGGACTTTGTGAAGCATTGTGGCTAAGACTTCTCTTACAGGATCTAGGCAACCAATTCAACTATACTGTGATAATAAAGCAGCATGTGATGTTGCCCATAACCCAGTTCAACATGACCGTACAAAGCATGTCGAGGTAGACAGATTCTTCATTAAGGAGAAATTGGATGGAAAAATTGTGGAGTTACCCAAGATTCGATCTGAGGACCAATTGGCCGACATTCTCACCAAAGCAGTCTCAAATCGAGTGTTCTCAAAGCTTTTAGATAAGTTGGGCATGTGTGACATCTATGCACCAACTTGAGGGGAAGTATTGAGATTTTATCTCGTCTAATAACTAGGGATTGTATAGGTGTAAGATTCCAAAGTTGTTCCTTGAATTAGGATAATTGTTTCCTGTAATTAGTTCCCTAATTCTGTGTATATTTAGTTTCCATTTTTTAGTATAGGTTTGTATCCTATAAACTGTATCATTCTCATTCAATCAATAAGATAGAAAATACCATTCTGAAAGTAAACACAGGATTGGTCCCAGACGTCTTCTCCCTCAACTGCAGATTGCTTGTGATGTTTTTTTCCAATTTATAAAAATGCCCTGCCATGTCAGCAGGGGTGCGCAATGTGTGCACCAAATTGACTACCCATAGAAGAACTGATATTTTAACTACGCACTTTCAAAACTCCCCTACAAGTCACTATCTATTATTTCTCTATTTTATTAAAATATTCATTATTCTTTTATTATTATTTTTTTAACTCACTTTTTTTAACAAGAGTTATTTATCTTCGTGTTTTCAACTATTCATATCTAACGGTTGTACTTTAAAATTTTCTAAAAAATTTATCTTTTGCCTACGGTAATATTTATATCGTCTCAACTCTCTTCCTAGCACTTATAAAAAAATATTGTCAAAATCGTCTCTTCCTAACTGTAATATTTGTTTTTAAACATATTTTGTTCAATAGTCAGATTTAGAAAAATAAAAATAAAATTAGATTGTATAAATCTAGATGGAGAACGTGAGAGGGGACAAGAGGTTTGTTCTGCCATGCTCAAATAAAAAGTTGGTATAAAAAGATTTTGAGGAGCTATAAGAGCATTCTTGTAAAGGGTATTTGTGAAGTGCTTGCAATTGGCTGTAGAAGTGAAATAAAGTGAAGAAGGAATTTTGCGGAGAAGGATCAGAGGCACGGTATTAACTAACAAAGGATGAAATGGTGCGTTGTAGTAATTGAAATGGTGCGCTGAGAAGAAGGTAGCAGACAAGATTAAATGGGGCGTAACATTAAATGAAACGGTGCGTCGCAAGAGCAGTAGGCATTAATATACTTGTAATAAAACGTAGTCGTTTGTTGTATAAAATGTAATACAACATAGTTGTTCTGTGTAAGAGACGGATATAAGAACGAAAGTGTTTGTATGAATTCTTTGTTCATAATTGTTGAAGTTTAATGATCAGTGGAGGCTGAAAGTCTCTCGAAGGCTTCTTCCAAGAATCAAGATTTGGGTTCTTGGGTTTCTTTCTCCTTGTAGTTTCTTGATTCCGCGTTGCTCCAATTCTGTGTTTGTTTGCATTGTGCAGTTGATTCCTTGTTCTAGCAGAAGGTACTTAACAGTGGTATTAGAGAGGCCGATCCTCTTATGGCGGAGGGAACTCAAGCAACCTTGAAGATCCAACAAGAAGGGGTGCAGAAGCAACACGGAGTTTTGCAGAAATAGTTGGATGACCATCATTATGCAATTCACAACATTACTGGTAGGCTAGATCAACTTACCGATATAATGAGGTCTTTGATTGAAAATCATTTAGTAAGATCACTGGTAGATGTTTCTCACGAGACAAGAACTATAAATGATGAAAATGATGCTTTCAGCCTAGAGGAGAAAGATTAGAATTTTTCCATTTCGATGGGAATAATCCTACTAGGTGGATTCTCAAGGCCACTCGGTATTTTGAATTCCATCAAATGTCTTCAAGTTAGATATTGTTGATGGCCTCATATCTCTTGGAGGGAGAGGCGTTAGTGTGGTATCAGGATGCTATAGATGGTGGGGTGTTTAATGGATGGGATTCTTTTGTGAAAGCCTTACAAGTCATATTTGGCCTCACATCTTATGATGATCATAAGGCTATAATCGAGTCGAGCCGAGCCGGTCTTTGGCTTCCCGAGCTCGGCTCGACTCAAAATACTCAAGCTCAAGCCTGAGTTTGAGATTTTTTTTTATTCTTAAGCTAAACTCTCAACTCAAGCTCGAGCTCAAATTGTTTATGTTTTTTACTTTTGGAATAAGATTTAATAATTAATAAATTAAATAAAAAATAAAAGATCTAATATTGAATTTATACAACTAACAAGTATAACCTCTATTGAATTATAAAATTTTAAAAAATTTATAAATAATTAATATCTAACTAGTTGATATTTATCTAAAATAACAATATATTATATGCATATATATATTATTAAAACATACACTTAATATGATAGCATATATCTATTTCATATATGGTTCCTACATACTAGTATATGAAATTATTAAATTTTATCAACTAATTATTATACAAATTATAAAATATACCTATGAAGTATATTCAATATACAGACATAAGTAATTAGATTACATATTATATATTTAATTATAAAAGTTGTATACTTATATTATTAGCTAATACATATATATGTACATATACATAGGTGTATATATATATTTATCCATATATGAATAAGTTTTAATCGAGTCAAGCTAACGAGTTAACTCAAGCATAAAAGAGCGGGCCTTAACGAGCCTTAACCGAGTCAAGTTGAGTTTTGTCGGGTATGTGTCATTTACAAATCGAGTGAATATCTACTTTCACGATCAAGTTTTTTTTTTCACAAATCGAGTTCGATTCAAGTTTAACCGAGCGAGTACCAAGCGGGCTATTGAACATACTGATTCATTTACAGCCCTAGTTGATCATATGGAGGCTTTGACACACCTAAAAAAATCATCTGTAGATGTATATAATGAAGAAGTGGAGGTAGACAGCAGCGAATTCAATGGGTTGATAGAAAACAAAGGAAATGAAGAAGAAGGGTTGGAGATCTCTCTTCATGCTATTATCGAGTATCCTAGCAACAATGCTATGAAGTCGTTGGGAAGAATTGGTACATGCTCAATTGAAATTTTAGTAAATTCAAAAGGCACTCATAACTTCCTAGATCCACTTGTTGTAAATACAGCCATTATGTGATTTCAGTTTGTAGGTGAGAGTGGCAAATGGGGCTAAGGTACTGAGCAAAGGCAAATGTGAAAAGGTGATCACTATGCAGGGGTCAAAATTCACACTGCCATTTCATGTGTTAACATTGGGAGGCTGTGACATTGTTTTGGTTGTCCAATGGCTAAAGACCTTGGGTCCCATTAATTAAGATTTTAGTAGCATGTCGATAAGCTTCTTGTGGGGTCAGTCCAAAGTGACTTTACAAGGATTGAATCCTGAGAATATAAGTGTTCAATCTGGGGATAATTGCTTGAAGTCTTCTTTGATAAGGAAGCAAGGTTGGTTTCTACAATTGATGGCAGCGGAAGCAGTTCAGATTTATGAGAATCAACCAGTAGAATTGATTAAAGTTATTGAGGAGTTTAAAGAAGTTTTTGGGAGCCTACGGGTTGCCTCCAAGGAGGACCTTTGATCATCAAATTCCCTTTAAGGGACTGCACCAATCTCAATGAGACCTTATATGTAGTCATATTATCAAAAAACGGAGATTGAAAATATTGTCCAGGACTTATTAAAGTCTGGAGTCGTGAGGCCTAGTCAAAGCCTTTTTTCTTTACTAGTTCTATTGGTGAAGAAAATAGATGAAACTTGGAGAATGTGCATAGATTATCGTGCACTTAATCAAGAAACTATCAAAGACAAGTTTCTCATACCAGTGATTGATGAGTTACTTGATGAATTTTTTGGAGCTAAGATCCTTTTTAAGCTGGATTTAAGGTCTGGATACTATCAGATTAGGGTCAAGGATAGAGATATTGAGAAAATAGCTTTTACAACTCATGATGGCCACTATGAGTTCTTAGTAATGCCTTTTGACCTTACTAATGCTCCTACCACTTTTTAGGGCCTTATGAATGACATTTTCAAACATTTCTTAAGAAGATTTGTCTTAGTCTTCTTTGATGACATTATGATATACAATACAAGTTTGGTAGAGCATGTTGAGCAGCTCAAAACTGTGCTGGGAGTATTGAAGCAGCACACCTTGTATGCAAAAAGATTTAAGTGTAAGTTTGGAATGGAAGAAATTGACTACTTATGCCGTCTAATTTCTGGCAGTGGAGTAAAATGTGACCCCTAGAAAATTTCATCAATGCTAGAGTGCCAATTCCTAAATCTGCGAAGGCATTGAGAGGGTTTCTTGACTTCACAGGTTATTATAGGGAATTTATAAGAAATTATGGGATTTTTGCAACCTCATTAATAGAGATACTGAAGAAGAATTCTTTTGCTTGGAGTGATGCAGCAACTCAAGCATTTCTCAAGTTGAAGATAGCTGTAACTCAACCTTCTATGTTGAGATTGCCTAAATTTTCTCAAAGCTTCACAATTAAGTGTGATGCTTCTGATGTGGGTTTGGGAGTTGTACTCATGCAATAAGGCCAGCCTATAGCCTTCTACAGCGAAGTCTTAAAAGGTAAGGCATTGTTATTGTCAACTTATGAAAGGGAACTGTTGGCATTGGTTTCTGCAGTAAGCAAATGGAGGCCTTACTTGTTGGGTAAAACTTTCAAGGTTAAAATTGATCAACAAGCCTTGAAATATTTGCTTGAACAAATAGTAGGCAATGAGGTTCAACAGAAATGGCTCTCGAAGTTAATGAGCTATAATTTCACAATTGATTACAAGAGGGGTAAGGATAACAAAATTGTTAATGCACTTTCAAGAAAATCTGAGGTTGACACAACTACTCTTACTTTAATCACATTTCCAACTCCTGTTGGATTGAGGAGTTAAAGCAAAGTTATCAACTAAGTTATCAACTATCCTCAATCATTAGTGACATTTATTCAAAACTTCAGAAGGGTCAGGAGGGGCCTAAGCACTACACCATCTAGCAGGGGTTGCTATTGAGAAATGGTAAATTGGTAGTGGTGCTGAATCCTCCATTTAAACTTAAGGTGTTGCAGCACATTCACTACAACCCACAGGCTGGTCATGTGGGGTATCACAAGACACTGCATAGAGCCAAGTAGGAATATTTTTGGGAAGGAATGAGGAAGGACATCAGGAAAATGGTCAAAGAATGTGATATCTGCCAGAGAAGCAAGAATGAAATTGTTCACCCACCTGGCCTCTTATAGCCCCTACCTATTCTCACCTCTCCATGGTTAGATATTTTCATAGATTTTATAGAAGAGTTGCCTCCTTTTAAGGGGTTCACAGTGATCTTTACAGTGGTGGACAGAATTACTAATTTGCCCATTTCTTCCCTATGGCTCATCCATACACAGACACTAAGGTAGCTAAGGTGTTTTTTATTGGGGTTTTCAAGTTACATGGAATCCCCAAGTCTATTCTTTTTTATTGAGATCCCATTTTCACAAGTAACTTTTAGAGAGAGCTATTTCAGTTACATGACACTACTTTTAATTTTAGCTCTGCCTATCACCCACAATTTGATGGGCAAACTGAGGCTTTGAATAAGGTGTTGGAAGGGTATAGATGTTATGCTAGTGGCAACCCAAAGGAATGGAGTTTGTGAATTGCTACAGCAAAATGGTGTTATAACACCACTTGTCACTCTTTTACTGTGTTATGTCCCTTTGAGGCCCTCTATGGATTTCCACCTTTGAAGTTGTTGTCCCACATTTATGGCACCACTGCTAATGCTACAGTGGATCAACAATTAAGATCAAGGGAGCATATTTTGAGCTTGTTGAAAGAGAATTTTATTAAGTCCCAGCAAAGAATGAAGTTATTTGCTAATAAAAGAAGAACCAAAAGAGTTTTTGAAGTAGGTGATTGGGTATTTTTGAGACTTCAACCCTATAGACAAAAGTTTGTGGCTATGAGGCATAATTTGAAACTTGCTTTAAGTTTTTTTGGACCTTTCCAAGTGCTGTAGAAAATTGGGACAATGGCTTACAGGTTCGACTTGCCTCCTACTTAAAAGTTGCATCCAACATTCCATATCTCTTGTTTGAAGAAGAAGTTTGGCCATAATATTACTCCATTACCCACACTGCCACCCCTAGATTCACAAGGACAAATACAGCTTAAACTTGAGTAGATTTTGGAAATGAGATTGATGAAAATGGGTCATCATGCAGCTATTAAAGTGAAATAAAGTGAAGAAGGAATTTCACGGGGAAGGATCAGAGGCATGGTATTAACTAACAAAGGATGAAATTGCATTGTAGTAAGTGAAACAGTGAGTTGAGAAGAAGACAACATACAAGATTAAATAGGGCATAAGCGTTAAATGAAATAGTGCATCGCAAGAGCAGTAGGCATTAATGTACTTGTAATAAAACGTAGTCGTTTGTTGTATAAAATGTAATAAAACATAGTCATTCTATGTAGGATCAGAGGGATATAAGAACGAAAGTGTCTGTATGAATTCTTTGTTCAGAATTGTTGAAGTTTAATGATCAGTGGAGGTTGGAAGTCCCACGAACGCTTCTTCCAAGAATCAAGATTTGGATTCTTGGGATTCTTAGAAGACCGCAAATAACAAGTCTTTGAGCTCTTTAATGGAGGACTATATATCAACTTATCAAACGGCCGACATTGCAGCACTCAAGATTAGTCACCCACTCCGGTAGTGAACCATGGCAGGAAGAACAAAATTGTATATTTTAGCACAAAAACATCATATGTTTTAATTATATGCAGTTGAGGCGATCTGGAATTGCATAAATGCACAATGAGATTTAGGAAGGGGCCTTTGTGTTTTCTTGTTCTTTTTTTTTAATTATATGATGTGACATCCCGCTACATCAGCAATGTGCACGGTTACTCCACGGGCGTGCTTGTGTTTTCTCATTCTCTGTTTTTATTATAAGACGTGGCATCTGGTCACATCAGCAAAGTGTGCAGTGACTCCGTGGGCATGCTTGTATGTAGCAGGACTCTTTTAAAAAATATCTTATCATTAAGAATTGATAAATTTTGAAAATATTACCCTTTTTTAGAGATAAATAATTATTTTTAAAAAATTAATAGAAATTAATAGTTCAAAACGCAAGGAGAAAAACAAATACTGAGTAGTTAAGAAAATGTAAAAACGAAGAGTTAGAAAATAATAAAGAATAATTATTTTATTAAAATAGGAAAAGAAAAAAGAGTGGGATGTAAGAGGTTTTGAGAATATGAGTGGTTAAAATAGAGAAAGATGATTTTTGAGTAAATCTGAATGCCCTACGAGAAAACACATATGGGGTTCTATTGTTGCAAAAACAAATTTGTTCCCTATCATGGTCAATCGAATGTGGGGCGCTTTTCTCAAAAGGTAGTCCTCTTAATAAATTTTGGCTTTTGAGCTTTTATACACAACCCGATGCGAATGCTCACAAGCTACCAAACTTATCATTTTACTACCCCCTCACCCTTTTCTCCAAATCTGTAATTTACTCTCACTAAGAATTCATGGTTAAGATGGATAAAAGAACAAAAAATTGATGCAAAGATTGTAAAATGAGAGAAAAGAAATGGTAGCTTGGTGAGATAAAACATGTTTGTTTTTCAAATACAAAACAGAAGCATGTATAAATCTCATCTGTCGTTGTCATTTTGATACAAGATTAAAATCAGTCAAGCTCTTTGTTGACCTAAGTTCAATCCATGTTCCCACACTTATTTTGGTTATAATTTTTTCCAATTTGATTGTTTATGAATTTATGGTTAATTCTCTTTGGCTCCTACAACTTATAACATAATGTCACATATTCCCTAAAATTTTAACTAGGTACAATTGGATTTTACAAACTACTAAATTGCTACTTATTCCTAAAGAGTGTTGGTGTGTGCAAGGGTGTATCTGTGCACACAAACACTCATGACTAAAGTGAAATTACTGTTCACTGTAGTTGAACAGTAATATCATTGTTGTACCGAATTGAAATTTAAAATTGATGTGGTTAATGGTGTGTAAAACTAAGTCGTACTGAATTAAAGATTAAAAAGATAAAGGAAATGGTTTGTAGTTCAAGAGACCTAAGTCATGCTTATATAAAATTTCGAGGGATAAATGCCTATAGAGCATGAGCTATAGTTTATGGGAAAATATAAAGTTGACCTTGAACTTATCTTACAGTTATTGGTGTTGGTGGCTTGAACTATTTGAAAAAGCGCATCTTCAGTCTAGTCGTTCGAGCGATGTCTCTACAGCTCGAGCGAAGCCCTAACCTGAGAGTTCGCTCGATTCCCGCTCAGCAGTCAGCTCAAGCGGGATGCCAACATCGTACAACTTGAGAGTTCGCTAGACTACCATTCGACAGTCAGCTCGAGTAGAGTGCAACCCGATAGTTCGCTCGACACTCACTCGACAGTCAGCTCAAGCGGGATGCCAAACCCTAATGTTCACTCGCTCGAGCGAATGTTCAAAAGTTAGGATCCTTCATTTCAGTATAAATATAAAATAGCGTTATTTCGTACAAATCATATTTGCATTTTGAGGAGCAGTGTATTTTGAAAGTGAAAGCATACGAGAGAGTGAAATTCTTTGAGAATAACTTTTTGTATTAAATCTCTTGTACTCCATGTTTGTTGATAGTGAATTCATTGAGACCGACCCCACCAGTGGACGTAGGCTCACATTGAGCCGAACCACTTAAATCTTGGTGTTTTGTGTGTAATTGTCATTATTTTCTTTGTTTATTTCTACTCCGATACTTCAAATTTAGCCTTTGTTAACCGGTTTATCCCAACAAACTAGTATTAGAGCGTGGCTCTGTGCGAGATCTGGAGGGATTGCTATGGCAAAGTTTGAAGTGGAGAAATTTGACGGTCAGAACAATTTCAGTTTATGGCGCATCAAGATGAAGGCTTTACTACGACAACAGGGTTTGTCAAAGGTATTAGAAGAGAAGGTGTCTGAGGATTCTCCTGCACCTCCAAGAGATGAGGAAGAAAAGGTACACAATACTATTTTTTTGTCATTATCAGATGGAGTTTTAAGGGAGGTT
Organism: Juglans hindsii; assembly: GCA_003123825.1. Lineage (NCBI taxonomy): Eukaryota > Viridiplantae > Streptophyta > Magnoliopsida > Fagales > Juglandaceae > Juglans > Juglans hindsii. Next base: position 307,630 of record QEOW01001442.1, read on the forward strand.
GCTGATGAGGAGACTGTTGCTGGTCTTTGGGCTAAACTTGAGAGTTTGTATATGAAGAAATCTCTCACCAACCATTTGTATTTGAAGCAACGGCTCTACACTCTCAAAGTGAAGGAAGATACTCCTATCTCTGGACACTTAGATGAATTTAATAAAATTATTATGGATCTGAGAAATATTGACATTAAGCTTAAAGAAGAGGATCAAGCATTAATTGTTTTGTATTCATTGCCCATGTCATTTGAAATTCCATGTTGTATGGTAAGGATACTATATCCTTGGCAAATGTGAGATTTGCTTTGAATTCTAAAGAATTGAGAACTAAATTGAGTGTGAAGGGTACTAATGAACAAGCTAGTGGTTTGTTTGTTAAAGGTTCCTCTAGCAGGGGTAGATCCAATTATAGGGGTTCAGAGAAGAAAATGGATAAATCTAAGGGCAGTTATACGGGTACCGAAGTTTAACAAGAAAAATGTTAAATGTCATTACTGTCATAAGTTTGATCATTACAAAAATGAGTGTCCTAAAGTGAAAAATAAAGAGGAAGGCACTAGTTCCTCTAATGTCGTTAGTGTTGCTGATGAAAAGTCTAACGACTTAAATATTGTCTTAGCAATTAGCGACTCCAGTAGTCGCTTCAGTGACAAGTGGGTCATGGACTCAACTTGTACGTTTCACATGTGTCCTAAGAGGGACTGATTCACTAATTATGAACCAGTCAACGGTGGTTCCATTATGTTAGGGAATGATACGGCTTGTAAAATTGCTGGAATTGGTTTGTTCATGATAAAAATATTTGATGGGATTGTCAGGACATTGTTTAACGTCCGACACATCTTAGATTTAAAGAGGAATATTATTTCTTTGGACACTCTTGATTCTTTGGGTTTTAAGTACACCGGTGAAGGTGGAGCTATCAGAGTTAGTAAGCGCTCCATGGTTGTAATGAGAGGAGATAAGACAGATGGTCTTTATTTCCCTCTGGGCAGTACCATGATAGGTGCATCTGCAATGTCTGTTTTAGACGATCCAGACTTAGATGTCACTCGTTTGTGGCACATGTGTTTGGGTCCTATGAGTGAAAAATGAATGTCTATTTTGAGTAAGCAAGCTTTGTTATGTGACCAGAAGATAGGAAAACTTGAATTTTGTGAACATTGTGGGTTTGGAAAACAGCTCAGGGTTCAGTTTTCTACAGGGGTTCACAAAACTAAAAGTACTGTGGACTATATTCATTTTGATCTTTGGGGTTCATCTTTTGTTCCATCCAAAGGTGGAGCTCAGTATTTGCTTACATTTATTGATGATTTATCATTGACAGTTTTGGTTTATTTTCTGAAGCAGAAAAGCGATGTGGTTGTTAACTTTAAATAGTGGAAGGCTTTAAATGAAGATCAGATAGGCAAGAAAGTAAAGTGACTTCAAACTGACAATGGTATAGAATTTTGTGGAGGTGGGTTTGATGAATTATGCAAAAATGAAGGTATTGTTAAGCACTGCACAATTAGACATACTTCACAGCAAAATGGGGTAGCTAAACGGATGAACAAGTCTCTCTTAGAGAGAGCCCGCAATATGCTTTCTAATGCAGTCTTGTCTAAGGTTTTTTGGGCTGAAGTAATCAACACAGCTTGCTTCCTTGTTAACCGCTTTCTAGCCACAACTATTGGTTTGAAAACTCCAAATGAGGTATACTCTGATACTTCTACTGATTATTCAAATTTGAAAATTTTTTGTTGTTTTGCATATTTTCATGTTAATGATAGAAAACTTGAGCCAATGGCAAAGAAGGGAATATTCATTAGATATGCCAGTAAGGTAAAATGATTTAGGTTGTGGTGTACTGATCCTAAATCACCTAAGTTTGTAATCAACAGGGATGTTGTATTTGATGAAAAATCTATTCTTAATCTGAGAAATGAGTTTACTGTGTCTACAGGTGAATAGCAGGATATTGGCAAGAAGGTGGAGTTTCAGGTTGAAGCACCACAGGGGATGCCATGTGGCACCCAAGATCATGCTATTGTAGCTAAGCATGATTCTGATTCTGATATTGGCGCAGAGGGTGAGCAAGACTATAGTATAGCTACTGGTAGACAGAGGAGGCAGATTAGACCACCTCAAAGATATGCTTATGCATATATGGTCATGTATGCTCTTACTACAGCAGAGAACATTATTGTTCATGAGCCTTCCAGTTATTCAAAATCTGTCAAGAGTAAGGAATCTGCACAGTGGTGCGCAATGATGACTGAAGAGATTGAGTCTCTTTACAAAAACCAAACATGCGATCTGGTTATGTTGCTGAAGAAGATGAAGGTTGTTGACTGCAAATGGGTCTTCAAAAGAAAAGATGGAATCCAGGGTGATACAGATGCAAGATACAAGGCACGCTTGGTTGCTAAGGGCTACAGTCAGAGAGAAGGCATCGACTTCAATGAAGTTTTCTCTCCAATTATGAAACACATTTTAATCAGAGTTTTGCTTGCTATAGTAGCATTGTATGACTTAGACCTACAACAACTTGATGTTAAAATAATGTTCCTACATGGTGCGCTTGATGAAACTATTTACATACATAAGCCAGAGGGGTTCATTGTTGAAGATAAGGAAGATCATATGTGCAAATTGAAGAAATCATTGTATAGTTTGAAGCAATCTCCAAGGCAATGATATAAACTTTTTTATTCCTTTATGATTGATCATGGTTATTTGAGAAATAACTATGATAGTTGTGTCTATCACAGGCAGTTATCTGATGGTTCTTTCATTTATTTGCTACTTTATGTTGATAATATGCTTGTTGCTGCTAAATGAATATTTGATATTGATTTGTTGAAAACTCAACTCAAAAATAAGTTTGAAATGAAAGATTTAGGTGCTACAAATAAGATTTTGGGGACGGAGATCCACAAAGATAGGAAAGTTGAAAAATTGTACTTGTCCCAAGAAAAGTACATTGAGAAAGTTCTTGAAAGATTTGGAATGTTTAATTCCAAACCAGTAAGTACACTGCTTGCTACACACTTTCAACTTTCAACTTCCCTATCCCTTTAGACAGACAAGAATGAAGGGCTCATGGCTAGTATTCCTTATTCCAGTGCAGTTGGCAACATAATGTATGTAATGGTTTGTACTCGTTCAGATATCTCACAGGCAGTGAGCATTGTTAGCAGGTACATGGCTAATCCAGGTAAGATTCATTGACAGGTTGTGAAATGGATACTCAGGTATTTAAAATGGACTTTGGATTTTGGTGGCTTAATATTTGATAGAGATGTTGATTTCAGTTTCAGAGTTATTGTTATGTTGATTCTGATTATGCTGGGGACTTAGATAAAAGAAGATCATTGACAAGGTATGTTTTCAATTTGTGTGGGTCTGCTATTAGTTGTAAAGCAACACTACAATCCACTGTTGCTTTATCAACTACAGATACAGAGTACATGGCAGCAACTGAAGCTGTTAAGGAGACCATTTGGTTGAAAGGCCTGATCAGTGATTTGGAACTACAGCAGGATGGGATTTCAGTATTCTGTGAGAATCATAATGCAATACATTTGACTAAAAATCAAATTTATCATGAGAGAACGAAGCACATTGAAGTCAGGTATCATTTTCTCAGAGAGATTGTTATAGAGGGTGTTGTAGAAATTCAGAAGATTGCTACTACTGAGAATCTAGCAAATATGGTGACATGGCTAGTTGTAATATATAAGTTCAAACTTCGTTTGGACTTGATTGGTGTTTGGGGTATGTGATTCTCTTAGAGGATTTGGTGAAGGGGGTCGATTATGTGGTCATTGGATTTTGTGTAAGGCTCGGTAGAGTTCAAGCCAAGGTAGAGATTTGTTGAAAGGTGGCTTGAATCTAGTTGAAAAAACGCATCTTTAGTCTAGTTGCTCAAGCGATGTCTCTACAACTCGAGGGATGCCCCAACCCATGAGTTCACTCGACTCCTGCTCGACAATCAGCTTGAGCGGGATGCCGACATCGTACAACCCGAGAGTTCGCTCGTCTATTGTTCGACAGTCAACTCGAGTAGAGTGCAACCCGAGAGTTTGCTCGACACCCGCTTGACAGTCCAGCTCGAGCGGGATGCCAAACCCTAAAGTTCACTCAAGCACCGCTCGACTCTCACTGGAGCGAATGTTCGAAAGTTAGGGTCCGTTGTTTCAGTATAAATACAGAACAACGTTATTTCGTAGGAATAGTTTTGCATTTTGACGAGTAGTGTATTTTGAGAGTGAGAGCATATGAGAGAGTGAAATTCTTTGAGAAGAATTTTTTTAATTAAATCTCATATACTCCATCTTTATTGATAGTGAATTCATTAAGATAAATCCCGCCAGTGGACGTAGGCTCACATTGAGTTAAACCACTTAAATCTTAGTGTTCTGTGTGTGATTGTCACTATTTTCTTTTATTTATTTCAGCTAAGATACTTCAAATTTAGCTTTTGATAACCGGTTTCTCCCAACAATTGGCGTGTACGAGTCTAGAAAACAATGTATCATCTTAATGGCTAATTGCAGCCCTTTTAGTTCTAATGTCATATAATTAATTTAGTTCTAGTCCTTGACAAAACATCATTTATGGGGCTGCTTGAGAGATAGGCTCTAAGAAGGTAACAAGTTAGCATCTTCGAACAAGTACTAACTTTGCTGTTTATGGTTTAAGCCATGTTTGCGCCATCAACATTCCCATGATCCTAAGTTACCATGGCCTTGTTATAATGTCAAGATCCTCTTATAAACCTAAACCTTGGGTGTTGGCTCAAGCCTAAAGTGGCAATGTTCTCTCTTTTTTTTTTTTTTTTTTTTTTTTTTTTTTTTTTTTTTTTTTTTTT
>QEOW01001442.1:312507-394483 GCA_003123825.1 Juglans hindsii
TTTTTTTTTTTTTTTTTTTTTTTTTTTTTTTTTTTTTTTTTTTTTTTTTTTTTCTTGAGTATGTTTCTCCAAGTTTAAGCTTCAAATCATTGGATGCAAATAATTTCTCGGGCCACATCCCATAGATGAAAAGCCAATGATTTACATACTGTGTGATGTGAGCGCGTTATACAGACCCGAGATTTAACAAAGTAAAAAACGAGCTGCTTTTGCACGATCTCCGGAATTCCTCCTCATAAAAAAAATGTCAAGCCACTCTGGCTATATCTTGATTGGCAGAATGAAGCCACAGCAGCTGAAGTTGCAGGTGCTTAGGCACAATTGCCGACCTTAGAGTAACAGTCATGTACCACTCTTGTCAACGTTCGCCATAGCATATTCCCCCACCTCTCTCCACTAGCATGGACCTGACAACCGAAGTTATTTGTACCTGATGCTTGTTTTGATTAAAACTAAACAGCAATAGATTCTAAGCTCTTAAAGGAATCAAAAGGCAATCATCTTGGAGGTCATCTTAGAGTCCTATTTCGTCAAAAATGATGGTGGACAACATAGAATGTAGGAACCCCAAGCATGAGGATGTATAAGATATGGCAACTAGGCTGTTACATACAGTGTCAAATTGATTAGTGAAGTCAATAAAGAGAAATTCAATTAAATTTTTTTTTTTAAATGGAAATTCAATTAATAGCGTAGTTAACATAAATAATAGGCTTTCTTACATAAAGTACTTCAACCTGATCATTCTTGGAATCATCTTTCGGAAGAGGCTTCATGAGATCTGGGTTGTTCTATTTACTACTAATGCTCCCCATTGGACTGGGGTCCACAAGGACTTGCACCCCCACGGATTCGTTTCTGAAGATGCTCCAAGCTGGCCACTCGCTGCATGGAAGCTGTTCTTTCCATCTTGTTTCCAGCTACTGCGGCCACTGCAGAATTTTTCTGCACATTTTCAACAGAAGAAATGTCTGCCAAGCCATTGTTGACTCCCAGACCATGAGTGGATATGTTATTGTTGGTACTGGGTTGATAGTAGTGATGATTTGAGTTGTCTTGAACAGGCACGGCAGCATCTGTTGATGTGTCAGAAGGGCTCCCACTATATGATGGCATTCCTACTGAGGATATATTAGACATGGCATTGAACATTGGGTTTAATCCAGTAATTCTTTTGACCATCTCCTCTGCCATCTTAACCTGGATACAACGTCAAATACATACCAATAATTAATATATAATTCGCCATGATATATCTGATCCATGCATAATATCATGAAAAATGGAAAGTTTCTTCTTCTCCTCAAGTCTGTTCTTTAATTAGGTTCATCCCTAGTTCCAAGGCACAGGTTCGCCATGGAGAGTGCATTGTAGGTTTTGATGCATGCCAATCAGACAAAATACTTGAGCTTTAAGAGCAATCAGAATGAATTACTTACCTTTGCTCTCAATGTTTCAACATCTGCTTTTAGAACTCTATTGTCGACAGCTGCTTCATTGTAATTCTGGCTGATTTCAGTAAGACGCTTCAACAGGGAAGAATTTTCCACCTTTAGTTGAGAAACCTACTAAGGACAATAGGTTAGGAAATCTCTACAAGACTGGGAATAAAATAAAGTAAAATAGAAAACAAAAAGTAATGGATCTAAAAAAAGGCCAAACCTGCGTCTCAAGCTCAGTCAAATGGGCCTGCTTTCTTCTTCTTGAGCGTCTAGCTGACTCTCTATTGGAAAGCATCCTGAAACATTCCATACAAATAAATGGTGAAAATGAGTTCGAGATGGGCATAGAACCATGAAATCGATCCCTCAATGAATACACAAAGAGGCAAACAAGTGTGCAAATTTTGAGTTTTGTGTGCATCATATATATGTGACTGAGAGTAACTAATGAAATGTAAATACAAAGTGATGCATTCTACACCTTTCAAATGGGTATGAATTTGGAAGGAAAATACCAATTTTACATGAATTAAGAAAAACATTCCAATTGTTAAATCAATTTGGCAGGACCTATGATCTGAGTTTCGGGCATGAAATTCAGGTTTCAATCAACTATTCAATTAGACAAGCAAATCCCACATTCCATTAGTATTAATTGCCAAAAAACTTAAAAACAAAAAAGAAAAAGAAAAGTTTTGATGTCCCTTAATGATAACTATAAAACGAAGATCCAAAAACAATTTAGCAGTATTGCCCACACAGGTATGGCTTCTGCATATGGCACTGGAATAATAGCCCATATTGCAGGAAACTGCTTTTTCGGAAGATGAATTTGTGTCATCGTCAGATTGTACACAAGCTAACATTAATTATCCCAAGCCCACAGTAAATTAACAAGTTGCTCTGGACATTGCCAGTATTATACCCTATAATATTGTCAAAAGAAAAGAAGAGACCATGATTACCTCCTAACTCTTTTTGCATCGGCAGGATCCATATTCTCAGACAGTTCATTTTCTCCTTCAACTTCTTCATCTGACTGCTCTCGTGATGATCCACTTGTTGTTGGCTTTGCTGGGATCCCAGGTTTATTTTGCATGGCAGGTAAGGAAGGAATTCCTAGTGGTCCATTAGACTCCTTATCTCGTGACCTGGATGAATCAGACCCAGCTCCTGTATAGGTAATATTTTAAGAATAAGATACTCAAAATATGAGTAGTAACTGTATTACTGATCATCAACACTCAGTTCCAAAGCTGAGCCAGGGAAAGACTATGAGAAAGAGAAAGAAGGAATCTATGCAAATGAAAAGATCATGAACTAACATGGGCTTTATGATTGTCTCAAATCAAATGTAAATAAGCACCGATCCTAGTAGTCTCTCCATTCTACTCTCCCATTGTCTTCAATGCAATATTTGCATTTTTCTTTTTCCAATAATGCTCAATAATTCATAACAATTAGTAGCTTCAACCCCCAGTCAATTAATTAAATTGGTCACTAAACAATGCGTGAACCAATTCTTAAACCCATCAGCTGCAATAGTATGGATGTATGTATGGTACATAAAATAACTGTAATGAGGACAACAAAAGTAATCTACAACTAGATTTAAGAACGAACAAAAGAATTTCCACTTAGTTTTGAATAGCTCACTAAACTGATGTTCTGCATGGTGAATCTAATGCATATCTGTTCTTCAGTTTGGACAACTTCTGGGAAGTTGGCACTTGCAGAGAAATGCCTGGGGAATTCCATTAGGAGCATGGTTCAGTAATCAGTCATAGTTAGCATTGAGCAACTAGATGATGATTGGTTATTGGGGAACAGTCCTTGTCAAGAAGGGATTCTCATTGAAACTTTTAAGAAAATCATCTTGCATAAGTACAAGCACAAAAAATTAAGTCATGCAAACCTTTAGAAGAGGCTTGGGATCCCAATTGTGAAGTATTGGAAGCCTGTAATCCGTTTTCAGCTAAAGCAGCAGACTCTTGAGGCTTTACTAGAGATCCCTATTTACATGCGTAAAGCATACTAAGTCAACGAGCATTTATCGGACAAAAAATACTGGGCTCAGATCTATTTCAAGAAGTCCAACATAAAAGGCATATAAATCATATGCGATAAAAATATGAAAAGGAAATTGTAACTGTTCCTTGTCCCAAACCACAGCCACAATTAATGTTTTTGGGTAGATATGTTAAGAGGTTCAAACCCAGGATAGATGGAATTTTAACAGTTAGTGATTTTCTTGATCTTGATGTGGCATTCTGATATTTATTAATCCTAAAGGTCATATGATTCTCAGAGCAATCCCTTCAAACTTTGTGACTCTGTCTTTTTACTGTTCAAGGTTCTCTGTATAATTAAACCTTATACGGGCTGTAGCCCTTCATTTGCTTCCAAATACGTTATCGTCTATGACAGGAGTTCTTTCCCTAATATTTTAACATGCCCACAAAGGTTTTACAAACGATAGTTTTTTCTTTTTGTTTTTCTTTCTTTGACTTGGAGAACATTTTGATCAAATATCTTCCTATTAAAAACAAACAGACAGAGGAACATGAACAAAATTATGCTTTCAAACAGTGGAGGCGTCAAACCCTTTTTGCTTGTAGAGACATTAAGCCTCCGTTTGGATAATAAGATGAGATAGTTCTAGATGAAAGTTTAAAGTTAAATAAAATATTGTTAAAATATTATTTTTTAATATTATTATTGTTTTGAAATTTAAAGAAGTTGAATTGTTATTATATTTTATGCAGAAATTTAAAAAAATTATAATAATAAGATGAGATTAAACTACCCAAATGGCCAAAAAGCAAAAAGTTTCTTTTCTCAATACCACTTTCTTTTCTCAATACCACAAATGCCCCCACCGAGGGTGTAGCACGAGATGGGTCCTGATGAGAGCAAAAAAGTTTTTATTTATTATTTTATTTATTCATTTTTTTATGAGACATTTTATTTACAGTCCTGAGTGGAGAACTACATATGCAGTCTCACTGATGAATGGAGATAAAAGGAAAAAAATATCATTTTAAAAAAAATACTATTGTAATTTTAAAAATTTTTTAAGCATAATTATATGGACTTGCATGAGGCAGTCCCTATTTTGGAGACTGTATGTAGACTAACTCTTTTTTCAATACTCTTAAACATTTAAAAAAAAATCATAACATCATTAAAAAATATTTCTTTAATAACTAAGTAATAAAAAAAAACAAAAAAAAGAAAAAAAAATTTATCCGGACCCAACTGTCGGTGAAGTAGCATTTTAAAATTTTTCGTTCTCCAACTAGGAGGTGACAATTCAGAATGTTATTGTGCTTTTAATTACGGTAGAGAGGATCTTTTTTGCGGGTAATTTTTTCAGTTTTGGACCCTTCTCCTATCTCTGTTTTCCATTTTATTTCATACATAAATAAAATATTCAAACCCACCCAAGATTATCAGCATATTCAATTCATCGCAATTTATTGAAAATATTTTTTTTTTAAAAAAAAAGTCTAATCCTTTGTTCGGATGCTGAGAAAATCGTTGGCTCCCCCATATTTCCTTTTTCTTTTTTTTTTGGGGGGGGGAGAGAGAGGAGCGAAGCAAGCAACTGAGCCCCATACTAACGCACGTCAGAGCTGACTTTTCTATCCTCCCAAAACGAAAAAACAACCAACGAAGCATAAGGAAACTCACATCTTAGCTTCATTTTCTTTTCTCCAGTTTTCCAGTATGCAAACACAGGCTAAACATAAAAACCAGGACCCAACAAAACAAAAAATAATAATAATAATATGATAATAATAATAATAATAATCATACTCAAGTTTTCTCGGCAACCAACAAAAAACCAGAAATTAAAATAATAATCGTCGTCATAAATGAAATGAGAGAAGAAGATTTACCCGAGTTAAAGCCACAGCAGCGCAAGCAAGATCGAGCTTGCTTTTAAGGAAAGCCTGGTACTCCTCGGAATCGGCCGGGATATTGGTAGGAGGAGCGTTAAAGGACGCTGTGCAACTGTCGCCGAACGACGTCGTGGAACTGATATTGGTGGTAGTCATGGTCTGAATAACATCATTCTGATCATTAATAGCATTCTGGACATGATTGCCGAGGGGTGCGTTGCGGTCGTCATCTTCCTTGATCTCGAAAACGGTGTCGTTTTTGTGGTGGTCGGCGGAAGAGGTGTCCGTCTCGGGGGAAGCTCCCAGCTGGAGGAAACGCTGGAAGGCCCACTCGGATGGGCTCCTGTTCATTCTGGACGATTCGTCCGATGGTCCGGTTACGGCCGTCGGAGAGTTTGGCTGCGGTGGTCGGAGTGGCGGCGACCAGAATTGGTCCGAAATTTCATCCACTGAAAACACCCTATCCATTCTCTCTTCCCTCCCCCCCTCTCTCTCTCTCTCTCTCTCTCTCTCTCTCCCTACTACGGAACTTTTTGTATTTTAAATGGTTTTATATCATATGGTTTGCTGACATGGAAAATGCAACTTCATTTGTTTTTCTCTTTGCAAAGACGTAACGGTATTTTATAAGATTGTTAGGTAAACATTAGGCGAGTAGACGGTCGCGTTACGATTGTAGCGGTGGCGAATTGTCTTCTTGGCTGATCATCTACATCCAACCATTTGAGATTGAGTAATCTTTTTTTATTATCTAATGTGATATTAAATAATTGAATATTATTTATCATATTTTATTTATAAATTTATTATTTAATATCAAATCATAAAATGATCAGAATATGATAAAAAAAAAGATGCTAAATATAATTTTATTTTGAGATTTTCGATCTCCATCTATTTTGCCATTTGCTGATCTACTTCGACCACCTTTCGCTGCGGTCGTCGACTTCAATTTCACACATTGGTACATCTAGACATTTCCATATATATCAAATATAAAGTGTATGTAGATTTTACTTTATTTGTTCGTTCAATCCATTTGATTTTTTTTCAGAAGCAAATTAAAAAACTAAGTGTGAAAAACTAATGCAAGAGTGTGAAAATCCCTCTAGTGCTAGAGTAGGAGAAATATAGATATATAAAATGGATCTCACAGTATTTATAGAATAGATTTTTCAAACAGTATTAAATGCTCAATAAATATTATATTATCCATTTCATATGTTTATTTATCTCTCACTCCAAGTCCTAGAGTTTAGTCAAGAACTTTAGAAGATCTCGATTTATTTTCAGCTATCTCATCAAAAGTTGGTCTTAGTTTGGAACTCATTCCAGCCTTTCAGATTTTTGTATAAGATTCTATACTTGGTATTGACTGTTTAACAACATTTATTTTGATGTAGGTTGAATCCATGGGTCTTCAGCCACTTGAAACTCTCTTCCATGGTACTTGATGCTATAGCAAAAAGACCCAGTGTCACTTGGTCACTAGTTTTCACAATATTCCTCATGATCAAGTCCATTAATGACACGATATTGGTGTGTTACATGTTCTAAAAGGATCTTTCCATCATGTATTTACCCTTCATGGTATGTACCCATGTAGGCAAGTGGATCGAGTTACATAAGAAATCTTATTTCATAAGTTCTTCCTATTTTTTAGTAAAATCAGATCAAAAGTTATTGAACATCATATTTATTGATGTGTAGAGGGTCTTTGAGAATAAGAATATAGTCATGCCTTATGAGGGATTGAGGGAATTGCAAAAGTCATTGCTAGTCCTAATTGCTTTAGATACTACTTTGGCTTTCTATTCTACTATCATGTTGTGTTTTTTTCTATGATTTTTGCAAAATTATTTTCTTTTATGAATAAGAACATGTTTGGGATTGAGTTTGAAAGTTTAAAATGTGATTTTTAACTATTTAAAAGTTCTTTTAAAGAAAAATGATATGTTTGGTAAATTTATAAAAAATGTTTTAATCATCTAAAAGAGCTTAAAGTCTACTTTTTTAAAAAGCACCAAATTGAAGCCTTTTTTGAAAAGGTCTTACAGATAACTGTATATTTTTTTAAAAAAATAATGTAATTAACTTAAAAAGTGATTTATATATAAGTTTATCAAACAATAAACAACTTTTGAAGTATAAAGCTTATTATTTAAGTTATAAATTATAAGCTCTAAAGATATAAGCTATATTTCCCACCATAATCTCAAACGTGCACTAACTCTAATTTAAGATCTCTACACTACACATCATCTATATGACATAATTTGATTTGAAAGATAAATTTTAAAATTTAAATCTTACGAATTAAATTATGACATGTGGATGATGTGTGGTGTAAAAACTTTAGAATAGCTATACTTTTCTTTTATAAACCAAAGAAATAGGAAGTCCCAAATATCTAGCTTTATTGGGAGATTTCCTCTTTAAATGGAGGAAGATGTAAACCGGGTTAATTTCTTGCGGGCACATATATTTATTGAAGAAAATTTCCTCAGCATGCGTGTGATATAGGGTTGTTGAGTAGAATAATTCTTTATTAAAATAGATAACTTTGTTCACTTTTAAAAGTGAAAGAGTTATTATATTTTCAAGCGGTCAAGCCGATGTGTAAAATATGCTATGTAAATTACTTAAATGATAAGATTTAATTTATAAGATTCAAATTTTAAAAATCATTTTTTTAAATTAAATTATACCATATATACACGTTATTAAATATGTTATCCCAACCATCTTATATTTATAATTTTCTAATTAAAAAGTAATTAGAGGGGTAAAATCTTTACCCTAGAATCTTTTCAAGTCAAATCAATGTAAAAAATTGATATGCCAAATTAAAAAGGTCAATTCCATACTCTATAGACCTAAAAATTCAAAACTGATAAAACTATTATTATTACATAATTTTTATTCAAAACCGATAAAAAAAACAATTATTAATTTTTCTTTACCTTTTCTTTTGACTGTGATGTGTTTGAATTAAAAACGACATTATTTTTATCATAGAGTTGTAAATTTACCGTAGCTGTATCAGTGATTATACTGCAAAACGAACAGTAATTTGAGGAGATAAAAAAATATAATTTGAGAAGACCATGATTGGTAGTGCTACTAGACACCTCAATTTGCCCACTTGGTTGGTGTGCCCTTAGTGCAACTTTTCTTTATTTTTTTACTTTTTTTTAAAATATTTTTAAATATGTTTAAATATTTAATAAAAATATTAATACACAAATAGTCACTTTTTTAATTAATAAATAATAAAATGAAATAAATAAATGTATAAGCATCAAACGGTCTAAATGAAAGAGTAAAATAAGCGGAGATATTAGCATGAGAAAAATATTTACAATTATAAATTATGTAATCGCTGCGTAATCGTTTTAAAAAAAAATAAAATATGTAATCTACATGAAAAAATTAAATATTTTAATAATAGATTTCATTATTTTTTAAAACGATTATACGACTTTTACATAATTTATAATTATATATAAAATTACTCTATTAGGATTATTCAAAGATTTAATAGCTGGAAAATAAATAAATAAAGAAAACATTTTGTTAGGTTAGGTGATTCTGTTGGGACTTGGGATAGGAACAGACGACCTTTTTTTTTCCCTAAAATTTGTTATTCCCAATTATTGGGCGGATTTCCGCAGGATGCGGCGCTTCATTCTCTTATTAATATTTAATACTAATTATTTATGGTCCCACCAAAGCAGATACGGTCCGTCTCAGTGGTCCCCACTCCCCAGTACCTCTTTTTTGCCTTTTAAGGCAATTTAAAGTTCCCCTCGTCCTTATCAGTTATCTGGGCAAACTTTTGCATTCCTCAGCATTCCTTCCTACTCAGTAATGGCGTAATGCTACATTTAAAAAAAAAAAAAGTAATATTTATTATTAGAAAAATATTTTTATATAAATTATATTTTTTTATTAAATATTTTTATATAAATGATATTTTTTTATTAAAAAAATGTGCGACGATTATGCATTATACAATGTAAATATTATTAATAAGTAATTTCTACCTCTAAAAGATTTCTTACGAAACTTTGCTGCAGAATATTATTTACTATAATATCTGTTATAATTTATAAAAAAAGTAAAATATTAGCACGTTTCGCCATTGTGAAACTGATATGTTAGGTATTTCAAAAAAAATTATAAATATTTATTTTTTTAAATATTATGACATATGAATAAATGTAATTGAAAATGAAAAAATTTATAAAGATGATATAATGTGATTATAATAATATAGTTATTCTTCTAAGAAAATTTGTTTAAAAGGTCCTTCTAAATATATTAAATTCATATTAAATTAGAAACTGATCTTAGTCCCACTGTGGAAAGATTTCGTTTGATAGTAAGATGAGGTGAGATGATTTTAGATCAAAATTAAAAATTAAATAAAATATTATTTTTTAATATTATTATTATTTTAAGATTTGAAAAAGTTGAATTATTTTTTTTTTGTGTGAAAATTTAGAAAAATTATAATGATAAGAAAAAAATGAGATGAAACCGTTTCTGTAATAAGAAAAGGTACAAGGTGCAGTTTGGATAGTAAGTTGAGATGAGATGAGTCAAAATAAAAGTTGAAAGTTGAATAAAATATTATTATAATATTATTTTTTAATACTATTATTATTTTGAGATATGAAAAAATTGAATTGTTTATTATATTTTATGTGAAAAATTGAAAAAGTTGTAATAATAAGATGAGATGAGGAGCAATGCTACATATAGTTGTGGAGTGCACAAATAACATGCAGTCGTTTTGAAAAATAGTAAGATCTACTATTAAAAAATTATTATTTTTTCATATGAATCATATATATATTTATTTTTTTTAAATAATTGACGGTATTTGTACACTTACAACTGTATCTGTGATTTCTCTTATCATATAAAGTACCTGGGATTATGTTTCCATGACACTCCCAATATTCCATGTAGTAGCATCTTTCAAGAATTTGAGTGGACCTAGTGTCTTGGCAAAAGGTGAAAAAGAGTGAATTGACCTCATCTTTCCCATAAACGGTTCAATCAAGAAAAAGCGAACCGGGCTAGGCTCCATATCACTGGTTCTCTGGTCCATCAAAAACTTTTTTAAAAGTGGGTGACGTTGATCTTATAGTTTTATTGGAGAGTGATATAAAGTGGTGGTCAAATTATAATAAAGGAGTGTTTGGTCCACAGAATTATTCTCACTGACTTGGGGTAAAATCAAAACAAAACTGCTTTGGCTTCGAGCTTTATCCCTTAATAATCATTATTCAATCTCTCAAGAGATCATCTTTTACTAGGCAGCATGCTTGAAAGCCAGCATAGCCATCTGGTTCAGTGAACGTGATTAGAAGGTAATCTTTAGGCCTGTTTTGCAATTAAAATAAAATGAGATGAGATGAAATATTTTAAATATTATTAAAATTTTTAAATTAAGATGAGATGAGATAATTTGTAAAAAAACATATGTTTGGATAATGAGATGAAATAAAATGATATATTTTTACTTTTTATAATTATTGAGTAATAGTTATGAATATATTAATAAAAATTAATATTTATAATTAATTAAAAAATATATCGTAAATAAATTTATGTCACAAAATACATTTTTTAATCAAAATTACTTTCTTTTTCCACCAAAAATTAAAATTGTGAGTCTCGATAGAGGGAAAGAGACGTGAACAAGGAGGAAGAATTATCTTGAAATGGGATGAGAAAAAAAAGAAAAATGCACTGTTGACATAATTTTTTACTGTTTATCTCAGTTTTGTACTCTTTATTTCACTGATTATGTCAGTTTTATACTGTTTATTGTACTATTTATATCAGTTATTAATTTCAAAATGTAAAGATGAAATAAAAACATCCAATTAGACATTTGAATACTTAGATGAGACTTGTCGTACAGCCCGGATGGATGATATCTAAGTCAGTATCTTGGTGTGGAGAGGGATAACTACAATATCTAAGTCAGTGATAGTAAAGTATATTATCTATTTATTTATTTTTATTAAAAAATTATCATTTGATACTTATCTCGATCCCAATTTATATGGGATCGATTGTTTTCATATGGTAAGATTTATCCTTCGGTCTGACTATCTTTGGTCTTAACCGGAATATTGGCTATTAGAGTCTTGATTTCACTTGTGTGGGCGAGCATTGTGCTGGGAAGCCAGTATCGTGCTAGAGGATTATTAATTTTCCACGTCGTCGGTTATGTCATTAATCCCTTATTAATGATGATCAGATTCGAATTCCGTACTACTGTGTTTTGACTATTGTAATCTTGGCATATGCCAAATTGGCTAACGGCGCTTGGGCCCTAATGTAGTTAGATTGGGTCGGACTCCCTTAAGGGAAATATTTGACCTAACACTATATTTTATTGAGAAATAATAGTTACAGTCGTAAGTACATAAATGTCATATAATTATTTTAAAAATAAATAAATAAATATAAAATCTACATAAAAAAATAATAATTTTTTAATTATAAAACTCACTTTTTTTCAAAACGACTATATGACACCTGCACATTCCATGATTACATGTAACATTACTCATGCTTGCATATATATTCAAGGGGGAAAGGAAGAACCAACTTATAGAAAAGTAATTCACAGCAGCTACTTTAAATTTTTTAAAAAAAAAAAAAAAAAAAGGAATGATTGAGCCGCCTCAAGAAAAATGGCTAGGATAGACTGACCAACCGATTTGATTTTGGGGGGTGCGACCAGCCACCCATGGGTGTTATTTGCATGATTATGGTAAGGTTGTTTGGCTTTCTAAAAATTCTGCTAACCATAATGATGAGTTGATTCATCCTTTAAATAGCATGATTATGGTAAGGTTACTTGATTTTAGCAAAGCATGTGCACGCTAGAGATGTGGAGAAGATGATCAATGTTTTCTTCACTCTGATTGCACATATAACACCAATCCATTATTATCGTCCGTCTTTCTCAAATTATTCACCGTAACAACATTTCCGAGGGCTGCTGTCCAACAAAAGAATGCGACCCTCGAAGGAGCCTTATTCCTCCATATGCTTTTTACATAGGAATGAACCTCCAACTTGAGGGTTGTCACCCAGAGGAAAAACAAAAACAAACAAAAGCACCACTAATTCAGCTTCTAAGAATTGCATTCTTGCACAGATTAGAGGAGGGTGCATGGGGAATAAACACTAAAGAATATTGAGAAAGCAAAAGTAATGAACAAAAAGGAACAGAAGAAAATTCAGTATGAAAAATAACATATCCTAGCCTTTAAAAGTTTTATATGACCATTTTCTCTAATCGTCATAACCAGAATTCATATTGCATCAATAATTCATAATTGGACACAAAAAGAGAACATAAAGTATTCAGATAAATCAATCAATGCAAAGGAAATGGAAAGCACGGCATACAGTTGTGTGCACAAAAGAGAGCATATGTAGCCATCAACTAGGAAGTTTTTGTGTTCACATCCTGCAGAGCGAAACACATAGACATACTTATCGTCGTCCTGATGCCACAGATTCAGTGGAGAAGAGATACTTGACACGTGAAAGAACTGAATCATGAGCAGGATCATAAGGGTGATCCTTGGAAGGGATCTCCAAAATAGCTGGTATGGGATTATTGTAGCTATCGACCAGAAACCTAATCATGTTCGCAACCTGAAATGTGAAAAGCCAAAGGTGTGAGTTTGTGATATGAAATCTTAGAACACACGACAAATTTGGAGGATAGGAAAATTGCAACAAATTCTAAATATGCAATACATTACTGGTAAAGTAGCCAACCAACTGAACACCTAAGCTCGTACTTAACTAATAATGACAGCCTTTAACCCTCATCTTTGTTTGCAAATGCATATAGAGAACCATGCTATGAAAAATAATACACCTCGAAATTCAAAAGTTCGGTTATTGCTTCTGTAGCAAATTCTGAAATTTAATATAAAATGATAGGTTTTGTCAACTCATAGTTTCCCACCTACATGCTTGAAGTGTGAGGAGGAAACATACATATTGGCTGATTAAAACAATAGCAATATCCTCCCTTGTAGTGAACTCTTTGAATGCATCTTCAATTGCTTTGACTGTTGTTTCTGAACCCAAGCACACAAAAAAAAAAAAAAAAAGTTAGTGCAGAAAATAAACATCAATTAGCTTTGCTTAAAAAATTGATATGAAAGAAACTTGCTCGTATTTTACCAATCTTCAATATACTCATTGCAAAGAAAAAGATGCAGATTGATTTTGTACAGTATTTTTGTGACACACAATCAGTTCCGTTGATCAAAATTCACTTAAGAAAAAAGATCGTGAATAAACATTTACTGCTATTTGCAACCTTAGGATCATGAATAAACATGCACTCTAAGAGAAATAGGACCATCCTTCCAGCCAGCTTGAATCATAATCCTATCATAAATGAAAAAGGCACCTCTAAGCTAAAGCTCTTGGTGCCTGCTTTCAGAAATTTAGCTCGTTTCTTGCTGCTTCATTTTTTTTAGGAAAAATCTTATTGCAAGCAAGTTTGTGCACCAATTCGTGCACCAATATTGATATGTAATACATATGTTTAACGAAACGATATGATTTAAAGATGAAAATAATTTTTATGATATAGGAGATTTTCTCCTTCTCTTAAAATTTTTTTTTTCATTTTTTTTTAAATAAAACAAATCATTGGTACGCGATATGGTGCACGAACTCGCTTGTATCTAGCAAAGCCCTTTTTTTTATCCCATCATAAGATCTAAAAGTTGAAGTATTTTACTCAGGACATGATTCAATCTTTCTCTGAAGATATGAAAGAATACACTGTATTGAGCTATCAAACAGAGAACCTCAAACCATCGACACACACTAACTAAAGATCCAGGACCTTAACTTTTTCATATTGGGGAATGAATAATCAAAATTTTTTTCGTGATCCAAATTAAGGGGATTCATTGGAGACTGAAGCTCAACTACTGGATAGTTCAGGAAATACTTGGAAGCTTCAAACAACCACCTATCTCTGGCTTATGAATTTGCCCATTAGTACATGCCCTTAACCCAATTGGATATGCTTTGTCATTTAAGATTAAGATCGAGAGAAAAATCTGTAATTCAGGCCAGGAGTTATTCTAAAATCCTGAAGAGGTTCTGCAAGAAGGCCAAACATATTAGGGTACCACTTCTTCCAAAATCCAGGCCTTAGAAAGCTGTCAAACCAAGACAGAGCTCAAAGCATTGAATATAATAAGGAAATTTTAATTCATAAGTCAAGGAAGCACCTCAGAGATAGGGCACATTTCAAAATGTAAAGTAAAAGCTCAGCCTAGTAATTTATTTGATTTTTCCCTTTTCATATGATTGATAAGTTACATAAGCAGCTCAATTCTGTAAAGATGACCAACTATTTTGAGGCATGCATCTCACAATTAAGTATCTATAAAATCATAAGAAACCTATAAGGAACAGACTTTAGAGCTAGAGGCAATAGTTGAGTCACAAATTACACCCCAGGGGCATTTTCCTTATGCCTCACCATCCAGTTATGCAAAAAATCTAACCATTTAAAATACATTTGCAGGAAGCTACCATGTTTTATTTTAATATATGAGAGGCATGAATAACTGCAACATCAAACTGAAATTACGGAAATAATTTGGAGTCCTGATGACTAGACAGTGGGCTAATGTGATTAACTTAAATTAAGCAGAAAGAAGAATGTCTCTAATTGGATATTCAATAACAGGAAAGTTGAGGTCGTCGGTTTGCAAGCTGGTCACATCAATGCTAATGAGACGCCAAGGAAAGTACTTATACAGACCGAGCAGAAGCTTTAACGAAAGCAAAAGAAAACATATCAGCACCTAAAACCATGCAATGAAAGCTCTTGTCAACTTTATTTATGATCACATTAAAATGATTGAGTGGTTACAGAGTGGAGAATCTGTTGGCTCATTCCCAAGAGAAACCATTTCCTTCTGGTCATACTGAAACAAATACTTCATCATTAAAAATGTAATTCACATATTAATCTGGAAAAGAAAAAAAGAAAACGCACAATCACACGTACATGAGGCTCTAATAGTACAAATACCCATGAAATGGAAAGATTTAAATAATACAGCATTACAAGGCTCATATACGTACTTGAATCAACAATAAGATAGTTTGTCTTTCTCCGCAAGTCGACATTTCCCACACCGGCCATCAAAAACCCAGTAACAGTGTCCTAAATGAAAAGTCATCCATGAGAACAATTTTCAAGATCTAATTAAATGAGCTAAATAACCTAAAGCAGTGAATACTGAGTTATACTTCATGAACCTACCCAAAAGGAACAATAAAAAGGATAAAAACACATACTCTGACCTATTCACTATGAACCAACAGTACATACATTAAATATGTAGTTTCCAATACGATGCTTGGCCAGAGGTTGATCAGTTGCTTCAGTATGATTCACATTATCGGAAATCGTGGTGAAAATATTTAAATTTCTTTTTCAAATGAAACTTCTATAAGTTGGTACCATGAAAGTCATGTCAGTCATGTTCAGTGTAAAAAAAAAAAAAAAAAAGAAACTTGCAAAGCAGAAACCCAGAAGGCCAGAAACTTGCAGACTACTACATTAACCATACCTCATCAGCAATCATCGCAATAAGCGCTGAGCTTTTATTGGGAATTTGAGCTCTGCCCGCCATTTAAAGTCCTATAATTCAACTGGAGCAAGAAGAAAAACTCATTAGACAAAATGTAATCCGATCATTTACATCAAGAAAACAAGAAGAACAACTACGTACAAGACCTCCTGTTAAAAAAACGTACTTAGAGATTCCAAACTGAAACTTACTACAGTTATCTTTAAATCTCTTTATTTCCTTTATTTTATGTTTAAAATGGCGGAATGGGTAAAAAACTCAAGCCATTAGTCCCAAATAGCTGGAACAAGTCCATTCATTTAAAACCCAAAACGACATAAAAGCCTTACTTCCGCAGTTTATTTTCTTTTTCTACCTTTCCCGGGAGCCAAATAGATAAAAGAGAAAAAGTATGATAGATGCCCAAATAAAAAATAAAAAAATAAAAATCTCAGGAAAACGCAGAAATATGATTTTTCTCCGATAATTAAATTCCTTCTATCCGATTATTGTAATTTGAAAACTTATAAAAACAAAACTAAAAACTAAAAACGAAAAGAGAATTGGAAAGTGAAAGACAACAAATCATGCAGTGTAAATTTATTCTATAATCGAGCACAATTGATCATGAACCTATGCTTGCAATAAACCTAAATTTCTGAACTTATAAAAAACGAAACTCCTTCCAAAAGTAAAATACAAACCTGTAAGAACGGATCAAAAGAAAGATTTCACAGATGGGGATGAGGGAATTTAGAGAACCCGTTCGGGAGCATTGCTTTTAAAAGGGTTCAAATATATAAAGAGACCCGACTTGAGTCTGTTTCGGTAGAAGACCGACTCGGTCCTTGAATATTAGCAATGTAGCCCTTAAGCCCTGAAATGTTTGGGCTTGGTCATGGGCTTAACTTTCGAAGTTTTTGGCTCAAGGCTTTCTCTACTCAAAAGAATCATTTTTGAGAACAAAACTTCCAAAAATTTCATTTTTAAAAAATATATTTTAGTTTTCTTGAAAGCATTTTTTTAAAAAGAAAATAATTTATTATTTATAAATATATTTTTTAAACTTAATGGGATTATTTTTTCATTTCCAAGATCTTTTAAGAATAATCTTGTAAAAAATGGGGTAGAATGAGATTTTTTGATAGTTTAGCTATGATTACCAATATCAATAGTTTGAGGGGTAATTGCAAATTAGACGGTGATTGAAAAGGGTTTATATATTTTCTACAAAAATAAATTATTTTCAAAAAAATGTAAAAATGCATGAGGGATTATAGTATTCTTTTAAATTTTTAAGAGTTACTCTTATTTAAATTCTCGACCTTTTAAAGGGAAGTAATCTTTCTACGTGAACATGAGACCCCAATGTCCATAATAATCTATTGTCCATAATTATTTTCACTGTTCATTCTGTTTATGACTTATACTTAAAAGTCATAAACAGAACGAACAGTGATTATTGTTCACGTTAAAGTGTAATGAATAGTGATTACTGTTCACGGTAAAAGCAGCAGTATTGAACAATGATTACAATTTACGTTAAAAGTCAATAATGAACAATAATTACTGTTCATGTTAAATGCCAACAATAATGAACAGTGATTAGAAAAATTAAGATTTGGAACTTTAAATCTCAATACTTCATCTTGAATCTCCAGAATTGATCTAACAGTAGAGGTTAAAATATTAAAAATAAACAAACTTAAAATAGATAATTAAAATATAAATTCAACTTTAATTTATAAAATACTAATATTTTATCATTAAATAAAAAATAGAGTTTTGTTAAATATTTTTAAGAGAATAAAATCATATAAATAATTAGAGTTTTTAATTTAATTTAAATCTCATAATATTCTTAATTAACTAAAATCATTTAGATAAAATGATTTTTTTAGTGCTCCCTGAGTTATTGAGTAGTACGGATAAATTCTACAATTCATATATTTTGTTAAGAAAATTATTGCTAGAATATCTAAAATCTTTTAATTTTCATATTACTCATATTACTATAATATTTTGTTATCATTATGATACTTGTTAAAATTTATTTTTCTATTCCTGTACATTAAATTATTGACTAATTAATTTTATTTAAAAAAATATATTATTTTTCATTTTGTGGATATTAATCACTAAGAAAACATGCATTACACGTCACTTACTGCTATTATATATATATATATATATATATGAAAAATATCATTAAATATGTGTCCCCATTTTATATTCAATATTATCCCATTTTCCAACTTAAAATATTCCAATAATTCACAATGAGATCCGTGAGTTATCTTTTGTTTTATTACAACTCTGTATTGGGTTAACTATTCATGAATTGGTTTATAAAAATAAATTGAGATTATAAAAAAAGAAATTAAAAATATTTATATTAATTGGGTGGTGTATTTAGTATTTTAAAAAACATACTTACAAATAAATTCATTTCCTTTAGAAAAATAATATTTGTAGTCATTAAGTGTGCAAATTTCGTGCAATACTTTTGAAAAAAGTGAGTAAATGCGATACCCTAAAAAAATCTAATTGTTTAGAGAAATGATAGTTACAGCCGTTAGTGCGCAAGCGTCGCACAATCAATTTGAAAAAAGTGAATATATATGAGACTCACATGAAAAAAAAATTATTAGTGGACCTCACTCTTTTTTAAAGTGACTGCACGACGCTTACACACTCCACGACTACATATATCATTACTATTTTTTAGTACTGAGTCCAAATGATCTTTAGCTTTCTTTGAGTTGTAATAAATGAATAAATGATATGAAGACTAATCAAAACTAGAAGTGAATGTTTTGTGTACGTTTTTGTTGGTTAATAAATATAAAAGAAAAAGTCGTATAGTATGCAAGTATCGCGTAATTATTAGAAAGATCATTTAGACTCGTATTAAAAAATGACTAATATTTAATATTATAATTAGGGTCATTTAAGCTGTTACAAAAAAATAATAATTGTTTATCTCAAAGCAATCTGAGATTCATTCATTATTTTTTTAATACTAATCAGAGTTTTACAAAGATTCAAAACAAAAACCAGGTTACTAAATTAAAGCAAAAAAAATTAAAAAAACATAATTAAAACAATCAAGTAATTCAACCCAACCAACTCAAAAGAAAAAGGATTCAGAAATCGAAAGCATCAAGTCACCAATCCAAAAGAATATTCACTTTTAATGAATATTTAATACATATACAGGAAATGATTAACACGTGACTCCATTTTATATTTTGACATTATCCCATTACTTTTATTTTCAGCTTAAAATATTCCAATCATGGACAGCCAGGCCACATGGCTAAAACTTATAGAGAAATTTTATTTACAGTTTTTAAGTGGAGACTGTATATGCAGGCACATTATTAAATGAGAGAAAACATCATTTTAAGAGAAATAATTTTATAATTTTAAAAAATTTTAAAATTAAAATAGTCTAAACTTACATTATAGTCTCCATTTGAGGACTGTACCTAACATTGCTCAAACTTATAATATCATTTGATATATTATTAATAAATACAAGTTAGTAAGAAATGAATCCTCTTTCGGATTAGTCTGACATTTTTACAAAAACAGAAAAGAAAAGAAAAAAACTACTTGCTATAAAAAAGAATTTTAAGATCTCAAATGAAATAAAATAAGATAAAAAAATCTGTAAATAATAATGAGAAAATTTATGAATAGTAGTTAAATTATTTGAGTTAAGATTTTTAAGGGATTTTAAGAAATGAGAGAAAAAAAATTGAATAAAATTTTATAAAATTAAAAGTGTGTTATAATATAATTTTTATTTTGAGATTTAAAAAAAAATTGAATTATTTTTTATCTTTTGCTTTGAAACTTGAAAAAATTGTAATGATTAGAAAATAAAATATTGTTATAATATATTTTTTTAATATTATTTTTATTTTGTGATTTAGAAAATTTGAATTATTTATTTTATTTTATATGAAAATTTAAAAAAATTATAATGATTAGTTGAGATGAGTTGAGAGGAGTTATGAAAACAAACGAGACAGTTTTTCAAATTGAATATTTTGTTTAAATAAGATGATTAAAATGGATAACAAATAGTAATAAATATAGGATTTTAAGTTTTATGGTTTTGTAAACTTCCTAAAAGGAGGAGAAGAAGGCTAGCAGTTTCCAAGTAGCTTCTCTCGGTGCCAGCCAGACGGGCCTCACTTTCATGCCTCTTTCCGTGAATCTTCCTTCTACTGTCCCCACTGGATCCTGGCCGTTCCTTTTTTTCCGTACCGCATCTCAATGATTTTTGAAAGTTAAATGATTTGTATAAATTTTAAATAAATAAATTTCATACAAATCTTTATAAAAAAATAACTCTATTTTAAAAAAATATAAAAAATATTATAATTCTACATAAGTGTGCAACTATTACGTAATCATTTTGAAAAAGAGTAGGGTCTACTATTAAAAAATAATTTTTTTCATGTGGATCCTATATTTTATTTATTTTTTTTAAAATGATTACACGGTGATTGTACAATTCACGGTTGTAAATATATTTTCTCATTTTTTATTTGTGAGATTTACTTTTTTATAAACGTTTGTATGAGATGTCTATTTGATATTTGTATATAATATTATATTTTCTGAAAATTATGTCCAAACTCCAACGCTATTCCCTACTAATATATCTATTTAAGAACGAATAATATTAGATAGAAGTTTAAAATAGATAAGTTTCATATAAATTATTTATAAAAAAATAAGTCACAATAATAAATAATCTTTTTCAAATTTTTATATAAAATATAATAAATAATTCAATTTTTTCAAATTTTAAAATAATAATAATATTAAAAAATAATATTTTAAAATAAAAAAATTAGGACTCGTGTGGATCTTAGGTGAAGTTCCAATTTCAGAGTTTGCACATTGTTAGTGGAGAGGTAGGTTGCCAACTTGGCATTAGAAAAATAGAAAGAGTCTAGTCACAAAATAATTATATAAAAATAATTTTATTGACTGATATGATTTGATATAATTTGTCAGATTATAAAATTATTTTTATTATAAAACATATCTAATGGATCACATAAAATCATATCAACTTATGAGATTATTTTTATATAATTTATTTGTGACTGCAGTAATTCTCTTTTTAGAATCCAAACAATTTGAGTAAAGTTATACAAAAGAGTAATGTTGGCTATAGTTTAAGAATGTGAAAGTCTAAAGGATTTTTTTTTTTACAAATGAATTTTAACGTCCTAAATTTATACAAATTATTTTTTCTTATACTTTACATCAAGAGTTTTATTACGTACATTCATTTTTAAATATTTATAATGTACTTTACTGGTATAATTGACTAAATTAATTATTTTATATTAAAAAAATAAAGCAATTAATTATATTAATGAAGTGAAAAAAAATATACACAAAAATAATTATACATAAAACTTTTGTTGCATCAATATATTGTACACGTGCCTTGTCGAACTCCACATTTTGGACTGACTAGATTCCATGTTTACCAACCATGTGGATCACACATGCCATTGCCCCACTGCTGGATCTGAGCTTTTATTTATTTATTTATTTATTTTGTTTTAATCTTTTTGCTAAGAGCTTCACACTACCCATCCAATTTACAACATGAAACATGAAATCATTTGCAAATGTTTCGATCTTGGGAAGATCACTACGTTGAATAGTGAGATGAAATGAGATAATTTTAAATGATTTGAATAAAATATTATTATAATATTATTTTTTAATATTATTATTATTTTAAAATTTAAATAAATTAAATTATTTATTATATTTTATATAAAAATTTTAAAAAATTATAATAATAAAAGAAAATGAGATCTTTCTCTATCTAAATCAGCCCGTAGGCTCTAATAATTGAAATGGGATGTTTGTTGGTCTTTTTAATTATCTTACTATATTGCCATTTGTTCCAAAAAACTATTATTATTTGGGATCCCATCATTTATTATGAAAAAGCTATTGCAAGGACGCCCATGTGCTAGACTAGACTTGTTTGTCTCAATATAAAAATACAAGACATTCATCATCTTTTCTAGATAAAATATTTATTGAAATATAAAATTTGAAAAAAAAAAAATTGAAAATATTTTTGGGTGGCAACCAAGTAGGACTGCTAAATATTTAATCCCGGTTTTAATTATAAGAAGATGAATATTTATGAGAAATATTTAAATTAGAAAGAGATTTTATAAAATTAAATTATAAAATTATTTTTATTATAAAATAGATATATATATATCATATATCAATTTATGAATTTATTTTTATAATTATATCACTTGTCTTTATTTATTATTTATTTCAAAATATTAAAATAGAAAATTAGAGAAATACGTAATAAAAACGAAAATCTCTCACTCTCTCGATTATGAAGAAATAGAATATTCACAAGGAAAACTGAATGAGTGGCCTCATTATTATCTGCTGTGTATTGGTTCTATTTATAGCAGGACCATCACTGGTTCCGGAACCACGCCCATTCGTCTTCTCACGAAGAATTTCCTCTTCAACATTATATTCTCTATTTCCACAGCGTCTATACCTCAAGTTCAAGGCTTTTCAGGTCAAAATCTCAACTGGGTTTTGTTGGTTTTTTTTTTTCCTCTGAATCTCGCTGTTCTCCCTGCCCTCCTCTTGTGATTCATATATGTTATTCAATTAGTTCCTAGCATTCCCTTTCTGGTTTTGGAGTTCAAATTTTTCATAGGTTTGTTTTAAACTCCTTACATTTTTGGTTTTTCCGCTAAATGCTAGTTTTCTTGGAGAACTTAGCTTCATCATTCTAGCAAACTTGATTTTCTTTTCGAAAAATGTTTGAATTTTTGTATTATGTTTCTCTGTATTTTGTTTCCTCTGCCATGTTTCTGCATCCCTTTTTTACCCTGTTATAAATATTTCTCTTCCTGAATAATTCTTCCTTTCACAATTTTAATTCAGTTTCCCACATTTCGAAAATTATTTTTTCCTCGAATTGCGTCATCAAACTTGCTCTTTTTTGCCAGCTGCCTTCCCCCCATTTTTTCCCTTAAGTTTCCGGTCAAATTCATGGTTTAAATTCAGAGGGTTTCAGTGGGATTTCTAGGACTTCTTTTCAATAGAAATGTAATAATCATTAAGTTCGAAATTGAGTTAGTTAGCAGTCTTGTTTTGCTTTTATAGTTTCTCTGAGAAGTGGCCATTGCTTGGAAGTTGCACGAATTATGGATTTCTTTTTTGCTTCAGTCATGATTAGTTGTTAAGATTTCCAAAATCTGGATTCTAAGGTGTAAGAAGTTATGATATTTTGTGTTAATCCAGAACACGCGGTAAATTCTACCACTAATACTTCCTTAAATATCCAAATATTGCAGAATGGGGAGCACAGGGGAAACCGCCTATGGTGCATACACCTATGAGAATCTTGAGAGGGAACCATACTGGCCGACAGAGAAGCTCCGAATTTCTATTACTGGGGCAGGTGGTTTTATCGCCTCCCACATTGCCCGGCGCTTGAAGAGTGAGGGCCACTACATTATTGCTTCTGATTGGAAGAAGAATGAGCACATGACTGAAGACATGTTCTGTCATGAATTCCACCTTGTGGACTTGAGGGTCATGGACAATTGCTTGAAGGTCACTGAGGGAGTTGACCATGTGTTTAATCTTGCTGCTGATATGGGTGGGATGGGCTTCATTCAGTCCAACCACTCAGTTATCATGTATAACAATACAATGATCAGTTTCAACATGCTTGAGGCTGCTAGGGTCAATGGGGTTAAGAGGTGAATTGTCTGTGATACTCAATACTTGGCCTTGGTCTAGTGAACTCCCCATTAACAAATCGCCCACGCTGTACATGGAATTTCTGCATTGAGTGCACATATATGTCTTTTCTTTTTGTATTTAATTTTGATAACTGGGTTCGTGCAGGTTTTTCTATGCCTCTAGTGCTTGTATCTACCCTGAATTTAAGCAATTGGAAACTAACGTGAGCTTGAAAGAGTCTGATGCCTGGCCTGCTGAGGTTAGTTACTCTTAGTGGTCACATTTGTTTTAATCTAATAGTTTTCCTTCATAAGTTATGGATAGAGTTAATGAGTTAACTTTTACACCTGGGTTTAGCCTCAAGATGCTTATGGATTAGAGAAGCTTGCAACAGAGGAGTTGTGCAAGCACTACACCAAAGATTTTGGCATAGAGTGCCGTATTGGAAGGTTCCATAACATTTATGGTCCTTTTGGAACATGGAAGGGTAAGCTTTTGATTGTAATGGTAACTAATAAATATGCATGATTTGCTGCTTGTTGGATTTTTCCTAATTTTATTACTTGGTTATATCTGTTGTACAGGTGGGAGAGAGAAGGCCCCAGCTGCGTTTTGTAGAAAGACTCTCACTTCAACTGATAAGTTTGAGATGTGGGGAGATGGACTTCAGACCAGATCCTTCACCTTCATTGATGAATGTGTAGAAGGTGTACTTAGGTAAGTGCTTGATGTTCTTATAGCTTGTATAGCTGAAATTCATATTCTTATTGATGAGATTCTTCTGTCTGTTATAATGTTGACATTTATTGTATTTATTTAACAATTCTGGATTTTCTTGTTCCACTCTCTCCTTTTGTTATTTTACTTATTGAAAAAAAAAAAATTTCTGGATTGAGGTCACATCATTACAAATTCATAGTAAATACAGGGTTGTTTTTTTAAATATCACTTGTATTAGGACAGGAGATCTGAAGACGGTAGCCTATTTTTACCTTTTCAGTAACCATTCTGATTATTTTGCATAATTTTGGAAACTGAATATATAAATATGACTCTTTAGGATGTCAAACGGGCCAGACTGCTTAATAATTGTTTGTTGTACCCAGTTTTTTTGTTTAACACGAAAAATTTATGATAGGGTGTTCATAACATACCAATCTGCATGTTTGAGTTCTGAAGTTATATCTTCCCACTTCTCATGAATTAGCTGTCCTATAATCGACCCTTGTGTTTAGATTGACAAAGTCGGACTTCCGCGAACCTGTGAATATTGGAAGCGATGAGATGGTTAGCATGAATGAGATGGCTGAGATTGTTCTTAGCTTTGAGAACAAGAAGCTCCCTATCCATCACATTCCTGGCCCAGAGGGAGTCCGTGGTCGTAACTCAGACAACACACTTATCAAAGAGAAACTTGGTTGGGCTCCAACAATGAAGTTGAAGGTATTTATAGAACGACGGTTACTTTCCTGTGTTTATGGTTTTCTAATAAATTAATAAATCCTGAGTTTGTGCCAAATAAGGTTACCTTTGTGTTTTATTGGTTATAAACCATGATTTGCTCACCTACTAATTGCATATCTCTATACTCTACGTTGTAGGATGGCCTGAGATTTACCTACTTTTGGATCAAGGAACAGATTGAGAAAGAGAAGGCTCAGGGTGTTGACCTGGCTGTTTATGGATCATCTAAGGTAGTTGGAACCCAAGCTCCAGTTCAACTAGGCTCACTTCGTGCCGCTGATGGCAAGGAGGCCATATAGCTCGATAAGTTGCACTGAGAAAAGCCAAGTTTTATTAAGTTTTGGTTATGATTGAATAGAAAATTATCTATGGTTCAGGAAAAGTATTTGAATTGAGCTATTAGATCGATCTCCTGTTTGTTGTATGTATAAGGGAAGCTTTTATGCTCCCAATGGAAGCTTTTTGAGGCTGCCATGTTGATCTTAATAGCAGGTTCTGTCTCCATGTCCCTTCTGAAGCTTGGCGATGGTCTGTATTTTTTTAGGAGATAAATTTGCGTCCAAGTCCTGTAATAATACATTAGTATTTTGCTTGTTTGTACTTGTTATTTGCATTTGAGATATTAAGTTCTTGGGATTTAGTTCACTTGCTATCAACTTGGATCTCTTAAGTCAAGGTCACCATGGCGTCCAGGTCTATTGAGTCATTGACTTGAGGTGGGAGCACGATATATAGTAGTGAGTCAGTGACATCTTAACCTGTGCCTTTGGAATCTCTACAATCTAGCCAACAACGCCCATCAGGTCCACAATCATTAATCTGGGTTGGGATTGGCCACATGGTTCAAGCAATTATTCCTTTTCCGCAATGGATATTCTTTGAGATTACTTGCAGCTAAAGAAAAAAGAAAAATCTAAACCAATATAGAAAGTTATTAGTATTCTTTTAGGTTTTGCAGTTGATGACAGTTTGAGAAATGGTACAGGGCACTCCTGCTGCAGATAAGAAGAAGTGCTGTGTTTGGCATGTCTTCATTTCTAGAAAGCGAAAGATGATATCTTGATTGTCCATAAACTTGACATTTGAGGACTATTATAGCTACAAAGAGATTATACAAAAGTAATTCCACAAATTGATGTGGTTTTATATGATTTGTTAGATCTACTTTACAATAAAAGTAACTTTACAATCTAATAAATTATATGAAACCATATTAATTTGTAGAATTATTTTTATGTAATTCATTTATGGTTAAAGTATCTCCAAACATTCTGAGTGCAATGGCTGAAAAATTGGAGAGCTGTGTTGCAATTAGAGTGGGGTGGGTTAAGTCGTTAAGGTCCACGAAATATGGGGGAGATCACGCGGTTTCTGATCTTGCTACGTGGTAGCACAAATCTCTTAAAAGAGTAATACTACACGTGCTTTATGACAGAAAATGACTTCCACCCATTTCAATTCCTTTCACAAGCTCCCATCCCACGTGGGAGTTGGGACACTCTTGCAAAATGCGATGTTGGGCATGTGATCTGATCTGTCTTTTGGATTATTCAAAAAATTGTTATTGGTCGTTCTTTCCATTATTATGTTTTATAATTTCCGATGTGACATAAAATGATTAATAAATTAATAATAAATAATAAATATTTATTTAATAATCTAATTGTTGAATAAAGTTAATTCGAATTATCTCAAGGAGCGGAATTCTCACAAGTTTGAATCTTTACTTGTTTTATAACCCACATCATTTTGTTGTTTGCACCTCTTAGACCTCTACGTCGCTTAGGAAGTTATAAGAATCTCTTCAAAAATTTTACGTTTCAAGATCAAGAGATCTAGATAGTTGTTTTAGAAAATTGTTGAGAGAGATGAGAGTTTTTTTTTTTTTTTTTTTGTACGTTCACTTTTTCACTCTTCTACTTTAACTGTATGTAAAATTCTTATTTAAAAAGTTTTCTTATGGGAGATTAACTAACTCCCCTGAAATTAAGTGGTAATGGTGGGAAATTAATTAACTCCTAGTGGAGGGGAGTTAAATAATAACTTTTCCACCCATATGGACATAACCATTAACGATCTCCTTCTGGTCCTCTAATCAATTATTTCTCATATAGAAAATAAAGCGTGCGACATGACGAAAATGCAAATGGTAAGAGTATATTAAGTCATCATCTTACTAACATGGTACATCACTCATAACATCTTGTCTATATCCCAGACTATTTGATCTGCCTCGTTTGTTTTCAGGAAACATCTCATCTCATCTCACCTCATCATTACAACTTTCTCAAATCCCCACACAAAATAAAATAAACAATTCAACTTTTTCAAATTTCAAAACAAAAATAATATTAAAAAATATATTCTAATAATATTTTATTCAACTTTTTAACTTTAATCTCAACTCATCTCATCTCATCTCATCTCATCTCTGAAAACAAATTTAGTCCATTCTTAATCTCTCACGAGTTTATAACTCAAAACAATTCTTGTCCTCATATTATATAATATGCTTATGATTATATCAAGTCAAAACGACATACTCGCTCGGGCTATGAGACATAAAACAACAAGTAAAAATCTAAACAATCTTCTCTAGACACTCATGTCAATTCAATTAGACTTGATTACTTTCCTAGACATGCGTCGCGAGACCGTATCATTCATGGCCCTAAGAAAACATACTAAAGTAGCAATATCAAGTTTTCATCTCATGACATAACTCCAAGTTTAATGGTATAGGAATAGATCATTTATTGATCCATTAGGGCTCGCATAGTGATGGAGTAGGGACCCTTCCAATTACTCTCTCAAATGGTCGTCTATAGCACATATAGTATGAAATGTATGTTACGGGCGAACTCCCACTTATTTGAGCTTGTCACGTTCAAACGCCGTAAGAATCTTAGTTTAGTCGCCATAAAGGTGCTCTAACTTGAGTTTCTTAGCACAATCACTCATCTAGCACTTGCCTAAAATATCACATTCCGCTTTAATCAAGCTTCATGAAGTTGTGCAAATACTTCATATACGACTCTTGTAAGTCTCATTTTAGCCAAGCTAAGACGACGTTCTTTAAATTTATCTTGGATGCTCCAAAAGCATCAAGATGTTAACTTGCTCGCTTTCCAAGCGTATCCTTAATACAACATAAGTCAAATCCGATGAATTCCCAAACTCCTAACATGAGTTTGGAAAACATTTTTACTAATAGCCTTAGTAAGAAGATCATCTACCATCTTACTAGTGGAGATATGTTATAGGATCACTTCACCTCTCGCAACATCTCAAATGTAGTGAAAATGAATATCTATGTATTTGGTTCTACCATGATATTTGAGATCCTTGGCTTATACCAAAGTTGACATACTATTACTGTATATCTTAATAGCTTCATATGCAAGAGTTGTAACCTCTAGGCACTGAAAAAACCTTTTCAACCAAACAGCTTCTTGTACAGTTGATGATCAAACAATGTACTCTGAATATATCGTGGATAAAACAATGTATGATTGTTTCTTACTATACCAATAAATAGCTCCCCCATTAAGCATTAATGCGTAACCCATTGTGGATTTTCACTCATCTTTGTCACTAGTCCAATCAACATCGCTATAACCCTTTAGGGGAGGTTTGGATAGTGAGTTGAGATGATATGAAAGTTTAATAAAATATTGTTAGAATATTATTTTTTAATATTATTTTTATTTTAAAATTTGAAAAAATCTAATTGTATTTTATTTGGAAATTTAGAAAAATTGTAATGATTAGATGAGATGAGATTAGATGAGATGGTTTTGGTATCCAAATCTACCCTAGTCTCATGTCTCTGTTGTGAATGTTATGCAAAACATACACACCAACGATGACAAATAAAGTAAAAGCAATACAATCAAGAACACGACGCACAATATACGTGGTTTGGCAAATTGCCTACGTCCAGAGGGCTGTAGAAATCTTATTAACCAGATGAGATTACAATTACTCAATCTCAACTCACACTCTCTAGGGATTTTTGCTCTCTCACACAATATGCACTCACAAGAAAATTGTTCTCCCTCAAAATATGCTTGAGACCGTCCAACACAAGTCTAATATGATGTATTTATAGTGAGTGGTGCTGGAAACCCTAATTTGACAAAACTGCGTACTTCGCTCGAGTGGGGTGTCGAGTGCGCCTCGAGCGAACAACCAAATGAACATTGGCTTGAGCGGAGTGTCGAGCGATGGTTATCTCGAGTGGAGTGTCGAGCAAGACTCTAGCGAACTCTCTTTGACTTGCCTTTGCTCGAGCGGTCTGTCGAGCGAACCTTGGCTCGAGCCAACTGTCGAGCCAACTTTCAGCAAACACTTTTTCAGCTCCAAAACCAGTCTCCACATATACCCCAACAATCTCCCACTTGGAGCTTGGGTCTCCACATGCCAGCCACTGTTTCCAGCCAAGCCCTATCATCTCTACAGCTCACAACTCTCGTCTTCAAGCTAGAAGACGCACTGAAGTCAAGCCCGACTTCAGTCTTCCACGTACATTGCCCTTAGTCAGCATATCCACAGGGTGATTCACAACTCCCACTGCACCAGGAGTATCCGGTCTCGAACCGATCTTGGCAACCTTAGCCAACTTTCTCAGGCTTTCATGAGGAACGACAAAGCTGACTCCATTTGGTTTCCTCACATGTTTCGTGCGATCAAGCCTGCCTTTCTGCACTCTTGTATTTCCCTACATATCACTGGATCCTAATGTCAAATACAAAAAATTAAATCTTTTACCATGCTCTAGGACCAGCGCACCCTTAGTGATCTTCCAAACTCCTCTAGAGAACGCCACTACAAAATTGTTGTCATCAAGCTGTCTCACAGAGATTAGGTTTTTCTTCAGATCTAAAACATGTTTGACTTGTTGTAAAGTCCACACGCTCCTGTTTGGAAGTGTGATATGCACATCACCCATTCCCACTACATCCAATGCCTCTCTATCAGCCGCATACATCTTTCCAAAATTACCAGCAACATAATTTTGCATGATTTCTCGATGTGAGGTGCTATGGAACGAAGACCCTGAATCTAACACCCAATCATCAATCAGACTGTGCACTGCAAGAAGTAAGGCATCATGAATTTCTTTTGCCACTATATTCACAGCATCATCATCAAAACTTTCTTGATTCCTGCAGTTTCTCTTGATGTGGCCCGGCTTGCCACAACTCTAGCACGTGATCTGTTGTCCAGATCTCGTCTTGCTCTTCCCTCTGTTCTTGGAGTTTGACCTGTCATATCCTCTACACCTATTATCAACAATCAGGGCCGATCCAAAACTCGAGGACTCACCCAAGTCTCTCTTACGTACCTCTTCAGCAAGCACCATGTCACGTATGTCATTGTAGTTCAGTTTTGCCTTGCCGGCTGAACTACTCACAACCATCCTCATGGCCTCTCAACTATTTGGCAGCGATGCCAACAGAATCAATGCTCTAATCTCATCATCAAACTCAATCTTTACAGAAGACAGTTGATTTGTGATCGTATTGAATTCATTCAAGTGTTGGGCTACAGACATACCTTCAGACATCTTAAAATTGAACAATTTCTTCATCAAGTGCACCTTATTGTTCGCAGACGGCTTTTCATACATACCTGACAAAGTCGCCATGAGATCCATCGTGGTTCTCTCCTTACTGACATTGTGTGCCACTGTTCTGGACAAAGTCAGCCGAACAAGACCTAGAACCTGTCGATCTAACAGGGTCCACTCAGCATCAGCCATGCTCTCCAGCTTCTTTCCCAACAGTGGAAGGTGGAGCCTCTTCCTATAGAGCTAACCCTCAATTTGCATCTTCCAATACCCAAAATTAGTGCCGTCAAACTTCTCGATCCAGGGTGCGTTCACTTTATCTCCAGCCATCATTCTCCTTTAGATCCGACCTTGGCTCTTGATACCAGTTGTTGTGAAATGTTATGCAAAACACACACACCAACAATGACAAATAAAGTAAAAGCAACACAATCAAGAACATGATGGACAATATAAGTGGTTCAGCAAATTGCCTACGTCCACAGAGCTGTAGAAATCTTATTAACTAGAGGAGATTACAATCACTCAATCTCAACTCACACGATCTAGGGCTGTTCGCTCGAGCGGCGTGTCGAACGCGTCTCGAACGAACATCATAATGAATATTGGCTCAAGCAGAGTGTCTAGTGATGGTCAAGCGAACACTAGGGTTTGCGTCTCGCTCGAGTGGAGTGTCGAGCGAGACTCGAGCGAACTCTCTCTGACTTGCCTTTGCTCGAGCAGTCTGTCGAGCGAACTTTGGCT
This sequence comes from Juglans hindsii, assembly GCA_003123825.1. Taxonomy (NCBI): domain Eukaryota; kingdom Viridiplantae; phylum Streptophyta; class Magnoliopsida; order Fagales; family Juglandaceae; genus Juglans; species Juglans hindsii. The sequence goes on from QEOW01001442.1 coordinate 344,081, forward strand.
TGAGCCAACAGTCAAGCCAACTTTCAGCAAATACTTTTTCAGCTCCAAAACCAGTCTGCACATATACCCCAACAGTCTCCACCCTGATAGCAAAGACCGAGATCTCTTGTCCCACGAATGTATCGAAAAATCATCTTAACTGCTTGCCAATGGAACAAGTCATTGGTTACTCTGATAACGACTAACCAATCCAACTTCAAAACAAATGTCATGTCGTGTACACAACATAGCATACATTAGACTTCCAATTGCATTTGCATACGGAACTCTGGTTATTTATTTCTTTTCTCATCATTCTTAAGGCAATGTTCTAGGCTCAATATATAATCATTCTCAATTGGAGTGTCTATGGGTTTGGAGTTGTGTATACGAAATTGTTTCGAAACTTTCTTAATGTAAGTCCCTTGAGACAAACCAAGAAGCTTCCTAGATTGATCCCTTGAAATTTTAACTCCAAATACATAATTTGCATCACCCATGTCCTTCATCTAAAAATTAGAAGACAACTAACTCCCAAATTTGGTTTTTTGCCATAGAACTCATCTCATTTCTCATAGCAGCCAAGCATGTATTTGTAACAGGTGAACTTAGTGCTTCCTCTTAAGAAGAAGGCTCATCAAAGTCACTCGGAGCACACATGAAAGATTTCCCTTCAATCTCAAAACGACGACGATGAATGGTTCCATGTTCACTTCTACATAACTGAGACTCTTGTAAGTTACTTTCTAGTGGTATACTCTCACTAGGAGGCAAGTCACTCTACTATCTTTTGCGATTCTAGGATAAGATAATTCTCCACCTTCTACAAAAGATGGTGCAACTCAAAAAGTTCAAGATCATTCTTTGCTTCACAAATATTGAAAAAATTATTCTCGATAAATGTGACATCACGCGACTCAATTGCAGTCATTCCTCCGTTAAGATGCTCACCATACATTACATAACCCTTTGAGCTCTCTGAATATCTTATGAAGATATGTTTACCGGCTCTAGGGTCAAGTTTTCCATATTTATGGGAAGTGGTGTGAACATAATCCGCAGAACCCCAAGGGCGCAAATGTTCCAAACTTGATTTTGCGACATTCCATAATTCATATAGAGTTGAAAGAATAGATTTAGAAGGCACATGGTTCAAAATGTATGCAGCAACTAGAAGAACATTCCTAAAAAATGATATTGGTAGGTTAGCTTGTGCCATCATTGATCGAACTATTTCTAATAAGGTACGATTTTTCTTTTTCGCAACACCATTTTGTTCTAGTGTGCCAGAAATGGTTAATTGCCTGCGTATTCCCTTTTGCTCATATAGTCCTTGAAACTCTTTAGACAAGTACTCTCAATCCCGGTCAGTTCTTAGAATTTTTAAATTCGTTTCTTTATGATTTTGAACCATAGCCACAAAGTGCTTGAAGTAGTCCAATACTTCTAAGCGATGAGAGATCATATAGATATAATTGAAACGTGAGTAGTCGTCTATGAATGTGAGAAAATAAGAGGCACCATGACGTGCCTTTACATTCATAGGTCCATAAATATCAGAATGAACAAGCTCTAAATGATAAGATGCCCTAGGAGCCTTTCCAAAAGGCTTACTACAGATAGGGGTGTAACCAATGTTGGAGAAATTTTGGAACCGAACCTGTATATACCGGGCTTAAAAATTTAAGAACCGATACAGACCAATTCATCACCAAAACTGAAACTTTCAGTTTTTTCGATTTCGGTACAGTCCGGTCCGGTTTACCATGTACATGTGTGACACATATATATTTAATATTATAATTTTTTTAATACTCAACTTAATTGTGAGAATTTAGTATTTATTATTAACAATTACTAATTCTTTAATGTTCAATTATAGTAATATAATATAAGTAGTGTCTAACTTATTAGTGAGATTAATAAACTTGAATAATAAGATTAAAATAGTATAATTAGTGTCTAATTATACTAGTATATTAATTCTATGTTATAAGATTAATAGACTTGAATAATAAGATTAGAATTTTATGCTATATTAATTAGAAATGTAGCATATAATATATATAATAATAATATATAAATTATATATAATATAAAAATAAAAAAATATATATGTACCGGTCCGATTCGGTTTAAACCGGCTTTCAAAATATAAAACCTGTATCGCACCGGTTTAGGACCAGTTTGGTCCAGTTCAACCGATTTTTCAGTTTTTTCTTACACCCTTACCTACAGGCCTTATCAGCTAAACAAGCCTTACACATAAGTAGGCTTACATTAGTGAGAGACCCTAATAGGCATTCTCTAGCTAGTCTAACCATTTTATCTTTTCCGCCTAGTGTAGCCTACTATTTCAATGAATTAGAAACAAGAATCATCATCATTTGTAGCCATAAAAGAAAATGAAGAATTATCTAAATCTAATATAAAGAAACCATTCGAAAGAAAACCATGTTTATACAAAGCTTTATCCAAATAAAAGTCCAGCTAAGGACCATCAAAATAAAAACTAAAACCAAGTTCCAAAATAAAAATAACTGAAAACAGATTACATTGAACACTAGGTGCATAAAGCACATCATGAAGAAGCGCCACTGACTCATCTTGAGTTGGTAAGTGCCAACTCAAAGTACTTCCTCCCGAGTTCCGTAACTCAATATAATGTACTGTCTGCCAGCTGATATTCTTCTATAATATCTATAAACCCAACTCTATCTCGAGCTACATATTTTTTGTTTTTATTTTTTTAGAAAGAGGATGGTACCCCAATTTTATTGATAACCCCCACTTATGGCGGAGGAAAACCGTAGTTACAACTAGAGGTATTACAAATTTTCAAGAAAGACGAAAACCCAGGCCTAAAAAAATCCTAGACACCAAACCAAAATTACAAGTTGGCATACCCAACATAAAGACAAGGAAATCAAACCTAAATAACAACCCGTAGGAAAAAACATCACATGCATATAATAAGATAACAAAGAAAACAACTGCAAAGAAAAATACCTCATGAAGATATCCGCAAATAAGAAAGACCAATTCTATCCATTCTAAGAAGACCTCTTAACTTACTGGGCAAATGAACTCTATCTTCAATCCAATCCATACTAAGACCCACAACTCCCTATTTTGCAAGAAAATCAGCCACTACATTACCTTCACAAAAGACATGACTCACTCCATATTCCAAGCAGTCAAGGCAAACTTGAAGCTCATCCTAATAATCTTCAAGATACCAGATGTTACATTCACCCTTATTGATCCAATTAACAAGAATTTGAGAATCAATCTCAATCTGAACAAAAAATCCAACTGACAGCACCTTCTGACACCTTCTAGTAAGCTTCTCAACTCAGCAAAATTACTAGAACCTTGGCCTAATAAAACTGAAAAAGCCGCACGCATCTTACCACCAGCATCACGAATGACACCCCCAACCCCAGCCAGACCCGAATTTCCCAAGCTGCTTCCATTAGTATTAAGTTTAACCCAGTTCTGCAGGGGCGGAATCCATTTCAACATATATACCTTATTCACTTTAGGAGTCGAAATCAAATATCCAACCTCTTAGGAACGGCAACATCCTGTCTAGGAAGTCTCAAAGCATTCATATTCAATTGCATAATTTTGCGTATCCAAAACTTAATTACATTTTAAACGTACTCAATTGTATCACCCTTACCTTCATACCTGGCTTTCCAACGCCTCTCCCACAATGTCCAGGAGATAATGGAAGGTAGGAGGCCAAAAATAGTCCGAATCTGAGACGATTTACCCGCATGACGAAACCAAAAATTTATTTGCTCCTTCCAAGTACGAAATTCACCCATGTACACACCAAGTTGAACAGAAGCCATACGCCAAATTTGGCTAGCAAAATATCCTGTTTAGAGGACATGATTAAGGTCCTCAATCTGGTCCAGAGAACAACAATTACATTTAGACACCATAAGGATCCCAACCATTCTAATCTTTTCATCTACATTCAAGCAATTTAGTACTAAAAGTTCCGTCATTCTCCTTCATCCAAACCAAAACATCCTACCCTTCTTTTCGCTTAGCCAAGAATTGATACAATTCAGTTGCTTTTTGTTGACCCACAAGCCTTTTCAAAAGTGGAACATCCAAACCATTTTCAATGCTACACTCTTTAATCTTAATTGAAGGATACTCAATCACTTGAAATTGGATATTAAGAGGACCACCCTCATCCCAATTATCATACAAGAAGGAGAGATTACCCTCTCTCACAATCCACTTTGAGTTATTAAGAACATCGGGAATATTATTAACTATAGACCTTAAAAAATGAGTACCTTTATTTGGTGCCAGAAGGGATAAATGAGGCCCCTAACATACTTTTTCCTGAAAAAATCCGCCCACAAAGAATGACCTGAAATTAAACGCTAAGCTAGTTTCATGTGTAAAGCCCTCTGAATATCCCCAAAGTCCCTAATACTCAACCCCCCTTCTTCAATAAGAAGACAACTTTTATTTCAAGCCACCCATTTTCGTCTTCCTTTCCCATCAGATTCACCCCAGAAGAAAGAACTAAGAAGTCGATTCAACTCCATGATCAGAACCTTTGGGACATGTAAAATAACAAGCAGGTGAGTGGCCATAATCGATAGAACATGACGCAGAAGAATATCTCTCCCACCTGCAGAAAGCAATTTTATCTTCCAACCCGCAATTTTCTTTTTAACTTTCCCTAATAAATCACCAAAATCAATAGCCTTCAATCTACCAACCACAATAGGCACACCCAAATACTTGAAAGGAAAAGAGCTCTCAGAAAAACTAGTAATACTAAGAATAGCTCTCGTTTTAGGGATAGAAATGTGTGTAGAAAAAAAGATGGCACTTTTCTCTTTGCTAAGGACTTGACCCACCAATTTCCATAAGAATTCAACACCTGGATCAATCCTTTCATCGACCTCTTCCCACCATTCACAAAAATAACAATATCATTAGCATACATAAGATGAGAAACAATCAGAGTACCTCTAGCTTGTTTGATTTGGCCAATATTACCATTATCAAAATAATGTTTAAGAGGACAAGAGAGAATCTCTTGTATAACAATAAACAAATAAGGTGATAAATGATCCATTTGTCTCAGACCACGTTCACCTTTAAAAAGCCCCAAAGGAGTACCATTCATCAAAATAGAAAACCAAGGTGTAGAATTACATGAGTTAATTAAAGTGCAGACTTGATCAGAAAAACCAAAGGCAGCCAAAACATGTAACAGGAACCTCCAATCAAATCTATCGTAAGCAAAGTTTTGAATACCGTACCGGAGGCTGTACCGATCAAGGCACTGGAACGAAATATTTCGGTACCGGTACCGTTTCGTGTACCGTTTTAAAATAATATTTCGTACCGATACGATACAGTTTCGGGATAGTTTATACTTGGATAAATTATATATATACAAGCATTAATTGTATTTCAAAATCCAAAATAACAACAAAATAAGTTATAAACTCAATACTTCTTAATACAAGTCTTAAGTTTTAAGTTACAACTAACATAAACACCAATATTATCATGATAAAATCATTAACGTCACCACCATAACAAAAATCACTCATCCTCATCAAAAAGATAATAAGGATCAGGATTCGACATGTTAATCAAAATATTTTCATCAACGTCACCACTGTCATCAATATCAACACCAACATTATCATCGACTTCCTCATTTAGTGGGGCTAATGGCTCCTCAATACTTGCCCAGTCCAAATCTTCTCAATCAAGAAGCTCAGATTCTTCACCCACCCATTCTTCCATCAAGTCAATGTTTTCAAGATTGATTGGATCTAAAGCATTTCTTCCATTTTTTATGCTCCTGTCAAAATAAAATCTAACATAAGTGAAAATGTTATATATTTTTCAACAGTGAAAACATTAGTATTAAAAAAATTTACCTCTTTCACAGCTTTAAGTTATAACGAACAAATACTAAGTCATTCAAACGTTTATGCACTAATCTATTTATCTTATTCAAATGGATATAATCAAATGTGCTCCAGCTTCTCTCATATCCAGTTGCATTACAACATTGACTTAGTATTCGAACAGCAAACAGGAACCTCGTAACCAAATTGGATCCACTATGCAACTATAACAATAATACAATTATAAATTATTAATTAAATACAAGTAAAAATAAAATAAGATAAAATTTAAAGTATAAAGTCACACTATTTAACAAATGATATTGATAAATACAATACCAGAATTAATCTTATCATGCTGGCGAATTGCTAAAGAATGTCCAAACTCACCTATTGCATTCTTATACAAGTTAAGTTATGCAATGATCTTGTCTTGATTATCGGGATCAAGTTCCATCTTCATAACACAGTTGTTGAAGTCTCTTACAACATCATTTTGATTTTTAAAATTGGGGCTATAGTAAATTCTAGGGTTACAAAAACAACCCGCCGCATGTAATGGATTGTGAAACTGTTTATCCCATCTAGAATCAATGATCCTGGTGAATGGGCTGAATACTCTAACTTTGTTATTGCCTCTTGCTTTTATGTTCTCTTTGGCTCTTTCCATTGCATCATACAAGTATCCCATTGCAGGCTTCTCGTCCCCGTCAACAAGTTATAGAACACGAACTAAAGGTTCACTAACTTTAACAATAAATTGACATTGAGCCAAAACTCTTTATCTTCTAAAACGATCACAACTATCTCCTTCCCTATGTTGCTCTCAGAATGACCTGATGCAATCCATTTGTCTGATTTCTTTCTTAAACAAGAGCAAGTATTAAATACATAAAAAATTTGTCGCAAATCTTGTAATTGTAGGACGACACAAATCATGATCTTTGGTAAAGTCTTTTCTCATCAATGCCAAAACCCAACTATGGTTATAGATGAACTTTGTTATCATTTTTGCCTTTTTTATAGTATCATCAATAAGGGGAATATATTTTGGATCAGAAAAATTCTGCAACATCAAATCTATGCAATGAGTTGCACAAGGGGACCAGTAGAAAGAGCCATACTTCTGCTGTAACTTTTTTCTTGCAGCTTTATAACTTGCATCATTGTCCGTTATGAACTGTACAAGATTCTCAGCTCTAATTTCTTGAACAACCTCATCAAAGATATTAAACAATATTTCAGTATCTTTTCTAAGGCAAGATGTATCAACAGTCTTCATGAACATTGTACGTTTCAGACAATAAACTAGAAAGTTGAATATTGATTGTTGCTTCTGGTTTGTCCAACGATCTACCATTAGTGAACCACCGGTCTCATTCCAAACCTTTTTAGTTTGTTGCAAATAATCTTGAACCTCATTCACAGCTATCTTTAACAAATTTCCTCTCAACTCATATAAAGAAGGGCTCTTGAATCCTGGCCTGATGGCAATCATGGCATCGATAGCTGGTTGATAAAACTTAGATTGAGCTGCATTAAAAGGCAGATTAGCATAATACCATCAGCATGCTACAACCATCTTTGCATTTACAATCATCTCATTCGAACACATAGAACTCTTAATTGAAGGTTGGCCCCAGGAGTTGTTCTTGGAGCAAAACATCTATTCAATCCCGCCACGGACTTTCCAGTTTCAGATTATTTCGACTTCCCCTTACCTTTTGAAAGCTGAGACTGTCCCTCTATACTATTACTATCATCAATATCATCAGATGTTAAATCTATATCGCCTCCAATCTCTGACCTTATTTTTCTTTTCTTCTCTTTACTTTTTTTCATTTCATCAAGCAACTCCATCATTTGCCATTTTACATATTCAGAGACCTTTTTACATGCTTTTACATTGCCTGGAATCCTAGCTAGATGATGTTTCAACCGAGTGATCCCGCCACCTCTAATTACTTTATTACAATATAAACATTCAGTATTATTTCTTGCTCCTGGCACTGCACGTGCATGGGTCTATGCTGTAACTGCTGATCTTATAGGAGCAAGTGTTGAAGTCATACTCATACCACCGGTTGATTGACAACTAGACATTTTTAACTATTAAAGTATAAAAAATTAGCAGTTATAAGTAAACAAAAGTTATAGATAGTATACAATGTAGAAATCAGTAACTATTTAAAACTAAGCTTCACAAATGAATAATTTAAAACAAATCAAAATTCAACATGTTGTACAAAAATCCCTAAACAAGATTTCAAAAAATTCATAAACTAAGCTTCACAATAAGTGGCCAATGAATTAAAGCATTAACTATTTACAAAAATTAGACTATATGATACTAAAATTAGACTATTTACAGCTTCATATTTACCCATTTCGTCCTATCAAAAAAATTAAAAAGCCTATCAAAATATTTACCCATTTCGTGCAGACTGCATAGGCTCAAATTAACAATTACAAAAACAAAATCATGTTCTAAAAAAGGAGTTCAAAAGTTTCAATCATGCATCTACAAAACATAAATCTAAGTAAACTTTAATTTACTTGGAGTTTGGACTAAGACAGCCCCACATTTTCATTGGAGTTATACTAAAATAGCAATGAGTGCCCACTGATAATCCATTGATTTAAGAGATCAATTTGATTTTCCACAATTTTATCAGTTGTAAACTGACAAAAACACAACCAAATAAACAAAACCCAACATATTCATAGCCAAAACAATAGATCAGTTTCACTGGAATCACAACCAATAGATTACTTTCACAAAATCACAAACAATAGATAAGTTTCATATAATCACAGATTCACAACCAATAGATCAGTAAAAAAAAACAAAAAACTCACTCTTCTGTGATATTGAGAGAGGGACAGAGAGAGGCGAGTCAGCGACAGAGAAAAAATTCACTCTTCCAAGAGACCAGCTTTGATTTCGAAACCCTGTATAATCTTCAGAGAAAATAAAACATCAGATTCAAAAAGAGAGAGAGAGAGAGAGAGATGAGAGGCAACGGGAGAAGGGGGAGAAGAGAGATGTTCAAAAGAGGGAGTCGAGAGCAGCTGATGGAGACGCTGGGCATGACGGCGACGTGCGATGAGACGATGGCTACGTGCTGCGAGACGGATGGCAATGTGCGACGGTAGGGTGAAATTTCGAAGGTCTGGGCGAGGGAGATGCAGCGGCCTGCTAGGGAAGAAACGAAAATTGAAATGGAAAAAAAAAAGACCTAAGTGATGAAATAATGAAAGTTTGAAATAGCCCCTGCATATTTATATAAATTAAAAAAATGCCATCATTCCAAACCGGCTGAAGTCTGCTGAAGAACTTGTACCGGCCAAAATTCTTGTTTTGGCCAAAAAACCAAATACCGGCCAGTGTCTTGGGCGGTATGAAACAAAGAACTTATCCGTACCGGCCACTGTTCCGGTACGATACGGTACCAAAAACACTGATCGTAAGCCTTAGACATATCAAGCTTAATCAACACGTTACCCCCGATAGATTTTTTATTAATAGAATGGACCATCTCCTGAGTTAAACTAATATTCTCAAAAATGTTCCGGCTAGGAATAAAAGCCTCTTGTTCCTGAGATATCATCTTAGAAAGCATGCTCGTCGTATGACCCACAATAATTTTAGTACAAATCTTATAAAAGATAGAGCACAGACTAATAGACCAAAATTTATCAAAACCCATAGGCTTATCCACCTTAGGAATCAAAACAATATAAGAGGTAGGGAAGAACCTGGAAATGGAATTAGTATGGAAAAACTTAGATATGACTTCCAAAAGGTCCTCCTTCACAAAATCCCAACAAGCTGTAAAGAAACCATAACGAAAACTATCTGGGCCATGACTACTATTAATGGGAATATTGAAAAGTAAGGCAAATTACGACTACTATTATTACCCAAAAAATATGAAAATACTCAACAACAGCATGGTCAATATCAACAGGAGTACTTAAAAAAGTACCATCAGACAAACACATATCACTAACCCTTTTTTGGTTCTTAGCATTCAGAATAGCATGGAAGAATTTAGAATTTTGATCATCGTCTTTCAACCAATTTTTCTTTGCCATATGATACAAACGCATATCCTCCTGACCCATTCAGGTCGATGAATCCAATTTAGCCACCATAAGATCATTATCATCCTTAGCATTAAAACAACCTTGGAGACTAATTTCTAGTCTCTCAATACGTTACTCCAATTCTTGGATAGTGGCGGTAGTTCTCCCAAAAACACGTTGATTCCACTCCCTTAAAGCAACCTTAACCCTTTTCAATTTAAAAGACAATTTATTAAGACCAACACCAATCTCCTCCTGCTTCCACACACCTTCCACAAAACTAAGAAAATTAATATGATCAGTCCACATGATTGAAAACTAAAGGGGCTAGGGCCTACCTGAACGGGTCCTCTCCCATTTGAATCACCAAAGGGGAATGATCCGACGTGGTCCGAGCCAAAACCTGATAAAAAACATTCGAAAAACAATTCAGAAAATTAGAATCAAGAAAACATCTATCTAACTTTGCCCAGCTTCTCGCCAAACCACCTTGACCAGTACACCAGGTCATACTCGGGCCTTTGTAACGCATGTCCAACAAACCACAATTCTAAATACACAAGTTGAAATCTGCCAAAAACTGACGAGGACGTCCACCTCTTCTTTCTGAATCATCTTTGATAATATTAAAATACCACAAATTATATATCCATGGAAGATGATCACTGCTACTAGCCTCCAAATCCTCCCAGAGGGTTTTGATCCTCTCAAGTTGAGTACACTTAGCTTATACAATAGTAAGGATAAAAACATGCCCATTCTTTTCCACTTTGATGGTAAAAAATTGGCTAGAGCTGGCCAACCTTTGCACAGATACTGCTGAGTTCCACAACAGCCAAATCTTTCCATCATTCGCTTCATTCATAGTAAAGAATTCACATCGAAACTTGCTTAAAAAATCCAGAATTCTATTCTCCATTAAAAAAGGCTCAGCCAGAGCTAAAAATATTAGGCTTGTATTTATTAATTATTTTTCTCAAGTTCAACTTAGAAGTTCCTACTCACCTAAGTTTGTAAAAAATAATAGGATTAATCATAAATTAAGTTTGGATGGGGGTTCACCGCCCTAGTGGAATACCTTTTTTGAAATGTACCAGCTTTATGTTTTGGGACTTCCGAATCAGTTTCTGCATATCTACTGGCAAATTATCTCTTTCAACTTCATCTTCAGTTTGATATTCTTCCATAATATTCCTATCCATCTCGCATGCTACACCTTCAACCTCAAAGGCCTCAGATACAGTACCGTCCACACAAAAGCCCGCATTCCCATCCACAGCCCAAGAACTTGTGACACGGCTTGTTTTGCATGCACATCATTATGGAGAAATTGCGGCACCGTTTCATGCATGGCTTCATGCAAAACTTGCGGCCTAATTTCATGCATGGCTTCATACAAGTCTTGCGGCATGACTTCATGCATGGCTACATGCAGAGCATTCGGCTCAACTTCATGCAAAAATTTCGGCACATTCTCAGCTGCACAAATGCCCTCTTCCGTCACGGCTTCATGCATAATTTTCGGTACTGCATTCATGGGATTCGGCACCTCAATCGGCATCACAGCTTCAAACGGAGACAGCAACACAGCAGCCATCGAAGACGTCTGAACCACGTCCCCTCCTTGTTCTACTGATGGAACGATATTTGAATTGTCATTCAACTGAGTGGTCTCCTTATCGCCTGCAGACTGACTCATCACATTTTTCCCAGTTTCTGCTACTTCTTGCATGGGGATCTCAGGATCACCCTCGTTAGTCTCAGGCTCAATAACTTTTTTACGCACCCAAACTTTCTCATCATGATTCTCATGTACAGATACTCGACACGTACGAACATTATGCCCTTGTAATTTACACCGAGTGCAATACGCTGGTAGAGTTTCGTATATCACCTCCTGCTTCCTGCTATAAACCGACCCCGGCGTCCCTATCCAAAAATAATTAATTGGATCTTTGGCAGCATCCATCTCCAAACATAATCGAGCACCATCGGTACGTGTGGCACACCTTGTAGGATTATCCCTACGAATAAAACGACCAATCGGGGACGTAAGAATTCTAAGAAAGGATTCATGGTAAAAATTAGGTAGCAAACCAGGTAATAAAATCCACACGGACCAGCAACGGTTCTTCATCTTCATTAAAATCTGGTTTCCAGTGGAAGGCTCGATAAGGTACCCCATCGACATCACAGGCTTCACGGGATAAGGCTTTAAGGAAATCTGCTTCCAAAGACATACGTACAAAGACATTACGTGGACGTCTCATCGTAGAGACTACTAGAATACCTGAAATTCCCCATTGGCAGTGAATAAAAGAACGTTGAATCTAGGGATCGAGGGCCTCTGCTGCAAACACTTCAAGACAATAGAAAATCGAAAAGGTTCAGCCGAACGAGCAATCTCATCTTTAGAAAACTGAAAACATAATTCACTGTAACACACCTCTGTGAATTACTGTAAATTGTAAATATTCTACTCACTTGGAGGGGAGTGGTCCTCCAGAGAAAGGGATGAAAACAGAATGGAGAGAAAATGAATACTATAGAATTCTCATTGATACTTTTCATTACACGATCTGTTCCTTATATTCCGTTTGCTAGTAATAGATTCCCCTCTGGTTTACCTTGCTACAGTGCGTACAATAGTGACTATGGACTGGACTTAAAAGGAAATCGCTACTTGACACTGGGCTAAAAAGACTGAGGCCCGACCCAACATTAAATGACTTATAAGGCTACTAATAATCTGCAACCTTCTTCAGAATTTATTCTCCCTGCTGGCCCAAGGCAAGCTAAGCCCACCAAGCCCACGGCCACTCTACTTCTAGCTTCTAGGTTTCACTTCAGTTCAACACTTGTGTTCTTTTCCTAAACTTATGCCGCTGTCTCCATCTTCTCCTCTTAACCCTAATCTCCTTCAGCTTGTTACATTCCCTCATCCATTAGAACACCTTGCCCATAAGGTGTTGGAAGTTTTCCTTGAGATACGCATAGCCCTCCCAAGTGGCTTCTTCAAAGCTACGTCCCTGCCATCGAACTAAAAGTTTGACTTTTGCTCAATTTCTGGCCTTAGCCATCCTTCTTCCCAGTATCTCTTTTGGCTCGGGCCGTAAAACACCTTGCTCGTCGACAGGGGGAAGGCTCAGTATCGCTGTGAATCAAGACCTTAATTTTTGCTTCAGCTGAGATACATGCACCGTGGGGTGGATGCGTGCCGACGGGGGTAGATCCAAGGTATATGCAACCTTTCCCACCCTGGCCACAATCTGGAAGGGGCCATAATATCGTGGGGCTAACTTCACGTCATGGCGTTGGCTCATGGTGGTTTGTCTATACGGTTGCAGGCGCATGTATACCAACTCCCCTTTATCGAACTCCTTCTCTTTCCTTCTTGTGTCTGCACATTTTTTCATGCGGTTTTGGGCTCTGTGTAAATTGTCCCGTAGCAGATCTGAGATTTGTGTTCGGGATTTCAGTGTTTGGTCCACTTCATCCCACTTGGTTGTGCCTGGAACATTGTCTAGGAGCCGTGGGGGTGGGTAGCCGTAGAGAGCCTCGAATGGGGTCATCCGAGTAGAGGTGTGATGTGTGGTATTATACCACCATTATGCTAAAGCCACCCACTTTGACCAGTCAGTAGGACGTTCATCGGAAAAACATCTCAAATAGCCTTATAGGGTTTTATTAACCACCTCTGTTTGGCCATCAGATTGGGGGTGGTAGGTTGAGCTCGTAGCCAGTTGCACCCCTTGTAAGGAAAATAGTTCCTGCCAGAAATGGCTAGTGAAGATGCTATTTCAGTAAGAGACAACAGATTGGGGAAGACCATGGAGTTTGAGGATGCTTTTTAGGAAGAGCTCAACAACAGTTTTGGCTGTGTATGGGTGTTTCATATGGGTGAAATGGCTGTATTTGGTGTATCTGTCGACCACCACCCATAAGCAGTTAAAACTCTTAGAGGGTGGAAGGCCATCGGTGAAGTCCATAGAGATATGGAACCAGGGTTTACTGGGTATAGGTAAGGGTTGGAGAAGGCCACTGGGGTAAGAATTCTCCATTGTCATCCGCTGGCATACCTCACATTTTTTGATAAATTTCTTAACATTCTTTTTGAGCCCCTTCCAGTAGAAGTCTCTTCTTGTCCTTTAGACTGTTTTATCATATCCTGAGTGGCCTCCCCAAGGGCTGTTGTGGGTCAATTCCAATAACTTCCACTTGAATTCATCACTACAACGAATGTACAACTTGTGTTTGTATAACAGGAGCCCATCCTTCATAGTATAGGTTTGCCCCAGTTTTTGATCTTGAAACTGTTGCAACAATTCTTGCATGGTAGCATCCTGAGCATAGAGAGTTCATAGTTCTTCCACCCACCCTATAGATGGGAAAGTCAGTAGCATCAGGGAGACCTCCATTTCTGTTTCTTTTTTCGATAGGGCATCAACAACCCTATTTTCACACCCCTTTTTATACTCAACCAAAAAATCATAACCCAACAGCTTAGTGACCCATCTTTGCTGCATGGGAGTTCGTATTTTCTGATCTAACAGATATTTGAGACTCTGTTGGTCAGTCTTGACCACAAAGGTTCTACCCAACAAGTAGGGCCTCCATTTTTGCATTGTTGAGACCAGTGCAAACAACTCATTTTCATAAGTTGAAAGTCCTAAGGCTCTACCCTTCAGAGCTTGACTGTGAAAAGCGATTGGTCTTCCCATCTGCATTAGGACAACACCAATAGCAGTGCCAGAAGCGTCACACTCTATAGTGAATGGTTGAGTGATGTCTGGGAGGGCTAATACAGGGGGCTGGGTAGCAGCCTCCTTAAGTTTGTTGAAAGCTATCTTGGCTTCTTCAGTCCACTGGAACTGATCCTTCTTTAACATTCGAGTTAGTGGTCCTGCAGTTCCCCCATAGCCTTTGATAAATCCACGGTAGTACCCCGTTAAACCAAGGAACCCCCGCAATGCTTTGATAGTTTTAGGTAAGGGCCAGCCTTCCATTGCCCTCAACTTTTGAGGATCTGCCCTGATACCTTTTCTCGAGATTAAATGGCCTATGTAAGAGATCTCTGTACATCCAAAGTGGCATTTGAGTTGTTTAGCATATAGCTGGTTCTTCCTTCGGATCTCCAAGGTCACTTGTAAATGCTGTACATGCTCACCCTCTATTTTGCTGTACACCAAAATGTTGTTAAAGAATACTAGGATAAATTTTCACAAATATAAATGGGATACCTCATTCATTAGGCTTTGGAATATAGAGGGTGCATTAGTCAAGCCAAAGGGCATTACAAGAAATTTGTAATGTCTTTCATGTGTCCTAAGGGCTTAACCCTGATCTGGTGGTATCTAGATCGAAAATCCAGCTTGGAAAAAATTTTTGCACCATGCAATTCATCCATAAGCACCTCCACCACATGTATAGGGAATTTGTCCTTGACTGTTACCCCATTTATGCCCCTGCAGTCCACATGTAGAATCAGAGACAAACTTGCGTGGAAGGTCCTATGGAAATTGAGGATTGCTCCTACTGCTTAGATGTTCATCTAGAGAGCCTGTAGTAAGGCTCTCCCCACCTTAGCTGATTTCAAAAGGAGGACAATAGTGCAAGAAAACTTATGCTCCATCTGTAAGCAGGTTCCTGAGAGACCTTGGGTCATGCTCTATGGGGTTGTAGTGCTGCTTGGGATGTGTGGAACCAGAGCTGCAAAAAAGAGCAAAAGATGACATTTCACATTAAGATGTTCTTTGATATCTAGTCAGTACTAGTGGAACTTCTCGATACTGCAGAGCTTGAGGAGGTTGTTGCTACACTAAGGGGGATTTGGACCAGGAGAAATAAGTCTCTACATGGCAAAGGCTTCATGCACCCTATAGTGTTATCTCAACAGGCCAAAGCAGAATTGGTCTCCTACAAAGAGGCAATCAAAGCTTCTCAGGTAGTCCAAGTGCAAACTCAATCTATGGTGCATAAGTGGTCAAAGCCACCAGAGGAATACCTTAAAATTAATTAGGATGCTGCTGTCAAGGCTGGGGAAGGTAGGATTGGTGTGGGAGTGCTAATCAGAGATCGTCAAGGCCAAGTCATTGGTGCTCTTCGTGCAACTAGGTCCCTTAGAGGAAGTCCTTTTGATGCTGAGCTTATGATTTATTAATAGCAGCTGCTTTTTGCAAGGAGCTAGCCTAGAGCAGGTTTGTTTAGAAGGTGATTCAAAACAAGTGGTGGACCGATGGCAGAGCCATAACTCAAACTGGAGCTTGGGAAGTTTCCTAATTGGGGATACTCGGCAAGTGTTGGATTCTTGTGCCAGATGGACAATATCTCATGCTTATAGAGGGGCCAACATGGCTGCTCACCATCTTGCAAAATCTGCCCTTGACTGCTTTGAGGATCTTTATGACATTGAAGTGTGTCCTTCATTTATCACGACTATTGTGTCTAAGGAAATGTTGTAAGCTCTTTATATTCAGTCGGTTGTGACTAAAGAATTGATGTAAGCTCTTATTATTAATGTGATCAGTCTCTTAAAAGAAAAAAAAACTTTCAAACATGTTATGTTTGTTTGGAAACAAATTAAAAAAATACATTCTGAGGTAAAAATGATGATTATTTGAATTTGCAAAGATTATAACCATATCATTGAAAGTATGAAAGTTGCAATTATCTTAAAGTTGTATGTGTATTTTCATCTATTGACAATCTTTTTAAAATTAAAATTACGTTCCACATTATTCGAAAATGCACGTTTGAGATTAAATGTACTTTTTAACTTATTTGAGATTAAAAGTTCTTTAATATGTAACACCCAAAAACTTAATTTTTCCATTACAGAACTAATTTTAAGGTTATTTAAATACTTTCTAAGTACCTCAATTAAAATCAAGAAATTTCCAAATTTCATAATCCATCAAATAAAATATTTTGACCCATAGCCTAGCTATTCATGAAAAATTCAATAAATTTCAATTGGACTTTTCTCAATTTTAGCCTATTAATAAGATCTAAAATCATAAACTAAATTCTAATAGGCCAAAAATTAAAATTCTTGGCATATCGGCCTAACTAAAATTCCAAACCAACCTCAATAAATATTAAATGATCATTCCTTATTAAACATAATTTTAGGCCCAATTAAATTACCCTCAATAATCCCTTGGTAATTCCACAGCCAGTAAGCATATAAAAATAATATAATAGACGTTAGTTTAGAACTTGAGGCACTAATTTTGGGACACTTTTATATGGACCGTTACAATTTGAGGCACTAAAGTTTACTAATAGCATTAATAAAGTACTTATAATCAATAATCCCTTGCCTATTGATTATTGAAGGCAATGCTAATTGTACTTATATCCACGTGACATTCTCGTCTACACATGACTTTCATTAAAAAAAAAAAATACAAGAAAAGAAAAAAATTGTAAAAAGTCATGTATTATCTACTGCATGCTATAGTTATTTATTACTACCAATTACTAATATGATCACTTCTGAATAAAATAATATTGATGCTATTACATATTGTAAGAGCACTTCCAATTGTTAATCTATATATATTTTTTTATCTGAAAAACTCATTACATCCCACTTTTCTTATTTTAACTAACTATTTTTTAAGGGTGCCATTCATGATTCAACAACTAATCTAAATTTTTTATATATTTAATTTAAAAATTAAATAAATGAAAAAAAGTAGAGAGAAAATAATAAAAATAGATAGATGAAAGAAGTGAGAAAAAGAAATAATAGAGAAAGAGAGAGAGCGAGAGATGTGTAAAAAATTTATACATGGATGAGTAACATCAAACTATATTTAGATTGACACTTATTTTTAGGGCACTGCAAAGTATTATATATACTACGACTAGCGTAGAAAGATTATGACCTCATATTGTCGATCTTCCCTTTTATCATGGGCTTGAAGCAAACTTCTCTTAAAAAAGGATAGAAAGAGATAGTTCAATTTTAGAAAGATAAACAATAAAAATTAAATAAGACTTTATTCATCTGATTGAACTGACGACGAAGCTTGATTTGAATTATCTCTATCACCCTTTATCTCTCTCTTTAGTGATGGTTGGAGAGGCTTGAGAGGAACTTGTAAGCATTCAACATCTCCTTCAAGCATTTTGACGACTTTGTTCATTGATGGACGATCGCTAGGCTTCAATTGTATGCACCATAATGCGACTATCATCATCTTCTTACATATTTTCCTTTCATCTTCAGTAGCATCTTGTATTTCTATATTCTTTCCATCATGGAATTGATCATATATCCAAGTGGGGAAGTAAATTTGGCTTAAATGTTCTGCAGATGCATTCAAGTTCTTTCTTCTGCTCACCATTTCCATCAACAACATTCCAAAGCTATAAACATCAGCTTTGTATGAAACGCCTCCAATATTTTTATAAAGCATTTCAGGAGCCATGTATCCAAATGTTCCTCTTGCACGAGTCAAATGAACAACACTCTCTTCCACCGGGTACAATTTCGCTAAGCCAAAATCTGAAACTTTAGGTTTGAAATTCTCATCAAGAAGAATGTTGTGAGGCTTAATGTCGAAATGTAAAATTTGCATGTCACATCCTTGATGTAAATACTCAATGCCGCGAGCCACTCCTAAAGCAATATCAAATGTTTTCTCGTAGTTGAGGATATTTACCTCTGATGAAAAAATGTGTTTGTTTAGAGATCCGTTGGGCATGAACTCATATATAAGGGCACGCTTTGAACCATGAACACAAAAACCAATGAGTTGCACTATATTCACATGATGGATCCTTCCAATGGTTGCAACTTCATTGATAAAATCTTGCCCATTTGCTTTGGATTGGCTTAACATCTTTACTGCTACATGACGTCCACTTCGAAGTGTTCCTTTAAATACTGTGCCAAATCCTCCTTCACCCAATCTTTCCCTAAAACCTTTGGTCATTTTCTTAATTTTTGGGAAAGAGTACTTTATTGGCATGAGGTTATTTTGGCTTTGCAGAAATTCCTCAACATCATCGTACATGGATAAGTGCCTCCTTCGCCATTTATATATAAAAAATGCAATCACAAATGGAGCACCTAATACACTGATTGCCACATGCCAATCTGGAAAGGAAAATACAAAAGTTATTAGTTATATGAAAGCGATCCTATTATTGTTGCACTATCAGTCTAGCTACCTGTTGTCACCATTGTGTTGTACATTTGAAAAAATATATAGGTAGTATTCACAACCAATTACTCAATTTCAAAGTTCTTGTTTTATAGTATAAGGAATGATTAATTTACTAAAACAATTAAAAAAGATAAAAAGAGAGATACTTGAGATTCTTACCGACCAATAATCCAATTAATAAACCTGGCAAAGCTTCTAAAAAAAAAAAAAAAAAGGGAAAAAAGGAAAAAAAAAAAAAAAAAGGGAAAAAAGGAAAAAAAAAAAAAAAAAGGGAAAAAAGGAAAAAAAAAAAAAAAAAGGGAAAAAAGGAAAAAAAAAAAAAAAAAGGGAAAAAAGGAAAAAAAAAAAAAAAAAGGGAAAAAAGGAAAAAAAAAAAAAAAAAGGGAAAAAAGGAAAAAAAAAAAAAAAAAGGGAAAAAAGGAAAAAAAAAAAAAAAAAGGGAAAAAAGGAAAAAAAAAAAAAAAAAGGGAAAAAAGGAAAAAAAAAAAAAAAAAGGGAAAAAAGGAAAAAAAAAAAAAAAAAGGGAAAAAAGGAAAAAAAAAAAAAAAAAGGGAAAAAAGGAAAAAAAAAAAAAAAAAGGGAAAAAAGGAAAAAAAAAAAAAAAAAGGGAAAAAAGGAAAAAAAAAAAAAAAAAGGGAAAAAAGGAAAAAAAAAAAAAAAAAGGGAAAAAAGGAAAAAAAAAAAAAAAAAGGGAAAAAAGGAAAAAAAAAAAAAAAAAGGGAAAAAAGGAAAAAAAAAAAAAAAAAGGGAAAAAAGGAAAAAAAAAAAAAAAAAGGGAAAAAAGGAAAAAAAAAAAAAAAAAGGGAAAAAAGGAAAAAAAAAAAAAAAAAGGGAAAAAAGGAAAAAAAAAAAAAAAAAGGGAAAAAAGGAAAAAAAAAAAAAAAAAGGGAAAAAAGGAAAAAAAAAAAAAAAAAGGGAAAAAAGGAAAAAAAAAAAAAAAAAGGGAAAAAAGGAAAAAAAAAAAAAAAAAGGGAAAAAAGGAAAAAAAAAAAAAAAAAGGGAAAAAAGGAAAAAAAAAAAAAAAAAGGGAAAAAAGGAAAAAAAAAAAAAAAAAGGGAAAAAAGGAAAAAAAAAAAAAAAAAGGGAAAAAAGGAAAAAAAAAAAAAAAAAGGGAAAAAAGGAAAAAAAAAAAAAAAAAGGGAAAAAAGGAAAAAAAAAAAAAAAAAGGGAAAAAAGGAAAAAAAAAAAAAAAAAGGGAAAAAAGGAAAAAAAAAAAAAAAAAGGGAAAAAAGGAAAAAAAAAAAAAAAAAGGGAAAAAAGGAAAAAAAAAAAAAAAAAGGGAAAAAAGGAAAAAAAAAAAAAAAAAGGGAAAAAAGGAAAAAAAAAAAAAAAAAGGGAAAAAAGGAAAAAAAAAAAAAAAAAGGGAAAAAAGGAAAAAAAAAAAAAAAAAGGGAAAAAAGGAAAAAAAAAAAAAAAAAGGGAAAAAAGGAAAAAAAAAAAAAAAAAGGGAAAAAAGGAAAAAAAAAAAAAAAAAGGGAAAAAAGGAAAAAAAAAAAAAAAAAGGGAAAAAAGGAAAAAAAAAAAAAAAAAGGGAAAAAAGGAAAAAAAAAAAAAAAAAGGGAAAAAAGGAAAAAAAAAAAAAAAAAGGGAAAAAAGGAAAAAAAAAAAAAAAAAGGGAAAAAAGGAAAAAAAAAAAAAAAAAGGGAAAAAAGGAAAAAAAAAAAAAAAAAGGGAAAAAAGGAAAAAAAAAAAAAAAAAGGGAAAAAAGGAAAAAAAAAAAAAAAAAGGGAAAAAAGGAAAAAAAAAAAAAAAAAGGGAAAAAAGGAAAAAAAAAAAAAAAAAGGGAAAAAAGGAAAAAAAAAAAAAAAAAGGGAAAAAAGGAAAAAAAAAAAAAAAAAGGGAAAAAAGGAAAAAAAAAAAAAAAAAGGGAAAAAAGGAAAAAAAAAAAAAAAAAGGGAAAAAAGGAAAAAAAAAAAAAAAAAGGGAAAAAAGGAAAAAAAAAAAAAAAAAGGGAAAAAAGGAAAAAAAAAAAAAAAAAGGGAAAAAAGGAAAAAAAAAAAAAAAAAGGGAAAAAAGGAAAAAAAAAAAAAAAAAGGGAAAAAAGGAAAAAAAAAAAAAAAAAGGGAAAAAAGGAAAAAAAAAAAAAAAAAGGGAAAAAAGGAAAAAAAAAAAAAAAAAGGGAAAAAAGGAAAAAAAAAAAAAAAAAGGGAAAAAAGGAAAAAAAAAAAAAAAAAGGGAAAAAAGGAAAAAAAAAAAAAAAAAGGGAAAAAAGGAAAAAAAAAAAAAAAAAGGGAAAAAAGGAAAAAAAAAAAAAAAAAGGGAAAAAAGGAAAAAAAAAAAAAAAAAGGGAAAAAAGGAAAAAAAAAAAAAAAAAGGGAAAAAAGGAAAAAAAAAAAAAAAAAGGGAAAAAAGGAAAAAAAAAAAAAAAAAGGGAAAAAAGGAAAAAAAAAAAAAAAAAGGGAAAAAAGGAAAAAAAAAAAAAAAAAGGGAAAAAAGGAAAAAAAAAAAAAAAAAGGGAAAAAAGGAAAAAAAAAAAAAAAAAGGGAAAAAAGGAAAAAAAAAAAAAAAAAGGGAAAAAAGGAAAAAAAAAAAAAAAAAGGGAAAAAAGGAAAAAAAAAAAAAAAAAGGGAAAAAAGGAAAAAAAAAAAAAAAAAGGGAAAAAAGGAAAAAAAAAAAAAAAAAGGGAAAAAAGGAAAAAAAAAAAAAAAAAGGGAAAAAAGGAAAAAAAAAAAAAAAAAGGGAAAAAAGGAAAAAAAAAAAAAAAAAGGGAAAAAAGGAAAAAAAAAAAAAAAAAGGGAAAAAAGGAAAAAAAAAAAAAAAAAGGGAAAAAAGGAAAAAAAAAAAAAAAAAGGGAAAAAAGGAAAAAAAAAAAAAAAAAGGGAAAAAAGGAAAAAAAAAAAAAAAAAGGGAAAAAAGGAAAAAAAAAAAAAAAAAGGGAAAAAAGGAAAAAAAAAAAAAAAAAGGGAAAAAAGGAAAAAAAAAAAAAAAAAGGGAAAAAAGGAAAAAAAAAAAAAAAAAGGGAAAAAAGGAAAAAAAAAAAAAAAAAGGGAAAAAAGGAAAAAAAAAAAAAAAAAGGGAAAAAAGGAAAAAAAAAAAAAAAAAGGGAAAAAAGGAAAAAAAAAAAAAAAAAGGGAAAAAAGGAAAAAAAAAAAAAAAAAGGGAAAAAAGGAAAAAAAAAAAAAAAAAGGGAAAAAAGGAAAAAAAAAAAAAAAAAGGGAAAAAAGGAAAAAAAAAAAAAAAAAGGGAAAAAAGGAAAAAAAAAAAAAAAAAGGGAAAAAAGGAAAAAAAAAAAAAAAAAGGGAAAAAAGGAAAAAAAAAAAAAAAAAGGGAAAAAAGGAAAAAAAAAAAAAAAAAGGGAAAAAAGGAAAAAAAAAAAAAAAAAGGGAAAAAAGGAAAAAAAAAAAAAAAAAGGGAAAAAAGGAAAAAAAAAAAAAAAAAGGGAAAAAAGGAAAAAAAAAAAAAAAAAGGGAAAAAAGGAAAAAAAAAAAAAAAAAGGGAAAAAAGGAAAAAAAAAAAAAAAAAGGGAAAAAAGGAAAAAAAAAAAAAAAAAGGGAAAAAAGGAAAAAAAAAAAAAAAAAGGGAAAAAAGGAAAAAAAAAAAAAAAAAGGGAAAAAAGGAAAAAAAAAAAAAAAAAGGGAAAAAAGGAAAAAAAAAAAAAAAAAGGGAAAAAAGGAAAAAAAAAAAAAAAAAGGGAAAAAAGGAAAAAAAAAAAAAAAAAGGGAAAAAAGGAAAAAAAAAAAAAAAAAGGGAAAAAAGGAAAAAAAAAAAAAAAAAGGGAAAAAAGGAAAAAAAAAAAAAAAAAGGGAAAAAAGGAAAAAAAAAAAAAAAAAGGGAAAAAAGGAAAAAAAAAAAAAAAAAGGGAAAAAAGGAAAAAAAAAAAAAAAAAGGGAAAAAAGGAAAAAAAAAAAAAAAAAGGGAAAAAAGGAAAAAAAAAAAAAAAAAGGGAAAAAAGGAAAAAAAAAAAAAAAAAGGGAAAAAAGGAAAAAAAAAAAAAAAAAGGGAAAAAAGGAAAAAAAAAAAAAAAAAGGGAAAAAAGGAAAAAAAAAAAAAAAAAGGGAAAAAAGGAAAAAAAAAAAAAAAAAGGGAAAAAAGGAAAAAAAAAAAAAAAAAGGGAAAAAAGGAAAAAAAAAAAAAAAAAGGGAAAAAAGGAAAAAAAAAAAAAAAAAGGGAAAAAAGGAAAAAAAAAAAAAAAAAGAAAAATTTTAAAAAAAAAAAAAAAATAAGAAAGGGAAAAAGTGGAATCTTCAATTAAAAATCAGGTCATTATAATGATGCAAAAATATGTTCAATAATTGTCGAAGATCACAACAATGGTACTGCTAATTAGAATAGGAAAATACAATACATGTATGATCAGTTGGGTGGGAAAATATAATGACGAGATAGATCGATCAGCATATAATAAATATCTCATTAGAATTCTGATCTCAAATTTATTAATTACTCACTCCATGATCGGTAGCAATGAACTTGATGATCGTAGTCATCGATGCTGCAATAACGGTATGATCCGCAGCTTCCACAATAAATCTGGTACCATGAAAGCTCAAAACCATATGAGAATACATTGCGGATGTCTGTACAGGAAATATCAGGATCATCATACATTTGTACTGGCCGCGGTGCCAGAGACATTTGCTCTATCTTGCACGACTCCTCCACATCCATCACATTCACTCCATAGCCAACAATAAGATATATGTAACGTTCGGACTCTTGAAAAAAAGAGGAGTTGGAAGAAGACCCATATCCCTTATTGATATTAGAACAATTCGTAGAAATAGGCGAGTTCAAATAGAGAGGGGAAGTCGAAGTCACTGGCTTTTCACAGTTCACAATAACCACAACTTCTGTATCCAATGAAATTTCCCAGTCTGGCCAACTCCAACTCTTAATACTGAAACGGTTTAGAAAATAACGAGGGATGAAGGAGTACTTACCCTCCTGAATACCTGAGTCTACAATTCGGATTGTATAGCTGTTGTAATTGATTTGGCTTACATAGTATTTACTACCATCATGTAAAGATAACAACGTGTGGTTCTTGTCATCACATGAGAGCTCAAACCTTTTGTCTCCGCAGTTTGGTGGATCGCCTTTTAGTCGAAATGGATAGCTGATTTTGGGGATATTGCCACAGGAAGAAGGAGGACAGGAGTGATCAGTATTATTAAGACTCGAAGCCGGAGGAACAAGGATTAGGATCAGAACAGTAGTTATAAGGACCCTGAGTTGAGCAGGGAAAGCCATTCCTCTTTCCATCAACAGAGAGAGCCAGAGATCAGGGAGATCGGAGGATTAGAAGAGAAGGCGTGGTTTCCACAGTTGTCTGTAGAAAACATGATATATATGTATAATAATGCAGATATAGGGTAACTCCATGATGCAGGTACAGGAGGACGAGTAAACATAAGCCCGCGTTCACGAAAAAGTTCACAAGAAATAGAATTGCATGGGTTGACGGAGTCACTTAGATGAGTCAAGATAAATAATTATGGCAGTGCCAGTGGCTTGTCGGCCGACTTTCTGGAATTTTGTTGGCCATATATAGCTTTGTTGGCCAACTTGTTTGCTAAGAAATTATATAGAGTGCGACTGCTCGTGATATTGCAGCCACACATTTAGAAGATAAAGGTCCAATGACCTTTTGGGATAAAATGGAGGCGAAAATTGGACCAAATTTGTCTGTACAGGAAGCATTAGGATGAGCAGAAATTTGTATTGGCCACGATGTCAGAGACATTTGCTCTATCGTGCATGACTCCGCCACATCCATTACATTCGCTCCATCAATAAGATGTAAGTACCGTTTGGAATCTTGAGAAAAAGAGAAGTTGGAAGAAGACCCATATCTCTTATTGATATAAGAACAATTCGTAAAAATAGTATTCTCTGAATAGAAAGGGGAAGCCATAGTCACTGGCGTTTTACTGTTCACAATAGCCACAACTATTGAAGAATATTGTGGAATCCTCCAATCCAGCCAAGTGAAATTACCATAGTTCAAAAAATAACGAGGGATGAAGGAGTAGTTATCCTCCTGAATACCAGAGTCTACAATTCGGATTGTGTAGTTGTTGTAATTGATTTGGCTTACGTAGTATTTACTACCATCATGTAAAGATAACAACGTGTGGTTGTTCTCATCACACGAGAGCTCAAACCTTTGGTCTCCGCAGTTTGGTGGATCGCCTTTTAGTCGAAGCGGATAGCTGATGTTGGGGATACTGCCACAGGAAGAAGGAGGACAGTAGTGATGATTATTCTTAAGACTAGAAGCCGGAGGAACAAGGATTAGGACCAGAACGGTACTTATAAGGACCCTGAGTCCAGCAGGAAAGGCCATTCCTCTTCCCATTAACAGAGAGAGCTAGAGATCAGGGAGATCAGAGAAAGAGATCAGACAATTAGAAGAGAGGATTATTCTTAAGACTAGAAGCTGGAAGAACAAGGAGGCTAAGTCCAGCAGAGAAGGCCATTCCTCTTTCCATCAACAGAGAGAGCCAGAGACGCCAGAGATGAGAGAGATCAGAGAAAGAGATGGCCTAGGGGAGATTTGGGCGAGTATAATGATGCAGATATAGGGGTAACTACATGATGCAGGTACAGGAGGACTAGTAAACATAAGCCCGCGTTCAAGAAATGTTCACAAAGAAATAGAATTGCATGGGTTGACGGAGTCAATTGTGAATACTGTGAGAGACGAGGCAAAATTATTATTGGTAGTGCTTTGTCGCAACTTGTTTTCTACGAAATTATACACACCTACTTATTGCATAGATTAAACGATTGTGGAGGACTACTTTTGAGTCTTTCTTTTGACTTTTTGGCATGGTGAAGCATCCAAGAAAATGTTAGAGATTATGTCGTTTAGCCCCACTTCGCACTGTAAGAATTTGAAGATGAAGGAATAATCTCAATTCTCATTAATTGTAATGGCTGTCTACATTTCGTATATATATGTGCAGAAGGGAATCCTAACTGATTCTGACATTTGTACAAGCATGTGGTGTGCTCTGCGGTGCACTACCATTTGCAGCAGAGTCTGTTACAACAGCTGCCAGAGTATTACAAACAAACCAAGATATTTACAAACGTGCCAATAGGTCATGTTTCAAGGCTATTCTAAGTTATTCCAGATGATTCCAAGGTAGTAGCAGTCGTGCTGTCCAATATGTACCCTTTGGAACATTGGGAATTTGGGATATTAAAGAGCAGGTTGAAGTAGTTTCCAAATGCAATAACCAGTACGCCTCTTGATAGTTGTATGAATTGGGAATCTCTCATTCATGATGCATTCCCCTTTTTCTCATCTGTGGTATAAAGACGTGGTTTCCATAGCTTTGTTGGCCAACTTGTTTGCTAAGAAATTATATAGATTGCGACTACTCGTGATATTGCAGCCACTTGCATTTAGAAGATAAAAGTCCAACTTGGAATTTAAAGATCAAACTATTATCCTACGCGCACATATTTAAGAAATTTGTCACGCCAATCTAAGTTAGAACAAAGATAATTAATATGCTTCGCAAGATCATAAAGTCATTATACTTCCTAATTATCTCTTGTGCCACAGTGCTTAATTTTTAATTTTTAACTTAATTTTCGCATAAGTTTATATTTTTTAAGAGATTAATTCTAAATCATCAATCTCAACTATATTTCCTTTAGGATAAAAGTAGTCTAGTGGGCTAGTCAAAAGCAAAAATTATTCCTTTTTAGATTGAAGAAATCCATTTGGGCCAATCCAAAGCATGGACAGTACATGCTTAATTAGTTTCTTGAAACTCAATTTTATCAATTCCTAAAAACAATTTGAAGACTAATTCCTAAAATTAGCCTAGTGATAAAATGAGCTCATACATGTATTACACGTAATCACAATACATGTAATACCCCATACTTTAGCATATTTATTTATTTTATGTGGAAGTTTTTTTTTTAATTAATTTAAATATTATTGTTCTTGTTTTAAGAATTTATCGGATTTTCTCGTTGGATTTATTTTATAATTTTAGAAGTTGTGAAATTTACTTTGATGTGCTTTCTTGATATTAATCAGTGTTTGTAATTAAATTTACTCTTTAATTTTTATTGTTGGGCATTTATTACTTTATTTTATTAATATTGAGTTGCAGTATTTTTAATTGGCTTTTATTTATTTTTATTGTGCTTTTTTTTTTCTTTTGTTGAACTTTTCTTTTTCGGACTGGGCCTGTTTAAGTGTCTTTTAGTTTCTTTTGGGTCCCAAGTCATTTAGCGTGACTTACCCGTAGCGTAACTTACCCGTGGGCCGAAATGCATGGAATGGACCTGTAAGCCCAGCCCGACGCACTAGGAAGCAGTTTCACTTCCAGATCGCATGCACGTACGTGATCTTCTAGGGTTTTAATCAACAAATGCATGTTTTCTCTCTAAAGTAGTGGCCGCAGCAACCCGTGCAGAGCTGCACTCCACCCTGCCGTCAACAACTACACTGACCTTCACCCCGCACCGTGCACTTCTGCAGTGCACCACCCACGGCCAGCTCAGGTCAATCTCGATTCTGACTCTGATTCTAACTCTGATATGGTGATTCTGATTCTGTTTTGTTCTGATATGTGGCCCTGTCACGGGATATAATAGTGACCTCTGGCCCTGTCACGGGATACAATAGTGACCTCTGGCCCTGTCACGAGAGATAATAGTGACCTCTGGCCCGCCACGGGATATAATAGTGGTTTTCTGTTTTGAGTGCAATCGCTTTGGTAACACAGTGATTTATGTTCTGCTTGGCTTTCCGCAGGATGCACAACCCTACCACGGGGGTTAAACATGGTCTCTGTTTTGATATGATGCTCTGATATGATATGATAAGACGAAGATGTTCAGTCATGTTATGCCAAAGGAGTCTTTGAATATGAAAAGTTGGTTTCTGAATATGAAATATTTGAAAAGTCGCTCTGATTTTCTGATAATATGTATTTTTTTTAGATTTGCATATACATACTGAAATGTTTTGTTTCTGCATTCTGAACTCTGTGAAAATGTTCATGTTTACACACTAGTATATGTCCTCTGCTTACTGAGTTGTTGATAACTCACCCCTTATCTCCAATTATTTTTCAGATGATTTTTGAATAGACCAGCTAAAGATCAGGATTATGGAGCATCGGTGAGATGATTATTTAAGTATAGTGGATTACTCATAGAAGATTTCTGAGAAGTGGCAGTTTTTATTAAGAGACTTTGTAGTATTCTGATGACGTTATATTTTGGAGTTTATAAATATATTGATGAATTGTGAGTTTTAAGTATTAAGAGCTAACTCTCCGAACCTGCGGGATCGGGGCGTTACAGTTGGTATCAGAGATAGGTTTGAATTCTGCATACTACAAACCTTGGAGGTTTAGATATTTGTGGGTTTAGGAAGAAATTTCAGATTTGAGGTGTTGAAATTCTAGGACTAAGAGATGATGAAATTTGTATTTAAGGTTTTAGAATCTGTTAGGCTTTGAGGCATATATTCTAGGAAATTTGAGGTATTAAAGTTTGTAAATTCCAAGAACCGATCTTCATGACGTTTAAGGTCTTAGATCCATTCGGTTTTTAATGGAATGTAGAAAATGATTTTGATAAGATTTAAGGGTTAGATTTTATAGGTGTAAATAAGCTTGATCAAAAGCCAAGTTTGAAGTTCCGTAGACTCTGATATATGAGGTCTTGAAATTTTGGACTTTAGGAAATAAATTTTTGAATTGGGGTTTAGAATTCTACAAACTACAAGTAATAGATCATTGATTCGTGATTTATAGCTTAAGTAGTAGTTATATTTTTCGCGCAGTTATTACTTTATTATTTTCTTCCTTTGAAGCGTTTAACCATGGATGAGTCTTCCAGGATGGCTGCTCGACATCAGGTTCGAAATCTTGGAGGCTTAAATGCAGGAAATGAAGAGGACTGATGCACCATAGAGCAGTTCAATCAGATGCACCCTCCCACTTTTGATGGTCGTGACGACCCGACCTTAGCTGAGGATTGGATCCAGGACATTGAGGAAATACTCCGTGTCTTGAATTGTACTGACAGACAGAAAGTATTGTACTCTGCCTTCAAGCTGACCGGTGAGGCTAAACGATGGTGGATATCAGAGAGAACCATCAGGGAAGCTGATGGGAGGGGAGTGGTTAGCTGGCTCCACTTCAAGCAGATTTTCTTTGATCGTTTCTTCCCAAGATCGATTAGAGACGCTAGGGCCAAGGACTTTGCCGACTTAGTGCAGGGTACTATGACGGTGCACCAGTATGCGGCCAGATATATTGAACTATCACGCTTTGCCTTATATCTTATACCCGATGAGGAGAAGAAGACCCGAAAATTCGAGGAGGGACTAAATAACCAGATTTATGAGCGAGTGGTGGCCCTTCAGATCCAAAACTTCTTGGAATTAGTAGATAAGGCCACAATAGTCGAGCGAGGCCTCAAGAGAAGCGTTGAACTTCAGGAGCAGAGGAAGGGGCCGACGCCATTGGGGTTTCCCTCGAACGAGAATCAAGGACCATGGAAGAGGATGAAGTTAGTGAGCAACCCAGGCCAGAGACAGGTGCAGGACAATCAATAGAATAACTCCTGCAAGTCATGCAACGTAGTACACTTTGGGGATTGCAGAAGGAGAACTGGACGGTGTTTTCGTCGTGGGAAGCATAGCCACCTCGTCAGAGATTGTCCAAAGCAACCAGATGGGAGTATGAACCCCAAACCGCCTCAAAGGACTGATTTCACAGCACGAGGCAGGAATCAACACAAAGCAGTGTAGGCTCGAATTCAACTCCGTAGAGTGCGCAGCGGAAGCGTGATTAACCCTTTGGAAGTAGCAGCAGTTAGCTAAGCAAATTTCAAGGAAGAAATTTTTTTTAAGGGGGGAGGATGTAATACCCCGTACTTTAGTATTTATTTATTTTATGTGGAAGTTTTTTTTTTAATTAATTTAAATATTATTGTTCTTGTTTTAAGAATTTATCGGATTTTCTCGTTAGATTTATTTTATAATTTTAGAAGTTGTGAAATTTACTTTGATGTGCTTTCTTGATATTAATCAGTATTTGTAATTAAATTTACTCTTTAATTTTTATTGTTGGGCATTTATTACTTTATTTTATTAATATTGAGTTGCAGTGTTTTTAATTGGCTTTTATTTATTTTTATTGTGCTTTTTTTTTTTTCTTTTGTTGAACTTTTCTTTTTCGGACTGGGCCTGTTTAAGTGTCTTTTAGTTTCTTTTGGGTCCCAAGTCATTTAGCGTAACTTACCCATAGCGTAACTTACCCGTGGGCCGAAATGCATGGAATGGACCTGTAAGCCCAGCCCGACGCACCAGGAAGCAGTTTCACTTCCAGATCGCATGCACGTACGTGATCTTCTAGGGTTTTAATCAACAAATGCATGTTTTCTCTCTAAAGTAGTGGCCGCAGCAACCCGTGCAGAGCTGCACTCCACCCTGCCGTCAACAACTACACTGACCTTCACCCCGCACCGTGCACTTCTGCAGTGCACCACCCACGGCCAGCTCAGGTCAATCTCGACCACGAGCATTAAGATCACGGCAAGAGACCCTTCCACCGTGAGCCACTCCTTGAAAGCCAATCACGCGTAGGTCCACCGCACGGAGCCACCCTGCCCAAGCCTCACAACCACCACCGAAGCTCTTCCACACCGCAACCCACACGGCAAGCCCACTGCACGACGGAAGACGCTGTTTCACTACCACCGAACGACCCCTGTTTTTAATACCCGAAACAGAGCTTTGGTCATACCGCAACTCCTCCACGCCGGTTGCCTCAGCCTCAAGCATCATCACGGCCCAGCCATCGAGCTCACCACTGTCGACCTCCGCCTAGCCTTTTTTTTTGTCTGCCGCGCGCCACCTCGGGCTCACGGTGAGCTTCACTCTCGGTCTCTCTCGCGCCGAGCTCTCTCTCTCTTTTTTCGTATGGTTCCTCTCTCTCTCTCTCTAGATGCTCTCTCTCTCTCTATCCAGTGTGCTGCCGACGCCCCCACCTCCGTATGCGACCGCCCAGCTCGCTGCCTTCGTGCCCTCCGTCGCGTACGCAGCTGCTGTGTTATTCAAAGAAGTTAGTTTTTACGTAAGTGTTTCATGCTTCTAAGCTAATTTTATTTAATTATTCTTTTACCCTTTGAATTGCAAGTTATGCCAAGTGTTTTAAATTTGTATCATGTGTTAATAAACTTTTGTTTTTTTTTTATTATGATTACAAAAAATCATTTAAGTATTTTAGCATGTTATTAAGTAAATATTTATTTTAAGAGTAAATATTATTGGTGTAATGTTGTTTTTACACTTTAGATATAATTTAGTCTATTCAAAATAGTTATGGTTTATTTTTAAAATATTTTTGGATAATTATGTTATCTAGTATTAAACTTTATAGTTTGTTTTCATTAACAAATAGGTCAACTTTTAAATGTTTTAGTCAGGGTTATTAAATCAAGATTAATGATTTTAGAAAGTGATGTTTTATAATTCGAGGTTATGAGATTTTAGGTTTTGAGGAATTAAATAGGTTATTTTAGGAGTTTAGGTTTATATATTGTAATACGTGATTGATTGGAAATTTATAGAAGTTACGTGATTATTTTTATAGGTGACGATTAATAGTTGTTCGGCATTTTTGAAGAAAATTCTGGAAAGCTAAGAAGTCCAGGTAAGCGGGGTTCCTATACTAGACTTTGCATTAAAATAAAATGAACTGAGGTCCTTTTTGGAAAATGTGCATGTTTTGTTATGAAAAGAAATCTGAAAACAACCTCAGATAATTGTTTTGCATTACTCATGAGATTCTGTTTAAGAAGAAAGTATTTTCTGTCATGACTGGTGTAGACATGAGCTTAATTTTTGACATTCTATTTCTGAACTTTGAAAAAGAGAGTGAATATGAAATTTTGTGCATAAAATATGTTTTGTGATCTGATTTTGTTCGGTTCTGTACTCTGTTATGATGTGGCATCTGAAAAACCTTTGGCATGACTTTCTGACTCTGATTCTAACTCTGATATGGTGATTCTGATTCTGTTTTGCTCTGATATGTGGCCTTGTCATGGGATATAATAGTGACCTCTGGCCCTGTCACGGGATACAATAGTGACCTCTGGCCTTGTCACGGGAGATAATAATGACCTCTGGCCCGCCACGGGATATAATAGTGGTTTTCTGTTTTGAGTGCAATAGTTTTGGTAACACAGTGATTTATGTTCTGCTTGGCTTTCCGCAGGATGCACAACCCTACCACGGGGGTTAAACATGGTCTCTGTTTTGATATGATGCTCTGATATGATATGATAAGATGAAAATGTTCAGTCATGTTATGCCAAAGGAGTCTTTGAATATGAAAAATTGGTTTCTGACTATGAAACATTTGAAAAGTCGCTCTGATTTTCTGATAATATGTATTTTTTTAGATTTGCATATTGATACTGAAATGTTTTGTTTCTGCATTCTGAACTCTGTGAAAATGCTCATGTTTACACACTAGTATATGTCCTTTGCTTACTGAGTTGTTGATAACTCACCCCTTATCTCCAATTATTTTTCAAATGATTTTTGAATAGACCAGCTAAGGATCAGGATTATGGAGCATCAGTGAGATGATTATTTAAGCATAGTGGATTACTCATAGAAGATTTCTGAGAAGTGGCAGTTTTTATTAAGAGACTTTGTAGTATTTTGATGACGTTATATTTTGGAGTTTATAAATATATTGATGAATTGTGAGTTTTAAGTATTAAGAGCTAACTCTCCGGACCTGCGGGATCGGGGCATTACAATACACCTACAAAAATATCATATTTCATCCAAATATTTATTATATCTTCATGAAAAAGTAATAATCAAATATGCAAAAATGACCCAATTTATGACATGCATATATTCACCAATCATAATCATACAAAAAAATATTTCTTTAAAAAATATATGTGGCATAACCATTTAATGAAAAAGCAATGCAAAAATCCAGCAACTTCAGTAGCTTTGAGCTATAGTCCAAGACATAAGATCATTGCATTGCTCTCTATGGTCTAGGGTTTAAATCATGATCGACCCCTTTCTTGAAAAAAACAACTTGGCTTGTACCCTGCTCGATTCGGCAGTGCCATCCCAAGCGCCCAGCTATAGAGCAGGCCTATGTCTGCTAGGCTCATAGCCAATACTAGGTTTTTTTTTTTTTTTTTAATTTTAAATTTTAAATTTTAAATTTTTATAGAGTTAGATTTAGAAAAAGTATGGTCGGGTTTACAAAACAAAAAAAAAAAAAAAAACTTATTTAAAAAATATGCCCATACCAGTTTTCAACCATAACCCGTTTAACCAAAAATTTGCAACCACTCACCCTCCTCCTACATCTGTTACAAAATTGTTCATCATAGGGAAATAAAAATTTTAGGCCTTCGTCGTAGTGCATTAGGTGCCACTAAAGGAAATGCTGCTGCATTTGACAGTGTCCTGGATGGCGCGAGCCTGCTGTGCCATTCTGATTACTGCGACATTGGTGCTCGTTGCACCAAGCACCACTCTACAAGCTAGCATTTCTCATGCCTTGCGCATGGTACAACAGCTAGAGTCTAGCCTACTTGAAGCATAGTAGGGATGGGCAGTGAGGTCCCGCCACCCGTCCACCCATACCCCATTAGTCGCACCTCGCTTCGGCTGTCGGGCATTCCAAGCGTCAGTGTGCGGTGGGCACCCTCACCTGCACCCGAACAAACAAGTAAGGACGGGGTCTAGGCTGGGTTGTAGCTCGCAGCATTAGGCCCCAATCGTCTGCCTGTTACATATATATATATATATTTATTAAAACTACTTTCATTATTAAAACGATGTTGTTTTGAAATTTAGTTGAGTACTATAAATTGAAACAAAACATGTTTGGTTACACAAACTATCACATCTCATCTCATCTAATCACTACAACTTTTTCAAATTGGCACACAAAATACAATAAACAATTCAACTATTTCAATTCCCAAAACAAAATTTTATTCTAATAATATTTTATTCAACTTTCGACTTTCATTTTATCTTATCTCATCTGTATGACCAAACGAGGTCTAAGTATCCTCTCCTCCTATTCTTCTTGTCCTCTTCTTCTCTCCATCTTTTCTTCTTGAAAAGCTCGGTCGACACTTGTGACTCACTAAGTTGTGACTATGAGACACCAACATGGTGTCACCAACCACTGGCAACAATGTGGCCGTGGGTTAGAGGCCATGACCATTCAGTCATGGTTATGTGCTTAGACCCACAATCTGGTCGTGGGCTTGCCATAGTAGTTGCCATTTTTTTAAGTATATTTTTTTATGTTTTTGTAACTATTGGATGATGGATTCGTGGATTTGTTGTTGTTTTCAATTTGTTTTGAATTTTTTTGATGTTTTTCGATTGTTTTTCCAGTTTTGGTTTTGGATTTGTGGGTTTTTTCGCTGTGGGAGGGCAGTGGACAAACGGGGAAAATTGGCCCCAGGGTGTGGGGTCGGAGTCCAGTGAGTAAAACCTCCCCTACACCCATGTTGGAGGCGGGGTGCGAGAAGGTGGTTACCCTACCCGTACCATGTGGGTAGCGCCCCTAAAGTAGAGACCGCAACGTCCCACCTAGGCTAGAGTTCTGCCTATGTGCACTTCGAACCGTGGTAGTGAGTTGTGCTTTAGTGTGCACCAATGTTGCTTGTTGCCCCATGCCACATCACGGTATGGAGGATGTGACTATTTCTAATGAATGAATGCAAGGAAATGAATGCTTTAATATATGAAGTTACGTAACGACTGCGAGGAAATGAATGATGGTAGCAAGAGAAATGGGGCAGATTGCAATGCCGGATCGGTTCCATTGGTAGTGCACCCAATGGTTCCATCCTAACCAGCCAATGAAAAGTGATAAGAGTTAATTGGATGTATAAATTGGTTTAGTTCTTTATGAAGGAATGTACAAGGTGAAGTTTTTTTATTTTTTATGAGGAATAAAAACCCTTTTAATAAAAAGCTTTACCTTGTAATGTTTCAAAGAAAGAAAATATTTTATGTAACGTATGTAGAGGAATGATAAATGCATAAATGAAAACTTATATTAGTATATTCTTACAATATGAAGTAATGCTTACTAAATATTCGACTCATCTTATTTTTATGTGTGCCCCACCTAGAAATGGAATCAGGACCACCTGTCAAAATAGACATAGCCCAAGGAAGACATGATGGAAGCCTAGGCACATTTTATGTAACTTATGAAATCATGTTTTGTAAAATGGAATTTATAATTTTATTTAGTGAATATCGCTGCAAAACCTCTTTTAATTTACAAAGCACATTTTATTTTCAACTATGGAATCTTTTATATCCTGGGGATGAGATGAAAAAGTTTTAAAATTTTCAGTAATTCCTGTCTCATTTCCTAAAACTATTTTCTTATGTCCTACCACAATGATAAGCATTACAATAGGTTCCCAGCAAACTTAATGTTCTAGGGATTTTGCTTAGCATTCTAGGAATTTGCACAGTGTTCTAAGAATTTGCTTACCCTTACTATGGACCTGTTCATACTAGTCCTCGCGTTGTCTCCACGCGTCTTTGCGCACGTTCAGCATCTCAGTCACTTCTTGTATAGAACTTTGCCCTCAAGTCTTGTCACTCCTCTGTCGACATGCTTTAAGTCAGTTTGAAGTACTTGAGCCCATCCATCACGTAGCGCTCATACCTTCCACTCTAAGATTCTTGCCAGTAAGGTTTGAAGTTGCAATCTCATTTTCCATCTCGATCCTTGCTTAGCTCATGGTCGTTCATGCGTTTCTTAACTAGCAAGCAATTGCTTCTACGTGTCCTAACATTCCATCGTCCATTCCTTATCTTCTAACTATGTTCAGTCTCTGATACCTCTTACATTCTATACACTTAGCATTACTACCTCTTACTAGTTGCCAGTTTAACATGCATGCATTAATTAGGTCATATTTGAAAATATCGTAGCATTAGAATAAAATACTTTCTTATACTTATTGCAGGACGAGACATGCCTTGGGAAGACGTCAGTCTAGGTTTTTTCTTCGCTTGCAGTTCTCTTTTCAAAAGTTTTCTTTCTTTGAAAAAGGTTTTCTCTCTTTTATTTTGAAAAGAATGCTATAGAGTCCAGCTATGATACCACTATGTAACGCTCGTCCTTGTGGTGGGACTTTTTATAAAATGATTTTAGAATGGACGACGGTAATTACCATTCAATTTAAAACTTTTTACTTCCATACCCAGGGTGCAAAACTCTACGTTATAAAATAAAATGTGTTTTGAGAATAAAAGAGGTTTACAGCGGCAAACATTAATCTTATAATAAAATAAAAAGACCTATCGTACAATTAAACTCTCATGCTTAGACTTCCGTGCTCTTCCTCATGGGCCATGTCCGTCCTGACACGTAAATAGATCAAAATTAACAATGGACCATCATGCGGGTTCTCGATGTTTTCATCATTTGTCTAACCAAAAAGTAAGTTATTCTAATCGCCGTTAAATATTAACATATAATACACTTTTCTGATTTAAGTTCTAATATAGATTTTTCTTTTGTAGGAAGAAGAAAGACCTGCTAATTATGATCTGACTCAATGTGACGCCCTTCAATCCCCGCTTGGGATGGGACGGAGACTTAGAGCACCGGGACATGCAACACAAGGTTACATACCCCCGTTCATAACAGTTAATATGCAATGCATCCTAGTATGCAACTAGCAATGTGCAATAATCGTAGCGGAAATAAAAGGTTAAGGTGAAAAATATGTCAGAATAACTAAACATCTCAATTTCATTAGATAATCATCATGTTCGAAATACTAAAGTAGTATAGACTTATATACAAAGTCATATCATTCTCTTAATGTGATCTATAACATAAAGGACTTGGGCTATGAACATCAAAATTAAGTCTAGCTTCCACTCCAAATCTGATTCCTCCTCAATCATGCAAATCTAGTCCTCCATCAATCTCGTCCTGGTCGATTCCTGACACAACTTCTATCATTCTGAGTGGAATGATAGTGGTCCCATAAAAGGGTGAGATTTACTCGAAATCTCAGTAAGTTAAACAACTAACTGATACAAAGATAAATCAATCATGAAAAATGATAAATATGCAATGCATGAGATGCAGAAAATCAATATGTCTCCCATCCAGATTCCTCAACATCTCATAAAAATATGGAGACGCGAGTTTTTACTCAGTAAATAATTTTGTCATCATTTTTTTAAAGACATAACTTCTTCATAAAAATTTCATCATCA
The DNA here is from genome assembly GCA_003123825.1 of Juglans hindsii. Taxonomy (NCBI): domain Eukaryota; kingdom Viridiplantae; phylum Streptophyta; class Magnoliopsida; order Fagales; family Juglandaceae; genus Juglans; species Juglans hindsii. The sequence goes on from QEOW01001442.1 coordinate 381,487, forward strand.
TAGACTTACATCATTATCTTAATTAATAACATAACGTGTGGTAGTGACACATTTTGCCATATGCACTGTGAGTACCTACCAGTGACCGTAGTATAACTTATGTTGAAACTACGTTGTCTATAGACTCGTTCTCAATGCATTGGTAAATATAACGTAACAACCCACCAGCGTTAGGTGTCATAATATGTTGATTTCGCTCCAGCGTTTTTTAAAAAGAACTCATTCGAAGCCTGTTGACTATTCTTTGTCAACTTAGGGGTTACCACTCCATTATTAAATACTCCAGAGTGGACAGAGGAGTTCTACCAGGATAATTCCCCATCCCGGCCTTTGGGGTCGTGACAAAATGATTTTCATGTTATGTTTTTAAAAAAATATTTTTCATGACATGTGCATATGTAGTAAATTTCATGCAAAAATAACATTTATAAATGTAATATGCCAAAAATAGTGAAAATGTCATATGTTATGTAAGTATGCACTCAATGTATCATATAACATGATAATTTATGCTCAAAATGATAATTGAAGAATATATTAAGCATAAATTAATAATTCATAAGAAATTTATCAAGGTGTAAGTTAAAGGCCAACTTACAAACTTCTGGAGAAATTTGAAATTTGTGTCGTAGCTACATAAATCGTGTGTATACTAAGTTAGGGTTAATACTCTTATGGATAGGTTCAAAATCAAAGGTTTTAAAAAAATTGGGTATATACAAAAATACCCCTAGACTTTCAGAAATTGCCATTTATGCCCTAAATTTTTACTAAATGCAAACGAACTTCAAATTTAACCAAATTTCATAGACTTCATATTTTTGGCATTATAAAACTATCTATGCCCTTAGATTTTTAAAATTCAAAGTGAAACTTGTCCAATTAGTCCCAACCAGTGGCATGCATCCTAGTTGATGCCTATGTGTATTTTCAACTATTGGTCCCTATGAATACATGCATATGAGATTTTCTTTAATCAATAATATTCACTAACATCTTTAGGGACATTATGAAGTCTAATACTTGAGTAATAAAGTTCATTCCAACACTTAATCAAAGCTAATAAATCTTTACTCACCAATATGCTTAAAACCGATTCATGCTTGATGATCAAAACAAGTTAGATTTAAAACCTATCATGACATACTTCTAATCACAAATTTACCATTCCATAATCATGTTAGGATAATGATAAAGCATATCAAATCATGCCTAGGAAATGCCATAGCTAAATTTCCAATTAAAAACATTCAATCATTCAAACCTTCCTTTAATTGACCCGGTTTTGGATTAAGCATCATAACCTTCTCAAAACTCAACCAAGTTTCATACCAACACTTGGAAACAAAGCTTTATATGCTAGCTAAGATATAAAGGAATAAAATTTACAAATTTCATGTCCTTCCAAGCTCTTTAGATTGCCTTACACATGAACACTCAAAAACTCACCAAAACTCACTTGGTTTGCACTCTTTTGATCTCTAAGAAGGGAGAAATGCTCTCAAGGGTCAAGATGATGCTTGGAGATGTGTTGTAGGTGAAATGAGAATTGGAGGGAATTATTTATAGGTAGCCAAGGGGTGAGGGACGTTGGCTTGGGTGCTTGGTGATTGGGTGAGGTGGGAGGTGCTCAAATCTGGAAAATTTCCATATTTACTTGCATGAGCTTAGGTCACTTGTGCAGAATGAAATAGTGCCCTAAACCACCATCATTTTCTCTCCACAGTAGCTGCAAGGGTCCTGTAGATGACTCCAGGTGGTGGGGCATCATTTGGATGGCAGAAGATCCCACAAACCACCCTTGAAAACAGGTGGATGAAGGTGGTTTTGTGGTGGCAGAAAATCAGTTCGGTTTTGGATCTTTGTGGGGAGCAAAAATGAGTCAAAATCCTTCATGATGGTTATGGGACTTCTTGGTAATTGGGTGGAGAAGTAGGTGGCATGGGATGGTGGTGCAAACCATGGCAGGAGGCTGGTTCAAACTCAATCCAATTGGTTCCTACACAAACTAGACCAAGGTGCACCCGGTTTGGTTCTTTGAGTTGGGTGATACAACCAATTTCGTCCAAGGCTCAAACTGAGTTTTGGAGGGTCTCATAAGGTGTTCAAGGACCATATTACCCTTGAATATAAACCACAAAAATGTTAGACCCAAGGGCAAAATAGTCCAAGCATTACAGAGGGCAATGCACAAAACCGATTGAAGCATGGTTTGGACTTGTTATGTCATTTTTCTTAATGACATCTGGAATGGTTTAGCTAGGGTATTAACATGGTCTAATCATGGTTTAAGTGAGTATTAATTTAGAAAAATTTGAATTAAAAAGTTTAAGAAAAAATTAAGCAAGATTAAGCTTCAAAGCATGGCTTAAAGTGCACTAATCTCAAGTATGATGGTTAATGGCCTTAGCCAAGTTTCAAAACTTAAATTGGGTACTTTGAGTGTGATTTGGGCTTAAGGAAACCAATGGTATGGTGTATTGGGCCTTTGGTCTTTAAATGGTAAAATGAGTCCAAACATGACTTTAGGCCATATAGGCTTGAAAAGGGCCAAGGGTTCCAATCTACACCAAAGGCTTTATGCCTTCCTATACTTGGGCCAAGACTAGCCTTCATTTCCTAAGGGCTTGGTTCAAGGTTTTTCTTGGGCTAGGCACATGAATGCACTTGGGTCCTAAAAAGCCTCACAAAAAATTTCTAATGGGCTTGCCTCTCTAATCCTTAACTCATTAACACTAAGTATCAACATTAATGTTAATCCCACTATCAACCTTAATGAAAGTGATTAACCAAAAAATAAAAATAAAAACCTAATCTAGAGTACTTAAGGGTTAATCAAGAGTTAATTAAGCGGGGTATTACACTCAATTGTATGCTAAAGCACATATTTTGGTTACTTATACTAACTTTAATGTTTTTTTTTTGTAGGATAAGATGATATCTCTTAAGGAAATTACTGCAGATCCATCTGATGAATCATCTGTCAACGATGCTCAGATCCTTTCTCAAGTTCTTAAATCTGGATATTTGAGGGGCTTAGGACTTTGCGTGAAGCCATCCTCAACATCATTATCTTCTTCTAGAGCCAGATTGAATGACGATAGGACTAAGGAATTAAAGGAAGCAACACTTGAAATAGAACAAATGAGGTCCAAGGAAAAAGAGATGCTGACCCGATTAAATCTAGCAACAGATTTAGAGGCAAGATTATAAGAAAACATGCAGAGGAGACTGGGGATGGAGTTACAAAAAGCTGTGTTTGAACAGTTGCAATCAATTATGTCCCAAAACTCTGTCACCACCATAATCTTAATTTTTTTTTTAATTGTCTTTCTATTATGATGTTTTAAAACATTTGAACAATTGTGATATTTGAATTATAATTTGTGTAATATTAGTATGATATTTTTAATTAAATTCTGTTTTGTTTAATTAATACCGTTCGAACGGTAAATAACCAATTCGAACAGTCAATTACCAATTATAAATCTATTTGAACAAAAAAGACCAATTTGAACGAAAACTAACCCATTCGAATGACAACCGAGAAATACAGTCTGTATGGCTGTTCGAAGAATGAAATATTTCTTCGAACAAGATTAACAATGCAAAATCCTATTCGAACAAACATAATTTCTGAAAATAAAATGTTTGTTCGAGCGGACAAAATTTTTGTTCGAACACAAGTCATTTGAAAATTTTATTAGTTGGAACGCATAAAATCTATTCAAACACTCTGAATCAAAGTTTCATATTGTTCGAATGGACGTGTCAGTTCGAACTAAAAGGTTTCCATTTGAATGGTTTTTTTAGATGAAATTGGTTTGTCTTAAAAAGAAAATCTTGCTCGAACAGTTTTGGCTGGTTCCGTCAAATTTCGTCCATAAAAATCATTTTTTGAGATTTTCGTCTCCAAAAACCTTTTGAGACAGGCTTTTTGAGGCAAAATAAAGATGAAATTTTTTTCATTCCAAAATTATTTTGGGACTAAAATTGGGTTTTTTGAGATAATTTTGTCTAAAAAAAGGCCATCTCTTGTAGTGACATACCACACAAGTTCATCACCAATGCAATGACCAAAACACCCAATCAATCTCCATCCATAAAAACAGAGGCATAACACCAAATCCCATATTTAAATTAATAAGATCCACTTTGTATGAATAATCCCCTATAGATATCTACATTTACTTTACATTTCAGACATTGGCCCCAATCCTTTTTTTGGTTTTTCAAATAGCTATAATTCATATATATATATATATATATATATATATATATATATACATACTGTGTTTACGCATGTATTCTAAGACCAAAAATGCTACTTTGCCTACTCAATTTGTCCCTTCATTTTGACATCTCATGTATTTTATTTTATTTTTTTAATTTTTTTCTTTACTTAATAGTGAAAGAAGCGACGATTTGTATATTGATATTTTTTAAAAATGCTTGAAAATAATAAAATATGAATAACAAAATTGAAAAAAAATGAAAAGGCCAATTTGGCCTAACAGTCACTTGGAGCAATGATACTCAGGCGGCAGAGTAGCACTGCTCATTCTAGGAAATCAATATTTGTTAAAATTCTCAGCCTATGGGCCTAACTAAAATTTCAAGCCAACCTCAATAAATATTAAATCATAGGCTCTCCCAGCATTGCTTATATTTAAATTGCCCTCAATAATCCCTCAATAATCCTTAGTAATTTTAGGCCCAGTATTCTGAACTAACCTTAATATAGATCAGCCTTAGTAGAGAGGTTAGTTTAGAATGTTGATTATTATTGGTGAACTTATATTAATTTTGGGGCACTCTTATATGGACCGCTACAATTTGAGGCACTAAAGTTGACTTATAATAGCATTAATTACGTTGTATTTTCTGAACTAGTACTCCTATTTCCATATTATTAGGGCAATGCAAATCAAAATGAAAAACATACATGATATCCACGTGATATACTCGACTATACATCACTTTCATTAAAAGAAATAGAAAAAAAGAAAAAAACTGTAAAAAGCCACGTAGATCTGTAAATGTTTTGCAATATATTTAGCATTTCCCTATTATTTAACTGGCTAAGCCTAGTATTATCTACAACTATGGTTATTTATTACTACAAATTATTAATATGATCACTTATGAATAACATATTATTGACACTACCACATAGATAAAACATGACTTCTTGTTAATCTATACATGGATGAATAGCATCAAACTATATTTAGATTGATACTTATTTTTAGGGCACTGTGTAGTATATATACTATGAGAAGCGCAGAAAGATTATGACCTTATATTGTCAATCTTCTATTTTTCCGTGGGCTTGAAGCAAAACTTTCATTGTTCGGTCAGTACGAAGCCTTCTCTTAAAAAAGAAAAAGGATAGAAAAAGATAGTTCAGTTTTAGAATGATAAACAATAAAAATTAACTAAGACTTTATTCATCTGATTGAATTGATGATGAAGCTTGATTTGAATTATCTCTATCACTCTTTGGTGATGGTTGGAGAGGCTTGAGAGGAACTTGCAAGCATTCACCATCTCCTTCAAGCATCTTGACAACTTTGTTCATTGATGGACGATCGCTAGGCTTCAATTGTATGCACCATAATGCGACTATCAACATCTTCTTACATATTTTCCTTTCATCTTCAGTGGCATCTTGTATTTCTATATTCTTTCCATCAAGGAATTGATCATATATCCAAGTGGGGAAGTAAATTTGGCTTAAATGTTCTGTAGATGCATTCAAGTTCTTTCTTCTACTCACCATTTCCATCAACAGCATTCCAAAGCTATAGACATCAGCTTTGTATGAAACGCCTCCAATATTTTTGTAAAGCATTTCAGGAGCCATGTATCCAAATGTTCCTCTTGCACGAGTCAAATGAACAATACTATCTTCCACCGGGTACAATTTTGCTAAGCCAAAATCTGAAACTTTCGGTTTGAAATTCTCGTCAAGAAGAATGTTGTGAGGCTTAATGTCAAAATGTAAAATTTGCATGTCACATCCTTGATGTAAATACTCAATCCCCCGAGCCACTCCTAAAGAAATATCATATGTTTTCTCCTAGTTGAGGATATTTGCCTCTGATGAAAAAATATGTTTGTTTAGAGATCCGTTGGGCATGAACTCATATATAAGGGCACGCTTTGAACCATGAACACAAAAACCAATGAGTTGCACTATATTCACATGATGGATCCTTCCAATGGTTGCTACTTCATTGATAAAATCTTGTCCATTTGCTTTGGATTGGCTTAACATCTTTACTGCTACAAGACGTCCACTTCGAAGTGTTCCTTTAAATACTACGCCAAATCCTCCTCCATCCAATCTTTCCCTAAAACCCTTGGTCATTTTCTTAATTTCTGAGAAAGAGTACCTTATTGGCATGAGATTATTTTGGCTTTGCAGAAATTCCTCAACAGTGTCGTACATGGATAAGTGCCTCCTTCGCCATTTACATATCAAAAATTTAATCACAAATGGTGATAGGTCCCAACAATTTGCAAATGCCGAAAACAAAGAAACAATTCTCTTCGGGTGAGAATAAACCACAACTTTGAATGAAATACTTGATTAATTCCATCACTGAAACGATGGCTGCTTAAATAAGCAAAACCAAACAATACAAACCGAAATATAAGGAAACTGCAACTGAAAAATAAAACTTAACAAATGTAAAACAGAATGCAAATAACAGAGCCAAATAACAGAGCATATTTAGCGGAAGCTAACTAACGTAAAACTCTCAACACTTCATTCCTCTTCTGCACGTTGAGCTACGACCCAGTCCTGCATGCAGCTCACGTCCCTTGAGCCATGACTCAGCCCTGCATGTACTCACGTAACAGAGTATTACTCACGTAACAGAATATTTAGGATTCGGTCGACGCCCCCTCCCAGATCGTCGTGGCTTAACAATCCCTCCCCCATCAAGCGAAACCTTGTCCCCAAGGTTCACATGCGGAAATTGCTCAACCAACGATTGAGTCGGTTCCCACGTGGCTTCTTCCGCCGGTAAACGCTTCCACTGAACCAAGCTCTCTTCTTCAAACTTGTTTCCGCGTTTGACCCAGCGAGTGTCCAAAATCTGTTGAGGTTCCAGTAAGATTACGCCTTCATCGTTCACTGGTGGCAGTTCTTGAGAAGGCACCCCCCGATCTCCCACGAATTTTTTGAGCAGTGAGACATGGAAGATTGGATGAATTCGTGCTCCCTCTGGCAGCTGAAGCTTGTAAGCAACCGTTCCGATCTTCTGTAGGATTGGGTAGGGCCCGTAAAAGCGACTCGCAAGCTTCTGATGGACACGTTTGAAAATCGATTGCTGCCGATACGGATGTAACCTGAGAAACACCATTTCACCCACTTCGAAAATCACATCCCGTCTGCTTTTATCCGCCGTCTGCTTCATACGATTAATGGAAGATGCCAAATTTGCTTTAAGTTGGTTCAGCAACTCATCTCTGGCTGCGAGACTCTGATCTACCTCATGTACCGAAGATTCACCGTTACGGTAGTTATGAAGGGAAGGAGGTAAACGACCATACAACGCCTGAAATGGAGTCATGCCGGTAGACGCATAGAACGTCGTATTATACCATAGCTCAGCCCACGGAATATTAGTGCTCCACTTGTGCGGCCATTGATGAACAAAGCAGCGAAGATATTGTTCAACACATCGGTTGACGACTTCCGTCTGCCCATCGGTTTGCGGATGATAAGCGGAGCTAAGTTTCAATTGAGTACCGGACATTAGAAAGAATTCCTGCCAAAATCGGCTAATGAAAATTGGATCCCGATCACTAATAATTGATTTTGGAAGACCATGTAACTTGATAACTCCTTCCACAAATTTCTCAGCCACACTCTTAGCCGTAAACGGATGAGACAAAGTTAAGAAATGTGCAAATTTGCTTAACCTGTCAACGACGACTAAGATAGTATCCTTGCCATGGGAGGTTGGCAGTCCTTCGACAAAGTCGAGCGTAATATCATCCCAAACTTGATAGGGAATGGGTAACGGGTGCAGTAATCCAGCTGGAGAAAGTGTCTCGGATTTCATTTTTTGACATACCTCACAGTGTTTGACATACTCTTGGACTGATTGGTGCATTTTAGGCCAATAAAATTGCTGAGCTAGTCGTTTGAACTTTCGTAAAACGCCTGAGTGACCCCCGATTTTGGTGTCGTGTGCTTCATGCAGTAGCTTAGTGCGCAGTGTCACACAGGAAGGAATAACCACCCTTCCTTTAAATAACCAAAGTCCTTGGTGCTGAGAATACGGACCTTCGGTTTGAACCTTTGCCACCCGTTCGACGGACTGAATATAATAATCCCCTTCATACGCAGCTTTAATCTCGTCCCACAAAGTAACAATGGCTGTGTGCAAATGATGCAATACTGGACTGTTGGGCTGGCGTGAAAGGGCATCTGCTACGGCGTTCTCACGGCCTGGACGATAAACAATTTCGTAGTCGTAGCCCATTATTAACTTGGCTACCCATTTTTGCTGCTCCGGCGTTGATATACGTTGATCCAGAAAATACTTCAAACTGCGTTGGTCGGTTTGAACAAAGAATTTCCTCCCCAATAAATAAGGTCGCCACATGCGAATGGATTCTACAATGGCAAGCATCTCCTTAGCATAGGTTGACCATGATTTTTTTGTAATTCCAAGTGCACGGCTCATATAGGCAATGGGCTTGCCCTGCTGAGTCAGAACTGCGCCAATCCCATCTCCAGAGGCATCAGTCTGAATGGTGAAAGATTCATTGAAGTTAGGCATAGCCAAAATGGGGGTGGTGGACATTGCTCGCTTAAGAGCCGAAAAAGCTGTATCGGCCTCTTCATGCCAGCCGAACTTCCCCTTCTTGAGTAGGTTGGTGAGTGGTCGAGCGATAATACCGTAGTTCTGAACAAACTTCCGGTAGTAACCTGTCAAGCCTAAGAACCCACGTAATTCAGAAATATTAGCAGGTCGGGGCCATGCGAGCATGGCTGCAATTTTTTTCTCATCAACCTTCACTCCTTGCGGCGTGATGATATGCCCCAAATACTCTAATTCTTGCTGGCCGAACACACACTTGCTTGCCTTAACAAAAAACTTATGCTGTCGCAAAATTTCTAGAGTTTGTGCAACATGTGCCAAATGCTTCTCCCAAGTGGAGCTATATATGAGGATGTCATCAAAAAAAACCAAAATGAACTTTCGAAGATGAGTTCGAAATATTGAATTCATGATGGCCTGAAATGTGGAGGGTGCATTACAGAGGCCAAAAGGCATTACGAGGTATTCGTAATGACCATTATGAGTACGAAAAACAGTCTTAGAAATATCAGGAGGATTTACCCTTACTTGATGGTATCCGGCTCGCAAGTCCAGCTTCGTAAAATATGCGGCGCCGTGTAATTCATCTAGCATGTCGTCCACTGTTGGAATGGGGAAACGATCTTTGACGGTGACGTTATTAAGCGCACGGTAGTCTGTGCAAAATCGCCAGCTCCCATCTTTTTTCTTTACAAGTAGTACCGGAGAGGAAAATGGGCTGGTGCTAGCACGAATATGTCCTGAATCCAGCATCTTCTGCACTTGCTTCTCGATTTCCTCTTTCTGAAAGTGAGCGTATCTGTAGGGGCGTACGTTAACAGGTTCGGTGCCCTCTTTTAGTGTAATGCTGTGGTCGATCTCACGCATAGGTGGTACGCATGAGGGGTCTTGAAATAAATCGTTGTACTGCTGTATTACCCGCTGCATGTCTGGATGATTAATGCCATGAACCGCACTCTGTAAGGAGTCCTCTGTAGCCGAAGGAAAACATACTGCAAATAATGTTTGGCCTTGTCGGCAAGCTTTGGACAGTTCCTTTAATGTAGCCTCCTGAATGGACTGCTCGTCCAGTCCCTGCAGCCGTCGGGCTTGGTTATTCCAGATGAAGTCCATGGTGAGTTGCTTCCAATTACAGACCACGGAACCCAACATTTCCAACCATTGGATGCCCAGTACTAAGTCAAGACCTGATAGGGGCAGAGCAAAAAGGGTAAGATCAAACTTAGTGCCTTGTAAATTTACGGATACCTTATCAAATCTTTCTTGACATTTTAGCCGTTCGCCATTAGCAACTCGAACGATGAACGGGTCCGTTGGTACTACTGGTAAATGCAGCGTATTTGCCAAACGAGCACTGATGAAATTGTGTGTGGACCCGCTGTCGATCAACACCATCACGTCGTGAGGACCCATAGTTGCTGTCATACGCATCGTTCTTGGGCCAGTCCATCCGATCAACGCATGCAAGGTGATTTCTGGCTCCAGTTCGGGTTCATGCACCTCTCCCGTAACGTCTCCTTGATCGATTACTCCCGTTTGCTGGTCAGTGACATCCTCACAGATCACATCACCTGCATAACCATCCAAAAGTAATAGCTGCGGCTTTTGGCATCGATGCCCAGCCGTAAATCGTTCGTTGCAGTTAAAGCAAAGGCCTTGCGCTCGTTTCCTCTGCATCTCCTCCCAGGATAAACGCCGGACTGGAACAGCTGGAGTAGCTGGACCCACACGAGTGGGTTGGGGAAGAGCTAGAGGAGCTCTTGGAGGTGGTGGTCGCATGAATCGTCGCTGTCGTGCGAGCTGCTCGTCTTTCATCCGAGCTAAATCAGTGGCCTCCTTGAGGGATTTTGGCTTAAACATCCGAATGCCATCAGAAATTTCGGTTTTTAAGCCACCCATAAACGTACCCACCAATGCCTTCTGTGTCCATCCACGAACTTTGTTGCCGAGCTTCTCGAATTCACGTTGGTAATCCCGCAATGTCCCCAGTTGTCTGATCTTTGAGAGAGCTTCATCAAAGTCTTCACAGTCCGATGGCCCGAAGCGAGCCCATAATTCCTCTTGGAACCTCTCCCAAGAAATCACACGTCCCTCTTCTTGTAACGTCCGACGAAGCCATTGCCACCACTGATTTGCTTCCCCTTCAAGGTGGTAAGCAGCTATGGAAACCTTTTGGTTGTCAGTCGTACCTTGGTATTCGAAGAACTGTTCGACACGGTTAAACCACTCGGTTGGATCATCCCCTGAAAATCGAGGGAATTCCAACTTTGCTGACTTGGAGGAGACGATGTGTCGACCCCCATCATTTCCTTCTCGCTGTGGATTACCATGGTTGGGATTCTCTTGATTAACGACCAACATAGTTGAAATCCGATTGAGAGCTTCCTCCATCCGTTGTAGTCCTTCTTGGACTATACCAAGTCCAAACTCCAAGTGCTCAATACGCTCCTTGTTAGTTCCCATAGCAAACCTGGCTCTGATGCCAATGATAGGTCCCAACAATTTGCAAATGCCGAAAACAAAGAAACAATTCTCTTCGGGTGAGAATAAACCACAACTTTGAATGAAATACTTGATTAATTCCATTACTGAAACGATGGCTGCTTAAATAAGCAAAACCAAACAATACAAACCGAAATATAAGGAAACTGTAACTGAAAAATAAAACTTAACAAATGTAAAACAGAATGCAAATAACAGAGCCAAATAACAGAGCATATTTAGCGGAAGCTAACTAACGTAAAACTCGCAACACTTCATTCCTCTTCTGCACGTTGAGCTACGACCCAGTCCTGCATGCAGCTCACGTCCCTTGAGCCATGACTCAGTCCTGCATGTACTCACGTAACAGCATGCACTCACGTAATAGAGTATTACTCACGTAACAGAATATTTAGGATTCAGTCGACGCCCCCTCTCAGATCGTCGTGGCTTAACAAATGGAGCACCTAATCCACTAATTGCCACATGCCATTCTGGAAAGGAAAACACAATAAGTAATTATACGAAAGCGATCCTATTGTTGCACTATCAGTCTAGCTATCTGTTGTCACCATTGTGTCATTACATTTGAAAAAATATATAGGTAGTATTCACAACCAATTACTCCATTTCAAAATTCCAGTGTTTATTTTTAATGTCAATTTAATAATGATGTCTAACTATTTCTTGTTTCGTAGTTTAAGGAATATATGATTAATTTACTAAAGCAATTAAAAGAGAGAGATACATGAGATTCTTACTGAGTAGTAATCCAATTAGTACACCTGCCAAACCTGTGGAATGAGCTGCAAAACAAGTAAAATAATTAATGTGCCAACATGCAAAGAATGCATTGATCGATCTAGTAGCTTAATTGTGTTATCACAAAGCAAAACTCATCCAATTATATATAATGCATCTGATATCTTTCTGAGATAGAAAACTCACAATAAAGTACCAAATCTCGTAGAAAGCGTATGCACCACCCTGCAGGTTTGACTAGAAACTATTAACAAGAATTAACAATCAGACCATTGTTATAAATTATATGGAGATATTATTGAATGAAGAAGAATCAGTGGCTGCTATTATTGATTCAAATACTAAACACTGGAATGTGGATTTAATTGAAGAAATATTTTCCTATTAGTCTTTCAAATATTATTGTAAAAAGTGCATATTATTTACGAAAAACGATATTGGGCCGAGATAAAAGCCAGTCTACAAGTTCAAATTGCAAGGAAGCTGTTTGGAATAGAATCTCGAAATTAAAAATTCTAAATGCTGCAAAAGTTTTCCTACGAAGAGCTTGCTTAGAGGCCTTACCCACTAATTTAAATCTCTTTAAAAGTAAAATAATAGTCATCAAACTGTCCACTGTGTTTATAAGAAGAGGAAAGTACAATACATGTTCTTTGGGAGTGTCTAGCAGCAAAGGATGTGTGGTGTCTTCATTCAAAGAAACTTCTTTGACAGCAATTTGTTTTAAGGATTTATTAGTAGCTATGTATGGTATTGCTGATTCATGTTTAGCCAAGAACTGATCATTAGAGTAATTAGAGGATGATTCTATTGAGATGGAGGATTGTCCATCTTGTGTTCTTTCCCTCCTTTGATGGAGTTTTATTAATAAATATAACATTGATGTTCATTCTCCAAAAAAAAAAAAA